>CM061531.1:144483131-144946523 GCA_030545055.2 Neoaliturus tenellus
TGAAATGTTGAAGTTAGAGGTATTGAATTTATTTTGATATAAAATAAAACCATTATCGGGTTAAAGCTTTATAATAAACCAAACAAAAAATTTCTACTTAGAATATTATTTATAAACTCTTAATATTTTTAATCAGACAGAGTTTGAATTCAAATCAGTTTTAAAATCGGATTAAATTAATATTCTTAATTGCAAAAATGATTTTCTCCGGAACGGTCAGGTAGAAAAAACAATTAAGTCTGGATTTTAAAATTTAATTACTTCCTTAAGACTCAGGAGTTCCCCAAAGTAATCAAGGTTTAATTGGGTAGTTAATTATACAAAACAATTAGGACTCTGAGTCCGGACTGCTTCACTCGTAAACCTAATGTTAATGCTCCACTCGGGTATACTCTGACTGTCGTTAATTCCAAAGTCTTTTACTTGTACATTAAATTGATGGAATACCTTCTGTACACTTCAATTGTTAAATTAAGCGTAGGTGTTGTTCTTATTCATTTTTATTGTGGACCATTAGTAACACTGATTCTAGCGTTATTGGTATTTTGGAAGCTTCCTATCAGGTATGATTAATCGCGGGTATAAATTTCAAATCTGTCTCGCAATCAATACGAGGCTCGGAGAACCACAGTGGCACTATCATTACTGTATTCTGGTTACCTCCCACTTGAGATTGTGACAGCTGCCGTAGTGTCCCAGGAATATACAACCACATTGCCACTATATTACTGTATTCTGGTTACCTCCCACTTGAGATTGTGACAGCTGCCGTAGTGTCCCAGGAATATACAACCAAATTGCCACTATATTACTGTATTCTGGTTACCTCCCACTTGAGATTGTGACAGCTGTCGTAGTGTCCCAGGAATATACAACCATATTGCCACTATATTACTGTATTCTGGTTACCTCCCACTTGAGATTGTGACAGCTGCCGTAGTGTCCCAGGTACATACAACCATATTGCCACTATATTACTGTATTCTGGTTACCTCCCACTTGAGATTGTGACAGCTGCCGTAGTGTCCCAGGAATATACAACCATATTGCCACTATATTACTGTATTCTGGTTACCTCCCACTTGAGATTGTGACAGCTGCCGTAGAGTCCCAGGAACCTACAACCACAGTGCCACTATCATTACTGTATTCTGGTTACCTCCCACTTGAGATTGTGACAGCTGCCGTAGAGTCCCAGGAACATACAACCACAGTTTCACTATCATTACTGTATTCTGGATACCTCCCACTTGAGATTGTGACAGCTGCCGTAGTGTCCCAGGAATATACAACCACATTGCCACTATATTACTGTATTCTGGTTACCTCCCACTTGAGATTGTGACAGCTGCCGTAGTGTCCCAGGAATATACAACCACATTGCCACTATATTACTGTATTCTGGTTACCTCCCACTTGAGATTGTGACAGCTGCCGTAGTGTCCCAGGAATATACAACCATATTGCCACTATATTACTGTATTCTGGTTACCTCCCACTTGAGATTGTGACAGCTGCCGTAGAGTCCCAGGAACCTACAACCACAGTGCCACTATCATTACTGTATTCTGGTTACCTCCCACTTGAGATTGTGACAGCTGCCGTAGAGTCCCAGGAACATACAACCACAGTTTCACTATCATTACTGTATTCTGGTTACCTCCCACTTGAGATTGTGACAGCTGCCGTAGTGTCCCAGGAATATACAACCATATTGCCACTATATTACTGTATTCTGGTTACCTTCCGCTTGAGATAGTGTCAGCTGCCGTAGTGTCCCAGGGACATACAACAATATTGCCACTACTATATTAACGTATTCTGGTTACCTCCCGCTTGAGATAGTGTCAGCTGCTGTAGTGTCCCAGGGACATACAACAATATTGCCACTATATTACTGTATTCTGGTTACCTCCCACTTGAGATAGTGTCAGCTGCCGTAGTGTCCCAGGGACATACAACCATATTACCACTATATTACTGTATTCTGGTTACCTCCCGCTTGAGATAGTGACAGCTGCCGTAGTGTCCCAGGAATATACAACCATATTGCCACTATATTACTGTATTCTGGTTACCTCCCGCTTGAGATAGTGTCAGCTGCCGTAGTGTCCCAGGTACATACAACCATATTGCCACTATATTACTGTATTCTGGTTACCTCCCACTTGAGATTGTGACAGCTACCGTAGTGTCCAAGGAATATACAACCATATTGCTACTATATTACTGTATTCTGGTTACCTCCCGCTTGAGATAGTGACAGCTGCCGTAGTGTCCCAGGAATATACAACCATATTGCCACTATATTACTGTATTCTGGTTACCTCCCGCTTGAGATAGTGTCAGCTGCCGTAGTGTCCCAGGTACATACAACCATATTGCCACTATATTACTGTATTCTGGTTACCTCCCACTTGAGATTGTGACAGCTACCGTAGTGTCCCAGGAATATACAACCATATTGCCACTATATTACTGTATTCTGGTTACCTCCCGCTTGAGATAGTGACAGCTGCCGTAGTGTCCCAGGAATATACAACCATATTGCCACTATATTACTGCATTCTGGTTTCCTTCCGCTGGAGATTGTGTTAGCTGCCGTAGTGTCCTAGGAACATATAACCATCACGGTTTTCAGGTTCTTACCTTTTCTACACATTTAAAATGCTGAAAATTTCCAAAATCCCTTCTTAATTCCAAAGCACGTCTTATTATGTTAGTGGTGATAGTATTGTCTTTAAAATTAATATATGTTACATTTCTCAATAATTTATATCCATTGGGCCTATAAAGGCTTAAAAATTCTTATGCAAAGATAAATTAAGGCAAAAATGACTTACCTCAATAAAATATTTTTGTAAGAAAATATCATATTCAACAAAACCCTAAAGTGGGGCTTTGGGACTTTTCCATGCAGCGTAGTCATAAGATTGAGTCTATATGTAAAACCTATATTCTGCTACGAACACATACACTACATTCAATATTATATCACTTTTATATTATAAACCTCTCATAACGGAGCCAATATATTACACTATTTGTATCGATGAGAAACGTTAGCAGGAAATTATCTTAAGAAATATGTGCGAATTTCTAATTATTAATTAACCACGGGTATGAAATGAAATAGTCATTATGGTACTGTGATTGTGTCAACATTAAGCTCACTAAGTTGCAATAATTTATGTTAATTAAGGTTCTATTCTTAAATGCTTGAAAATTTCTTTTCAAGAAGGCTAATTATCTTTACGTCTTAATTTTATTTGCTATCCTTGGAGTTTCAAAGTTACGATGTTAATCCTGTGCAGTTTTTCGTTAAATTATACCTGAGCTGTAAACACATATTTGCTGTTTACATCTATGTGGATGCAGATTGTTGTTGTTTCATCGTGCGTTTAAACAGCTGCTTACTATGAGGCAACTCCACAAACTCGTTCACCAAATAACCAAACATTAGTGGTTTACTTGTCTACAAGCCTCGCCTACACCTAGCATATTATAGTCTTTGTTTTCTCTTAGGTGTATTTCTTCAAAATATGTTTCACTGCAATGAAACGTTCTCAACATAGAACTACTCTAATAAGAATTAACATTCATATAATATTATTTTATATATCGTTTATCCCTATCGAACCGTTATTTATGAGAATATTGCGGTGGCTTCAGAAAGATTCTCAAGTGTAGATAAATGAAATCTCATTTGTTTTATTCAATGTCCTGTGAAGTAGCGACTTGCTTACTTCAATTTCTATGTTGATATCCGTTCGGAATGTAAAAGAAACCCAGGATGCTTTGACGTCACTGACTCGTGTGACGTAATCTTATAAGACAGTGCCGAAGTAATTCGTTCTCGTTGTTTACATTGTTGAATTTACGTGTGAGATATTAGAATATATAAATTTACATTGATTATAAGATTTAGAAGATTGACTGAGAGATGTTTTATGCATACGTTTTCGTACGGACGCTTTTAAAATGAAATACATTGTGTACATGCGAAACAGCTGTTCAAGGCTGACGACAACACATAAACGTTCCAATGTAGAAAGTGCCCAAAAGTGGACCCCGGTTTTTCCTTTTTTTAACATACATAAATTATTTGAAAAAAGCTCTTTTAAAAACATGTATTACTTGCTTTATCATGTTAATTTATAATTGGCTTATTACTTTTAACTATAAAAACTAATGATGCAAAAAAATATTTTGTAAAACCTTACACTTTTGCGATTTTCAAAAGGTTGCCTAAAGTGGACCCTTAGGTAAAATGAAAAAAAAAACTTTAATTAACCAGGAAATGTCATTAAACTGAATCAAAAACGATACGGGTTATCTATGAGTCATTAATTATTTTAACAAAAATAACGTAAACATATAAAAAGTTAAAAAGATACAAAGTAGGTCAAGTACAAAATTCTACGGTATTGAGGTTAATGAAAAGCAATTTTAATGGCAAAAATCGTATATGTGGATATCTAATAGAATTATAATTTTGAAAAATAAACTAGACATATTTTTAGACTACATAAAAACACATTATGAGAGGGGTCCATTTTAGGGAACTTTTGGGGGTCCACTTTGCGCACCTAACGTCAGAATCTCTAAAGCGTCATATTTAGTTAAAAGGATATCTTACTGAAATAAATACAGTGTCAAATTATTCCCTCAACATTAACATTAAAGAATATATTAGGACTGAAAGGCTTGCCTGTAAATTTTTTTTGTAACACTTAATGAAACTGAGCACTGACAAAAACTTTGATTTCCACCAAAGCACGTAATGTCAAACTGCCAGAAAACAACTAGAGCATGTGATGTACACCTTACCTCACAGCGCTTTACTACAGTGTGATGGAACCTTGAACCAGTGTTTAATATGTTTTCCGATAGGTTTCAGAACACAGTAAAGCCAATAACCTTGGGGGTCCACAAACGGGTCCATTTTTGGGTACTTTACTTGAAAAACGAGGCGGAACACCATAGTGAAAAAGAGCGAATCGTCTTGATAGAAATGCCGCGCCGTTCGCTAGTGCTTTATCCACACGACAATCACGAGCAAGTTCAGTGAGGGGGAGTTAGCGTTTATACATGTCCAGCCGGAAAATTTTGCTTTATAAGGAAAATTTCGATTTATCTACTCTTTCATAAGTCAATTTATTGAAAATACAAAAGAAACAGCCTTGGATATAGCAGTATTGGTGATAAGGCCAGACTTGAGTCACTTGATGTCAAACTGTAGAGAACAAGTGTTCGCTATAGTGTAATCCAGGAGGCTTAAGAGGGGGCTGAAGAGTCAGTCCTAGTGGACGTTGCTGAAACTACCTGAATACTTTCCGCATTGCTTACAAGCATACTGAAGGCAAGAAACAATATCTATTATTCGGTGTAAAACTCTGTGGATAAAGAAACGCTGTTGCACTTCAGCACGTTTAAAACCCAAGACTCAAGTAGATGATGGTGAGGAAGGATATTTGACCGCGGAAAGTAGGCTTTTAATTAATACACTGTTATTCACTGGATACGTTCATAGCCTTCGCGCCCAGCAGATTCAGCTGACAACAGAGTCTGTCACTATCGGGGGTCTCGTGGGTCAAAATTTCAACATGCAGTGCTTCACCTGCTAAAATTTCCCAAGTTTATTTGAAGTCCAATAAAAAGGGGAGTAATTTTAAATGAAAGACAAAGGCTTAAGCTATTTGACATTTTTTTCATATTTTGAAACCATGTCAAGTTACAATAGATCAAAGTTTATATAACTTTGATCAATTTTAGTCCATCATAGCTTGATATGGATTCAAAATATAAAAATATAAATATATAGTTTAAGCCCAAGTCCTTATAACCCCTCCCACTTTTATCGAAAATAAACTCGGAAAATTTGAGCAGTTGAAGCACTGCATGACATTTTGAGAAGGGCCCCTTAGCCCTCTCTTAACGCAGATAAGAACAATTATTGCTTCCTGTAGGTAACACAATTACAGGTAACAAAGAGTTGAATATTTATTTATTTTAACTCCTTTGAAACTATTTCTCACTCTTCGTTGACTGCCTTGGTAGTCGCCGAATTAGCACCATTTATCTTATGAGATCCAGCCCACCTGTCCCAAGACTACAGGCATTTTGATGGCTAATCCCTTTTTGTCTTATCCTTTGTCAAATACGTTCCACGCACTTTCAGACCTATAATATAGTGGTGGAAGAAACTAAAGCCCTGGTAACCTTTTTTTAAAATAAGAATACCTATTGGACTTCTATTTTATTAACAGTCTGTTAATTGATTAAGTATTGGAAGAATATATAACCAGTAACATTAACTACGATTTAGAAAAAATATAGAAAAAGACATTATTTGGTGGAAAATAATGTTGTCCTGAAGTTTAGTCGAAAGACCACTTAAGATTGTCTCATCAATTTAAAGTCAGTCGGAAACTTTCTGATTCTTCCATAGCCACCCCTTTCCATACACCCCTTTTGGAAAGGCTTTAGCTGATAATCCTTTTTATAGTATTTACTTTATTGGCTGTGAGTATTGTAATCATTGTTTTTAATAGCCTGATTCATGTATCACCTGTTAAAGATGACATTACTATTTATAACATCTGTGAACAAATCCTTTGTTTATAGATATCCGTAGTTTAGGTTTGGTTTACTATTTTTATTGTGTGAACGTTTTTAGAATATGGAGATGGAGAATTCTACAGGTAAGTAAATCAATTTTTTATTACATGTTTTGGTTTTAATGTTTGACTATTTTTTAAATCCTGTAGGTACATATCGCTTGTAGACATTTAAAACATAAATTTTATAAAATCTTATCGTGTTAAATTTCGTCTATACCTATTTAATGCGCTTTCTAATTTTTTGTTTGTAATTGGATCCTCCTAAAATTTTCCATTGATTTTACAATGTGTATTGTGTCATTGGATAGGGAGTAGTCTGTGTTTGTTTCTGCTAACAATTGGTGGGAATCGTCCACCAGGGCTACGCTTACCGGTTTTTAACGTTTTTAATGTTACTCTTATGGAAGAAGGGTAGGTCAATTACTGAATCCTTAGTATAGATAGCTGTTTTAACAATAAATATTAGCAGATCATAAAGAACAGATGCTCAATAAAACAATACCAAACCCGCCTGCTGGCCTGCTAGCTGAAATTTCACAAAATATCCAGTTGATCTTAAGAGTCTGCAATACCTCCGTCATATTGGATTTTTAGTCCCATAAGAACAATGTTAATTATAAGTGTCTTTGAAACACGTTATCTCGATAATCTAGCATATGACTCGCATGAAACTTGAATATGTTCACCATAATGGTATGGTGGTTAATATGACAATGATCATACAACCATGTCAAATTGATGGTCACATCGATGACTTCAAATATACTTTTTCTGTTGATAAATTCTTTAAGAGCACGAGGCGAACGTGAGAACGTAGTATATTGTGATCAGTGAAAGAGGAAAATGAATATAAACATCCATTGTGGCTTGAGACTGGAAAAAACGAACAGGCTCGGGTAGCAATTATTTTTTACGGTCTTTAATTGAGATTGATTTAACCATACGAAATAATGTATATAACTGATTTTGAAACTAGAGTGAAGATAGAAAACTAGCTCTTCCTGTAAACGATACAAGAGCAAACGAGCTCACCCTTAATTTGTGAGCTAAACATTTCTCGGGCTTTACAGAGTAAAACATACCGAGTTAAGCTGGTCAGTGACGAGGTGTTTTATTCACATCAACTAAAGCCGTGATTCTTTAGTTTACCTTGTCCAAACTTAATCGCACACACTAAATGTCGAATCTATTGGAGTACATTATTTTATCTCTTCACTCAACGCCCGTCTCCAGGATTACCATATGTGTACTACGTTCTAGGATCCGTGTGTTTCGACGAGTACGGTAGGCCCTTCATTGTTTTGCTAGAGCAAGACAAGCAGGGCCGGCTGACCGGCCTGGAGGCTCTCAAGTCTCACATCCTGGCTGCCAGGAATGTCGCCAATAAATTGCGCACTTCACTCGGACCCAAAGGCATGGACAAAATGTTGGTCAGTTTTTTATTTTATTTTGAACACCATAATAAATCAAATAGCATAAAATAGTTCATGCAAAAATATCAGAACCAACATGATATATTACAAATCTTGAGATAAAATCACAAAGGTATCATTGAGCTGAAAATAGTTAGCGTGTTAAGTTAACGCTATGAAACGTAACGAAGTTTTAGGAAAGCAAAACTCGTTTAGTTGGACGGCCGGCATTGTGCTATTCTCCAAACCGCATGCACATTAAACCGGTTTACGTCAATAATCCATCCAGTTTTTATAAGATCTATAAATTGGTTTCTGGTCCAATGGTTGTAGATATCCGTAGTTACTAAATATATAATTAAGAAAGTAATCAGCCTTAACGTAATAACATAACAAAGGGATTACCCTTTACAAAGGGAAAAGTGCTTAGAAAACTTGATGAACGGAATTTCTAGATTATATGGATAGTTGGTACTAAAAAAACCATTGATTTAATATTTCAACTTTTCTGTGTGAAAGTAAATTAATTGTTACTACGACATACCAAGTAGATTTCACTTAATGCGAATCTCGTATAGCACACTTTTTATGTTTGTTTGTTAGTTGGTTCAAAACTAAAATAAAAACAAAGACTAGGAACATTTAGATTTCAGAAAGTAAATAGACCTTTAACCATTTAAAAAAAGCAAAAGAACTACTTAGTTTTTTGTCAATAACGTAAACAGTTATTGTAATTTAAACTAGGGAGCTGGTCCGTCGAAATTAGTTTCAAATAAGTATTTTAAGTGGTCATGTCAACTTTTTTTCCAATTCTTTGTTTTAATAAAATCTATTTTAAACCATATTTATCAAACCATTTACATTTATTTATACCTATTCTAAAATTCTGTACATTTCATCCAAATGGAGAAATTTAAGCACGAACGCTAAGGTCAAACGCAAATTGTGTCGCTCTAAATCTGTACCCTAATTTACAACCACTCACTCACATTAGTTATAAATTTAGTTTACCTTAGTCAGCTTTTTAGCTCACCTGAAAGCATAAATGTAGAGTTACGGCTGTTGTGAAATACTCCCTTGGCCCCAGCTCGCGGCGTGTGACGGGCAGTTTTCCAACACCAGTGGAATCCACACATCATGTACTACGTGGACCCAGTCTCGCTGTGTGCCGTTCTGAATTGGATCTTTTACTGCGGTCATTTACTATTTTTAACTAACCATGACCAATGTGGTAATAACCTTGACCATACTCTTGCAGCCAACTTATAATCCTTACAAGCGTGCAGTTAGTATCAATAACAATAGGTGAATAATCAGCATTCAATATTGTTATCCCACCCTACAGAGTGTCCCTGAACTATCCTCCGACCTTATCAGGTGTTGTTCCTGGACCGAAGACAAGAAAAAATTTATTCAAAATTTCCAAAACTCCATAGTTAACCCACAGCTGCCTTTTGTATTTGTTTAAGAAAGACTTGTTGTAATGAGTTAAAACTTGGTATACCATGTTTTGAGGTAAAGGCCTAATTGAAGAAAAATGATATTTTTTACAATTTATATTTATGAAATGGCATTTGTCAGAACAGCTATACTTATACATTTTTTTAATGCGCTAAGAGTTTTTTTTGTGTTGAGAACTCCTACTACAATTTTCAAACGATATTCAAGTTTTTGGTGTCGTTGGATAGGGCTTGGTCTGTAGATGTTTTCACCATTGGATTGATAGGATGTCGTTGATTTAGAACTAAATGTTACTTATGTATTGTATCAAAATCAATTGCTCGATTTCGAGCACTAAGTAGACTAGTTTAACCTTAAAGTGGATAAAAACTAATTTACGTGTCAAAATTTATTTAATTATTCGTTTTTTAGAATATTTAATTTTAAATCCAACAATATACAAATTATGAAAATCGATTTAATTAAGCGATATAAAGTAGTTTATCTTGCTTATTTTCAAGTCCTTGTAGTGATTATATTATCGTAGCGCGGCACCATCTCAACAATGGGTCGCATATCCAAACCGCACTTAAAGCAGTGATGCGACCGTGACTAGCCTCAATTAAATCGCTCTATCTCGATTGTTTATGAACCAATTTCCTTATTATATATTGAATTTTAATTTTTTGTACACATTAGGACAACAATTAACTATGATACTATATGTAGGTCTAGCTCTTATGAAATTTAAGCCTAAACCTTTTAAACATCCGCCATTTTTAAAATATTAATTGTAAAATATTTATTCTCTCTCCAAAAGGCCTTTAAAAAAGAAAATGGTACAGCAAGGTTCAGCTTATTATGACAAACCGGTCTCAAATCAAATATTTTTATACAAAATACAAAATAGTGGGGGTGGGGTTAACTGTGGTTTTTAAAATTGTAAAATGATATTTTGGGTTATAATTATTCCTAGCTAGGAATGATACATGAAAAGGTTGACAGGGAGTTCAGGGACACCCTGCATATTAGCTTACCTTAACGACTATAGTTGAGCTGAAGAATAGTGGTTTGTATCAATGTACATAGTCCCATTAGATTTCTGTTCATAAAAATGGTTATGAGGAATATTCTATTTTCATGGAATAGTACAAAAGACATTTTATATCATTCTACTGGGTGACCTGGAACTCTCTGGAACTTTTTAGCGAATTTCCCATAGGGAATAAGCTATTACATGGTAAGACCTAAGCTCGGGACTGTCGTGTTAGCTGTACTATGTGGGCATTCTATTTATCCATATGTTATTTACATTTGCTTGCAAAGTCGTAAGGTCTTTTGTCGCATCCCTTTCGGTGTGCGGCCGGCCTTAACACATAAATCAGACAAAGCACAGGATATACAACTGGTGTACCAGCTAAGTTGAAGTGTGACAAATAACGACTACTTTTTCATTTAAAGCTGTTCTTATTATGTGTAAGCTCCAAAGTATTCATATACTCAAAACTAGGTTTCTCTAATTATCACCCTATTCATTATCAGGTGCTATACCGCATTGAAATTTAAGTGAACAGTGTCAGTGACCAATATGTGGGCTAAAAGGGGACTGTGGGGAGGGGGTAACCCCTCCTCAGTCCCAGTCTCCCCTATGTAGCCAACAAGTCATCTATTAATAATGTCTCCCCAACATCCCTTAGGTGACCCCCGAAGGCGAGGTGGTGGTGACCAACGACGGTACCACCATCCTGGACCTGATGGACCCCGAGCACGAAGTGGCCAAGCTGATGGTGTCCCTCGCCCAGTCGCAGGACCGCGAGGTGGGGGACGGCACCACGGGCGTGGTGGTGCTCGCCGGGGCGCTGCTACAGGAGGCCGAGGCGCTGCTGGACAAGGGAGTGCATCCCACCAGGATAGCGGACGGATACCAGCAGGCGGCGCGGGCGGCGGCGGCCCACCTCGACCGGATAGCGTTCAAGGTCAACATCGGAGCTGAGGACACCACGTGGCTGCTGCGGGCAGCCAAGACAGCGATGAGCTCCAAGATCGCCAGCAAATGCAACGACCACTTGGCTGAAATCGTAGTTTCAGCTTTGAAAACCACGTGTGATCTTTTTCAACCTAATCCTATTCTTCACGTGAACTCTATTGTCCTCAGAGGAAAGAGTGGGGGTCAGATTGAGGACACTGAACTGATCAGGGGTGTTGTCGTTCAAGGAAAGTCAGAAATTAAAAGAACTTTGGAAAATGTTAAGGTGGCGGTATTTTCTGGATCAGCGCTTCAGCTTCCAAACGTCCATACCAAACACCAGTTGTACGTTAAAGATATGGAAAGCTACAAAGATTTGAAAGGGTTTGTTGAAGATTGGTGGTGCGTAAAAGTATTGGAAGTGGTTCAAAAGTCTGGGGCTGAATTGGTTTTGTTTTCAGGCACTATTGATGAGAATGTTTACAATCTGTTTTTGCGGAACGGCATACACGCGGTTCAAAACATCGCTGAGGTTGAAATGGTTGCCGCTTTAGTGGGTGCTCGAGTTGTCTCGAAGGCTGAAGATATGGATGATAGAAAGGTAGGAAAAATCAATAGAGTCAGAGTGATAGAGTCCGGAAGGAACGGCGATACAATGCTAGCATTAGAGCAAATGGGAAGATCAAGAATTGCCACAATCTTGGTCCGAGGATCTAATCAAGTGGTTGTGGAAGAAGTCAAAAGAAGTCTTCAAGATGCAATTTGTGTTGTTCGAAACCTCATTAAAGATTCCTCCGTGGTTTGTGGTGGTGGAGCTGCTGAAATTTCATGCTCTATAGCCTTGCAACAATTAAGTCTTTCTTTTCCCGACTTGGAGCAGTTGATTTTCCAAGCCTTTGCTGAAGCTTTAGACGCTATCCCCATCGCTTTGGCAGAAAACGCCGGCCTCTATCCTCTCGAGGTAATTAGTATATTTCATTACAATTTGTAATCATGGGGCTACTCATAATATCTCACTGTAAGTTACCATGCAGGTCTTTCTGAAGGTTTTACGTTGCATTTATATTATACTTTACTGACAAATCAAATTAAGTAAAAAAATTAAAAATAATAGTAAAGATTATTTGAAATTTATATTATCAAATACATGATGTACTATCGTATAAATATACGACTTTTTACACGAATGAATGCTATTGTTTTAGGCCAATATAATCAAAACAAAATATTAGTTCCTTTTTTGTTGGTATCGAAGGTGTATTATCAATTGCCATTATGTCGTCCTTAATTTCGCATTCATACTCTATCTTTAATTCCATTTCAAAGGATATCTTTTACTTTAATTTCTTTTTAAGTAGAACAAAGTGAATTTTTTGTGTCCAAGCTTCTTATGTAGTATGAAAAATTTTAAATCAAGGTGTATTGAGAGGAAAATATTCTATGAGTTAATCTTAGCTAGGGCCTATATACAGGGTGTCCAGCTTCCACCTTTACAAACTTTTCAGTATATTAAGCATGTTAAAACAAACAGAAATATCATATAAAAATATGTCCTAAAACGCTTCGTTAAGCCCCTAGCCGCCATTTTGTTTTTTTTTTACAATTAAGAATTTTTATTTCCGTAACGTTTTGTTGTATTGAGTTTATATTTGGCATGTACTTTAATCACACCAATGCTCATTTTCGGAAAAATATTATTTTTCCAGATGTATATTTTCAAAATGGCGGAAATTTTAAATGTTAAAACTCAAATATCTCAAAAACGGTAAATTTTATAAAAATGTTACACGAGACAAAAAAGTTGACATATTAAATTATCTAAACAGTGATACAAAGTTCGTAAAAATCCGACAACAAATAACGGAGTTATTGCGATTTTTCTATTAAAATAACCTAAATTTGCATTAATCGTAGTGCAGAATCAGTGTTTTTCTGCAGAAACACTGTAATAACACCGTTATTTGTCGTCAGATCTTTACAAACTTGATATCACTGTTTAGATAATTTAATTTGTCAACTTTTTTGGGTCTTGTAACACTTTTATAAAATTTACCGTTTTCGAGATAATTGAGTTTAAAAATTTAAAATGTCCGCCATTTTGAAAATGTACATCGGAAACAAATATTATTTTTCCTGAAAATGAGCATTGGCGTGATTAAGGTACATGCCAAATATAAACTCAATACAACAAGCCGTTACGAAAATAAAAATTATTAAGTGTAAAAAACAAAATGGCGGTTAGTGGTTTAACGAAGCATTTTAGGACATATGTTTATATGTTTTTTTCTATTTGTTTTGATAGGTATGCTTAATAACCTGGAAAAGTTTGTAAAGGTGGAAGCTGGACACCCTGTATAATTTCTAAAGACATTATTTCCTTCACGAGGGGGCTAAAGGTCCGCTTTCAGAACGCCATGCAATGCTTCACCTGCTCTAATTTTCCGAATTTATTTAAGCCCGATAAAAGTGGGAGGGGTTTTTAATGAAAAATAAAGACTTGGATATTTGATATTAGTTTCAAATTTTTTTAATATTTTAAATAAATATCAAGCTATTATGGAATAAAAGTTGCATCGACTTTGATTTATCATCACTTTATTTGGATTCAAAATGTAAAAGAAAGTTTAAAATTAAAAACTAAATTTAATAGCCTAAGTTATTTTCTTTCATTAAAACCCCATCCCACTTTTATTGGACTTAAAAAAATCGAAAAATTGGAGCAGGTGAAACACTGAAAGATGAATTTTTGACCCGCTAGACCCCGAAAGTCTTTGAACCCGATGAAACTGCTGGGTGTACACGCTATGAACGTTGCCAATGAATACCATGTATTAAAAGCCTAATTTCCGCGAAAAATATCATTCCTCACCATCATCTACCTGAGTCTTGAGTCTCACACGAGCTGAAGTGCAGCAGCGTTTCTTTATCCACAGAGTTTTACACCGAATACTAGATATTGTTTCGCGGCTTCAGTACTGAACCTTTAGCACCCTCTTAACTTTCCAACTAACTCATAAAAGAATGAGCGACATGTCCTGAGCCACAGTGGCTTGTCCCACAACTGACGTTGTTGTGCTGGCGGACAGGTGGTGACGCAGCTGAAGGCTTCCCACCGGCCGAGCCTGGGCGTGGACTGCGCGGCCACGGGTGACAACGACATGGTCGCCCAGGGGGTGGTGGAGGGGTTGGCGGCCAAGAAGCACCAGCTCGCGTTGGCCACCCAAATGGTCAACATGGTCCTCAAGATCGACGACGTGCGGGGGCCCAAGGACCAGATCACTAGATAACTGCTGTTTAAAATGTCTCATTGGTTGTGTTACATAGTGTGTTGAATTATAAATTTATTGTTTTAGTTACGTTTGTTATTATTTAACTAAAAAATATGTATATGTTTGTTGTATAACTTCTCATGAAATACATATCTCTTTATATTTTTATTTATTTGTTTATACCATTTATCTTGTTTTTACTACCTACTTCTAAATAATAATGATCATAATAGTAAAAAAATAATGTTACTATTAATAACGAATATGTTGTTTTATTATTATTATTGTGGCTTTCTAAATACAAGATAAACAAATAACAACGTACGAGGGGGTATATAGGTTCAAATTTATTAACTTTTACACAAACTGTATATTTAATAAACGTGGTATGATGGAAAGTTTTGTTCGTAACTCGTACAAAAGTGGTATAGCGGTGCTGAAACTAATTCAAGTACAGTACTCGGCTTCTTCTCGCACTTGAAACTTGTTCTTGAACCGATAACGACCACCTCCCGGACTAGTGCCGAAATATACTACCGGGTATCCATAACGTCTTGTCCTGATTTCATAGCTTTTCTGTACGGGCACCATTATAGCCACACCCACCTTACATTTCTTGTTTTCAAGGAAATTTAATCTAGTTTTTTCTCATCAATTTATTAACACATAAATTCAGGTGATTGACTACAATTCAGTTGAATTAAAATGCACTACAAAAACAAATCGTGGTGGCCCGACTAAATTGCCACCTCGTTCACCATGCTTGACCTCTCTGGATTTGTTTATGTCCTCTGATTTGTCGAAGATTTGGTTTATTCTTCCCCAGGTCCTAATTTAGAAACTCTAAAAGGCCATAAATAAAGTGACGCCCGTTAGTCAGGAAATGTTATCTGAAACCGAAAAATGGATGTTATTAAATACCCCCGTCGCAGCAGTCCTGCGTACTCAGCGAATTTCCAAAAAATTATTGTTTCAACATCAAAGAACTTTTTGGCTATCTTATATAATTAATAATCTTTACAAGGAAATATAATATATATTTAATAGTATTATATTTCTGAGTAAATTATTTTTATTTAATAATTTATATATTTATATTGCAATAAATGACTTTTTTTACAGTAATAAAAGTGGAAATCCAAAGCTTCAATGCAAAAGGAATGATTTGTTTACAAATAACAAAACATAAACATTTCAAATTTGACAAATATGCAGAAGACAGCTGATCAGCTGATTAGGAACAGATTATCTTTATTATCTTCGTCTCTCTTGCTCCCATTATACACTTATTTTCCATGAGAATACCGTGGGATTTAGCATGTAGGTTTGCTGCCATGTGGGTTTTTGATCAAATCTTAATTACTCACCACCTAGTGAAGGTTCATACCAATTTTTATTAAGATATGTTGATAAATAAGCGATATATAACTTTTTAAAGATTTACCCATAAGAATAACATGGGAAACTTGATTTGAATTTTCTCTATAACCAGTTAAGCTATTTCAAAGATTCAAAATATTAAATTGTTTGTTTTTTTAAGCTTTTTTAAATGGTTTTCGTTAAAGTTGATGAATTTTGAAAATTTAGGTCCAAAAATGCCAAAAATCCATTAAAAACCCCATAAAACCCCGTTCCTATAACCCGACAATGCTGGTTCGCGAACTCATGAAAATAAACCTGGTCTTACACCTTCATACCAAATTTCATCAAAATCGGAGGAAAAAGTAAAGTGGTCCCGGGCTTAGGTCTTACCATGGCTACTACGGTAATAGCGTATTCCCTTAGGGAAATTCGCTAAAAACTAAAAAAAAGTCACCTAAACGATTTACAGGCTACCCAAGGCGCACACATTGATGTGTATTGAGTTTGTGCATAGCCGTAAAAAACTTAAGAAGTTACTAGTTAAAACTAAAAATAAAACTTTATCTTACCACAAACTGTATTCATACTATTCGGTTTCTTTATCAGGGCAAGACTTTATGGACACCCGGTATATTCATTCTTAGTTTCAACACGAATAGTTAAATCTTCTCCTCGGCCAATAATGGTTGTAATAAAGGCTGTTTTCGATACTTGTACGTTTCGGGGCTGTATACAAATTCATTTTCTAACTAAGGAAAAGCATCTAATGACCTACAAAACGCTGACGATCTCGTCATTAGCTATTCTCTTTTAAAATACATGTTAAACTGCAGTTGCACATAATCAACTGATTGTTATTGATAGCAAGAATAAAGTGCAATGCCTAGTAGAGAGATACCTTTTAAAGGCAAAACCTTTTGGGATCTATATTATATGTAGTTATATTATACTCTAAAACAAGCACTTTTTGCTGGAGAAAAATTTTTATAAATCCAAAAAAATTTTATTTTGTATTGCATTTAGGGTTTTGGTCACGAAGAATCGATTTTAGCAGCTGGTCCCATTACTGGTTTTCGTCATACAGTCCTTCAATGTGCCCATGTAATTCTTCTCATTTATAAGCGGTCCATTTTTTGAGGTTATATATTTACTTGAGTTTTATCCACATTCTAATCGCATTAAATAAAATTGGTTTTTATCATTCTGCACGAAATCAGCCTGTTTCTTGTTCTCTCAATAGTACCAAAACCGATTCTTTTTTTCTCCTAGGACTGAAAAATCAGCTGGAGAATTTTTTAGGACCTAGGACTGAAAAGTCAGCTTTTTGCTAAGTATATTATTATGATTTTATTGACTTTATAAAGGGCATTGTTTGTAAATAACAGAAATGTAAACATTGCATATTACTTACTTTGTAAATAGTACCAGGGGGACCGAGCTTAAGCTCGGTAAAATTATTACTTTCGTTCTCACACAAAGCTCGTTCGCTCCGCTCACTCGCCTTCTTCCATTTTAAAGACGAGCTCGTTCGCTTCGCTCACTCGCCAAGCCGAAGGTTTGCTGCACATTGGTATGATTTTCTTAAACCACAGGTTAAAGATGTAACACATTGGTTTATATCTACAGTTATCAGCTGATTTTTGTTCATTTAATAAAATCTCCATAAGGATAACATGGGATCTTTGAAGGGCTCTAGCGCGAAAACCGGATTTTTCCCAGACATGGGACCAGCTCCAATCGATTTCTGGTGGCCAAAACCCCCATATTCCAAAATTTGAAGGAAATCGTCGGAGCCGTTTTTGAGATAATTGTGCAAGCAAGCAAGCAAGCAAACAAGCAAACATTGCTCGTATAAGAGTATAGGATAACTTTGAAAATACAACTTTGTAGTTAATATTTTTAACGATCAAAAGTCTAATTTCGCATTATGATAAAAAACGTTGTTCATCACTCGGATCTAAAGTGTCTTTTTGATGCTTAATCGTTTTTTAAAACTCGGCTGCGCCTCGTTTTTAAAACACGATTGCGCAAGACCCACTTTTGCTCTTAGTAATGAAAACTACTATTTTATCATTCTGTACGAAATCAGCTTTCATTTTTGTTCTATGACTGAAAAATCAGCTGTTCGCTAAGTATATTATTACTCATTTATTAATTTGAGATGCAGAGTTTTTAAATTCAAACGTTATAAAGAGGAGTGTTTGTAAAAAACATAACTGTAAACACTGCATATTACTTACTTTATAAATATAACCTCGAAAATACAACTCTATAGTTAACATTTTTAACGATAAAAAGTCTAATTTTGCATTATGAAATAGGAGTTTACATCACTAGTAGCAAAAGTGGCTCTTTTTAGCGCAAACGATTAAGCACTAAAAAGACACTCCCAAAAAAAGATCACTCCCAATGATGGACAACGTTCTTTATCACAATGCGGAATCACACTTCTAATACAAAATATTAACTATAAAGTTGTATTTTCGAGTTTATATTCAAAAAGTAAGTAATATACAGTGTTTACATTTATGTTATTTATAAACAATGCTTTTTATATCATTTGAATTTCACTATTCTGAATAAAAATGTAATAAATAAGTCTTAGAAAACAGTCGACTTTTCAGTCCTAGGATGTCCAAAGAAAATTAACTAAAGGGGGGTGATTGAAAATTGCGTTTATTAAATATACAGTTTGTGTAAAAAATATTAAAGCTGATTTTTTTATCCTATGGCAAAAATGAAACGTTTTTGGTACTATTGAGAGTACAAAAACAGGCTGATTTCATGCAGAATTGTAAAAAAAAAACTTTCTCATCACTAGGAGCAAAAGTGTCTTTTTGATGCTTGATCGATTGCGCAACAGAAAAACCCACTTTTGCTCCTAGTGATGAAAACTACTTTTAGTTTGATGTAAAACATGTGACAAGGTAATAAAAAATTATGTAAACAACGGTTGAATTGATATTTATCATCATACCATGATAACTAATTGTCAAACTCAACGAAACGTTAATTTCATTCTCAGAAAGATTTATGAGTAATAGATAATTGTTCTAACGCAGCCTGCATGGTGTGCTTCATCGCGGTTTTATCTAAAACACAATACAAATAACTTAATGTTTAATTTACTTTATTAAAATTCTATAAGTTTATCGGAATACCTTATGGAATAAATCGAAATAAATATGAAATATAACTGAACCTCGCTGAACCCAACCTGTGTATTAAAAAATTTACCTATTCACAAATTAATTGCAATTTAAGTAATCAATTTATCAACACGTTTGCGACTAAGCGTATTTTGAATAGCCATCCTTCCGTTCTGAAATATAAAAAAGTAAAGTATTATTTTAGAAGTGATGCTATTGGTACACTTTTGAATACTTTTATTTACTTTCCGGTAGGAAAAAAATGACGTCAGCTTCTGTGGTTACATGTGTACCAAACAGCACTGAGGTAGTGACTTTACACTTGGGAGCTTTTAATATAGAAGGTTTTATTTTTGAAATATTATTTTGGAAAAATCTAGGTATGTTTACATTGAATATTTACTAAGGAAAAATTGTCCAACACATAAAAAATTATTCATGCATTTTTGGAAGTCATTCCCCGGATTGACAGTAGGGTCCAATATTTTATGAGCCTGGAACCGCGAAAATAAACTCTTTACACAAAATACCAGCAAAAACCAATAAAACAATACTAAAATACCAAAATGCAAGCACAAAATGTAACCGCACTCGAACAGACCTCGACCGAGTCATGGTTCCAAAATCAGCCACAGCGTTCAGGTCCAGTGGAGCCCACGTCGACTGGAAATAGCATATACAGGGTGAAAAAGTATGGAAACGATATAATATTTTTTAAAGTGTTTAAGTAATAAAAGTAAAATTTTGCGAATTGATTTTGAGGGAGAAAGTCTACTTCTTAAAGTACTTATTGTCCTTGGACCTCCAAAGGGGGATGATCCACAAGGAGTCAGAAGAAAATCTTACATGTAAGCACAGGTCAATGTGTTCATATTATGAAAGGTCTCTAAGAATAGAAAAAATCCGCAAACTAGGCCTCAAAAGGATGACTGAGTCAAAAATGGCAGGCGTTCAAACTTTGCATAAAAATCATATTGATGGAAAAATGCAATAACTCCCGATACGGTCGACCTTTTGAGGTCGGGTTTATGACAAATTGCTAGAATGTAAAGCCCTTTAAAATCATGAATCATATTACTATTCCAACCTCCACAAGGGACGTCCCTAAAGGAAGTCTTGGGAAAAACGTCATTGGCCTACGTCATATGATACATCATTTTAAAGGTCTTTGCATTCTAAGCAATTTGCCACAAACCCGACCTCAAAAGGTTGAGTGTATTGGGAGTTATTGCATTTTTTCAGCAATATGATTTTTATGCAGATTGATCGTCTGCCATTTTTGACTCAGTCGTCCTTTTGAAGTCGGGTTTGCGGCATTGTTCTCTATTCTTAGAGATCTTTTATTTGATGTACATTTAAGATTTTCTTCTCCCTCCGTGTGGGCCGTTCCCCCTTGGAGGTGCAAGGACAATAAGTAATTTAGGAAGTAGACCTGTTCACTCTAAATCAATTTGCAAAGTGTTAGTTTTATTACTTAAATACTCTTAAATATATTATATCGTTTCCAGACTTTTTTCCGCCCTGTATATATCTGTCTATAGTAGAATTCCCGAAAATAGTCCGATGAGAGGCGATACATTGTTGCCAAATTTATTCTGAAACAAATTTGTATACTGTGTTACACATGTTGAACATAACACCAAATGACAACATTGCAGGACGAGAGGGGTTGAGGGGGGACACAGCTGTTTAAATTTCCATCGGACTATTTTCGTGCATGTTACTAGTAGGATTCACGAAAATAGTCCGATGAGTGTCGAAACATTGTTGCCAAATTTATTCTGAAACACATGTTTACACTGTATTTCACATGGTAAACATAACAAAAATGACAACATTGCAGGGCGAGAGGGGTTGAGGGGGAACACAGCTGTTGAAATTTCCATCGGACTATTTTCGTGCATCTTACTATAGTGCTGTGCCGGATTACAAAGCCCTCGCTCTAATGCTAAACTCAAAACGATGCAATTTGTAAAACAATACGACATGGCTACAAATGTAACCACCTAGCCGAGAATGTATTTAATTGAATTTAAGACTGTAGTACATTAAGAATAACTTTTATAATTATGGCAAATATATTAAAATTATTTTTAAAATATAAACTATAAACACTTATTAAAAGAAGACATAAAATATTTTAAAATAGATTTTTCATAAACCTGCTCGTATTTGGGATGGCTTAAAAATTGGTAATCAACGATAGATAAAACTTGGACAAACTCTTAATGGAAATATCTTTTAAGAAGATTTTTGTTTCAAAAATGCATTCATGGGCATGGCCATGAATTGGGAAAAGGCATGGGCCATACAATTGAATAATACATGAAATATTAAATGGTTTTTATCATTATCACGAAATATTTTTCCCATTAAACGGTACGGTACACTTAGTACCAAGGTGTCGTAATATAATTGCAATATTCTAAGGTAGTTTTACAGAAAGATTCTATATTTTCATATACCTTTATATATAATTTATACCCCGTTTTTGTTAACTTGATCCTTCGTGAGTGGGGCCAGAAATAGTAGTGGAAAGTATTTGTTTATCCTTGTTAACTTTCCATTAGCTGAAGTTTTTTTGTATTTTTTTATCCTACTGTTGCATACTAGCTGGTAATTTCACATGAAAATTAATTGTGTAAGACATCAGTTTTGCAATATTATTAATAACAGTTGATTTTTAATCAGCCTACTTTAGAACTATTACTTTTTAACAAAGTTTAGGTTTGGCTAAAAATATAACAGCGGACTAGAGGTCTCACTGAAAGACATTATAACGCTATTAAAAACGTTATTTAAGGAAATCGGGTACTTGAACATGACTCTCACAAGTTTAAATTTTTTATTACAGTTTAAATCTCCTCCCCACCCCAAAATTCCTGAGAAGGATCAAATTTAAAAAAGACATATAAAATAGTTTTTTCGTAATGTAAAATTAACAGCGAAACATGCAAGTTTAAAATCGGAAAAGCTAAGTTATGTCGCGCAAAATGTATAATAATCTTCAACTCAATAGAGAGAAACTAAATCGAGAGTCTCTGACAGCCAAAATCGCTTCCATTGTGTTCAAGACATAATAGTTCATGAATGAGGAGGAGCGAGCAGTTCAAAAGTGAGAGGGCGCCTGGTGTTCAACAATGCAGAGATCAGCTGTTCGGTGACGTCAGGCCTAAACATCTGGAGGACGTCAGTTGCACGCCGACCGCGGACGGGCTCGGTCCTGTGTGTGTGAGTGCGCGTGCGTCCGCTGCCGTGCCGTCTCGTGGAGTGAAAGTGACCGGTTGTTTTCAGATTATCAGTGCCACTTCGAAAATACTTGGTAAAATTATTACGAAAGGGATTTAAGCATTAAATAGTTTTTTAAAACCCCGTTAATGTTTTTTGTAATCAGATTTTTTTGTTTGATTCAATCTTAAAAGCATTTGAAGTAAATATTGGTTTGAATAAAGCTATTAGTATTAAATTTTAATAGAAAAAGTTGACATCACTTAATACAACGAGCATTATTTTATTTAACAAAACTATATAAATTTTAGTTCCAGGTAATATTATTCTCAAGTATATTTATATTTTAAAATTGGATTGACGCTTGGAGCTATATATTTTTTATAATGTTTAAGTTTTATGTTTCCATGTACTGCAGTGCTTAACTTCAAAACATAATACAAACTGTAAATTTACAAAGTGTTGCATTGATTTTTTAAATAATACTCCTACATATTGTATTTATTACAAGTTTAGTAATAATTTTTGATTAACTAAACTAACGTATTCATAGATTAACAAATACTACGATTTTGTGCTGGTCAATGTTTTTATAAAAGACAATGAGAACTTCAACATTTTAAAATCCTCGTTTGTTTTGCGATATTTAAGGACTTTGCGCTTCCAACCAATATTCACGTAAGGCTGCCAAAACAAATATAGGTGGAAATAACAAAGATATTTTGGTCCTAGGGATGACAGACCTACGAAACATTTGTGTATGCATGTTTACACAAATTATTGGTAAATTTTTGTCTGCGTGATTAGTATAGAAATTTACCTTTACTAGTTATTACCTTCATATAGTATTTTGACATCAATATATTTCCCAGAAAGATTTTACTTAACAGTGAATTCTCAAATTAAGAATACGGTAGGTATATCTGAATACAGTACATTTAAATATCGTTGTATTGTTACTAATACAGTGATACAATTATTGTTTTTATGGTTAAATTAGTATTTTTTAGGAAAGGTTTCAACATACTGTTTTTCTGTTATAAACTCAGTTCCAAATTGTCTAATTATATAAATACACACTAATAATGGTACTCGTCCTATTATTGTTAATTCTCTACCCTCCCTCAGTGGCACGTAGATCAACAAATGCATGTCCTAGTCCGTCCATGATGGTACCCATATTAAAACTAAAACATTGCTCACCTAGTTTTATGGATCAGCTTGAGTTCAATTTTACTACCATTTCAAGTTCACCATAAATAATTTTTAAGTAATGTAGATATTTTTTGCCATCATAAAGTTAATAGCACGTAGAAAACTCTTGAAATGAATTTTTCTATAGCAGTTCATAATGTAAGTATTTTCTTGTTAAAGTTACAGTTCATCTTTTAAATTTTACAATTTTGTATGTCGAGAAAAATTAATAACTGCAATTAACGCTCTTCCGAAGCTTCCGGGGATCGATAATCCATCACATGATAATCTACACGAGCTCGAGGAAAAGGCTAAGCCTCTCAATGACGTTTTTGCTGCGTTACAAAACTTTGACATCTGTGACAATCAAACCGTGTTTATAGCTTATTACCGCCATCAATAAAGTTGGCTTAGAACATTATTTAGCCAAACTAGAACTATTTTTGTTGGCTTAGAAACCTGTTTAGAAGCTTCGACATAGATTCTCCTTAAAAATACACTATTTCTATAAGATCAATAAAGAAGATTTGAAATGTATGTGAAAACACATCAGTTCATTATATTAAATGAAAAATTGTGTTAAGTTTAAGACCATAAATTTTAACGGTAACTATATATAACTAAATTAACATGTCTAGCAACACAAACAGTTTTTATTTACATTTATAGTGTACACGCACGGGTATGTAAAAGTAAAACTTTGTTGCTTCTTTTAAAACAAAACGTCTATAAAAGTCTGTTTTTTACCAGCCACTCAAAATGGAAAATTTATTCGTTGAACTATTTAGCCGCGGAGATCGGAATCAGATCCTTAAAATGTAATGTAAAGCAACATGTACACGTAACGTGTAATGCAATATAACATTTAAGACTTACAATAGCTATTTATTATGTGTTTAGAGCGCAAAGCACGTCTTTGTCGCTCGGATTGCGACCAAACATTACGAGAGCGGCAAAGACTATTTGGGCTCATAATACAAACAAGATTTTTCCTACCACCATAATTGCAACAGATTAAATTGTTTATTGTATACGTAAGGTAATTTAGGTTATGTTTGAATTTTCTGTTGGACATCACTAACAACTATCAAACATAACCTTAAACTAAGAAAACAGCAATTACTAAATGACAAACATGACCAACAGCTGTGGAATGGTTTGTAACAACAGCTTGACCTTAAATAGCCATTTGATTTAGCGTGCGGAAATGAACTATTCTGTGTACTGTTTACATGTGTGGCAATGTGATTATTTCCATGCAGTGGTAGTAAATAGTTCTTTATGTGTTATGTGTTCTTATGTTTAAACATTGGAGTGCGCAAAATAAATATATCGCACGTAAAGTAAATCTAGCGTGAGAAAAGTAAAATGAATACTGCAATCACCTGTTTTGCGACGCGTATTGAGTTCGTAAAAAACTGCTTTCTTGGACAGACGTGGGAAAAAAGCTATCGCGACGTCTAGGCATAGTCAGCTGGAGAGGCTCGTCTAATAACCAGTTGAGTCTTATCAGACTTTATGATAATATTATGACAAAGTGCTTATCAAAGAGATAAGGCCCAACTGTATCCTACCTGACCAGCTCAATTTATTTCCATAACATTGGTGCGTAAAAATGGATCTTTCCAAAGTTTTACTTGTATTTTATTTACTCCATAAAAAAATATAAAAAAATCTTATTTCGGTTTTACTAGAATCATTGGACAACCATGTGGACACTTAGCCATATAATTTCAAGTGGGGTAAAAATCTCACCTTCGACAAGTTAAGTTCTTAATTTAAACGCTTTAGAGCTGTTTTATAAATCGTTTGGAAAGTTATGCATAACATATAAATTAATTTGACATAAAACTTTTAATTATCACAGCCTCCCCATTTTAACACGTTCGCGGCGGCATGGGAGCGATCGCTCCCACGCGGAACCCTAATGCCATCCTGATGGGTCACAGCACTGCTCAATAGTATAATGTATTTCGGGACCACGTGGGTTTTTACTGGGCAGTGCTGCTGCTAAAATGGGGTGGCGTTTTTAGTAATTACTTATATTATTATTTTTTTACTTATTATTTTTTTTACTACGAAAAACAGAACACCATTTATTTCTTCTTTTGAAAGACATTTTATCTATTAGTTTATCTTATAAGCTTTCTCTGTAGGCATAGTAAATTGTCTCAAGTCAGAGTGGGTGCGATTTGTTGTTTTTTTGTTTTTTTTTTTTTTTTTTTTTGTTTCAAATAATTATTATGTTAAATAAATAAATATTCAAATATTATTGTGTTTTAGTAATAAAAAAATGACTGTATACTTTGTAAACAAAGCCAGTATTATTTATTATTCAACCCATTATTAGTGCCATCCTAATGCCAGGTGCTGATGGGTGCGATCACTCCCATATAAGTAGGCGTCAATTTTTAAACCTCAAAACGTGATGGAAGCATACAAAAGCCTATCAGTGGAATAATAATATATAAAAGAAAGTTTTTTTACAATTTTTACTTTCAGGATGGTGACGAGGTTCGAGCAAAAACCTCGCCGCCGTGAACGTGTTTAAACATGATTAAGTATTAATGAGAAACCTTAAATGTGATGATTTCTATGTAGAACTTGACCATAAACTAACTTGCCACTTGGAGTAAAGACTGTAATAATCATATTACAGTCATACAGTAATACATATAATAAGTCAATAATGATTATTAAGACTTTGTTATGCAAGTCAGCCACCAGGATCGTTAGTATCCAGGTGTTTGGAAAAATAGGCACAAGAGATCGCTAGAGACTTCTTGGTCGTTTACTTTACTCTTCGTGTTTGTCATGGTAGTATCGCTACAGTTAAACGTGTTGGTCGGAGACAAAATTATCTTAAGGCATACTATAACATTCTAACAAAAAATTGCGGAATTTCCTGGTTTCCTTTTGACTACTTGTGTATTTACCAAGAAAATTTCTTTAGTTCAATATTTTGAAATTGCAAGTAAATAAAGTAAGTTATTTTCTGACACGTTTAATAGAAATAGGTTCAATGTTAAAGCTGCGTCTTTGACCAGCGATTGGATGAGTAGATCTATATGACCCTCATTTGATCAATACTACTTAACCCATTTTCCCACTTTACTTACTGGTAGATTGTCAGTTAGTACTAATTAGGAACTTTTGGCTAATGCCTTGTGTTGATAAAAATTATAATCCTCATTCTCAATGTTATTGTGTTTCAAGATTAATATTAACGTTTTGTATACAATTACAGTGAAAATAAATATATATCGAGTTGGGTTAGAAGACATTTTATTATTTCAACCTGAGTAACAGCGCCAACACGTATAAGGCATTAAAAACTTATTTCAATAATAATTATTATATGAAAAATATCAATTGCTTACTCTTTTTGACGTACTCGTCCTTAGCATGGAATTAGATGAGTTTTTTTTTTAAATCAAATTGGGCTTTCGTTCACAAAATATTTATTAAAATAGATTATAATTGATATTGAAGGAACCAAGTCAAAAAATTTCCCTAAAAATGATATTGTGATTGTTATCATGATTATCATATTCTGAAATCACTACAAGTTAAATTATTAAGGGTCTTATTCAATTTCAAGAAGTTCTCTCACTACTTTTTCTCTAAAATATTTTGAACAAATCTTTTCTTTATAATGTGTTTTTTCACTATTAAAAAACAATGAAACCTTAAAAACTGTATCGGATATTATATATATTTTGATCGCCTTTTCTTATAAACTGGTAGCGGCCGTAGCTCTGTGGTAGAACTCTGGGTTATCACCCAGTGGCCCGAGTTCAAATCCCGGCTCGGGGAAAAATATCATTAACGCCACTCGCGTGGAAATCACGCTAAGCCATTGGTCAACCTGTATAAAAAAAGGTCCAGGCTTCTCAGGCGAGGAGAACTGTCAGTTAATTTCTGATCTCCCTCCCCTAAAGCCATACGATTATTATTATCACCTTTTCTAAATCATTGAAAGCATTCTAGTTAATGCCATGAACAGGCTTGAAGATTTTAAAAATATATTTGTTTTTTCATTTCTCTTAGGTCAAAAATATCAAACATAAAACTTCAACATTTTCTAGTTGTGTAGAAGCATATCGGTGTGTTTTCGCTATACTCTTGTTTTTTTATCATGAGTCGGTAATTGAGTTAACGGCATATAACTAACGAGTAGATAAACTTATTCGTCATCCAGGCAAACAACTGGTGTTCATTAGGCACTTTCTCCTGCATCGAGTGCACTTAATATGACAGCCTGAGCCTGAGCCTAGTAAATGTAGGCCACGCGGGCAAGGGTATTAACCCTGATAGAGAAGGCTGCACATGCTTTGTCATCTCAGTCTCCACATGTGTGATTAATGAGGCAATGCACTAACGTAAAAAGAGAAGTCCATTATCCGTTCTATCATTTATGAATATTTCCCTATCATACTGGAATAATAAAGTTGCATATTCGCAGGTCCTGTGTAGTAAATATGAATAATCAAGAAAGTAAATTGATGTAGTATCCGTTGGCTAAACTTGGTGCTCTTGTTAATTTTCTTGATGCCAGTTATAATAGCTTAATTGACCTTAATTAATGATTTTTGGCCATTGGGCTATTAATTAATGACCCTGACAAATGAAACAGCTGATATTTATCAGTAACAAAGCTACACCTCATCTGATCCATTACAATCATCACACTCACCCCTTCAGTCATACTCACCTTAAAATACGCACCACAGAGTGCGTCGGTGTTTCAAATAGAGTATCAAAGTAAAGTATTAATTGCTTAAGTCAGTATATACTTGCGCCATTTAAAATACGAGTTCACTTATAGTCAATGCTAGCACTTACATATGCCATCTCACAACAACAACTTTTGTAAATTGAGAGGATACAACTACAGCTCCTCAAATACTGCAAAAAATATGCAAGCTTTCCAAAAGTCACTTGAGCAAAGCCTGTGATATAGCTACAAATACGTGGAAATAATATCACCTGTCTTGTCAAAGGATAGTGTAAAAATTATCGAATTAACCGCTGTTTCTTGAGGAAGTCGTATTCATACTATGTCGATTAAAAAGAATTTTCTGTTGTATTTTGCATACAAAGGTACTGTACAACAGTTGCTAGAGTAATTGTTAACTTAGTTAACTACTTTAAAACACACCATCAAAAGGTCAATGTTTGAAATATATTTGAAATTTGTCCTTATGACTAAAGCCATGAGGATACAATTATATATAGCACATGAGGGTACAATTTTTACTTACAAATTCCTTTTTTAAATACTTAAAACACAAAAGTACCATATATAAAAGTATTTATTTGTACACACGATGAGTTTTTAATATGAAACGCTAAACTATTACAAAATAAATCGCCAATCAGCTAACATGTCATGTCAACATCGGATGGATACTGCGTTTTAACGAGCAGTTGACTCGTGCATCAGTCGTGTGAGAGTAATCCATCGGGATCATGACATAATGAGTAACAGGGACAATCGTGCCAGCTCACGTTACGTTACCGAACAACAAACTTGTCGTGCCTCATTCGTGTGATGGTGATGCTCCACGATCGTGAGTGTGATGGGTGACAGGGACAATCGTGCCAGCTCACGTTACGTTACCGAACAACAAACTTGTCGTGCCTCATTCGTGTGATGGTGATGCTCCACGATAGTGAGTGTGATGAGTAACAGGGACAATCGTGCCAGCTCACGTTACGTTACCGAACAACAAACTTGTCGTGTCTCATTCGTGTGACGGCGATGCTCCACGATCGTGAGTGTGATGAGTAACAGGGGCAATCGTGCCAGCTCACGTTACGTTACCGAACAACAAACTTGTCGTGCCTCATTCGTGTGATGGTGATGCTCCACGATAGTGAGTGTGATGAGTAACAGGGACAATCGTGCCAGCTCACGTTACGTTAACGAACAGCAAACTTGTCGTGTCTCATTCGTGTGACGGCGATGCTCCACGATAGTGAGTGTGATGAGTAACAGGGACAATCGTGCCAGCTCACGTTACGTTAACGAACAGCAAACTTGTCGTGTCTCATTCGTGTGACGGCGATGCTCCACGATCGTGAGTGTGATGAGTAACAGGGACAATCGTGCCAGCTCACGTTACGTTACCGAACAACAAACTTGTCGTGCCTCATTCGTGTGATGGTGATGCTCCACGATAGTGAGTGTGATGAGTAACAGGGACAATCGTGCCAGCTCACGTTACGTTACCGAACAACAAACTTGTCGTGCCTCATTCGTGTGATGGTGATGCTCCACGATAGTGAGTGTGATGAGTAACAGGGACAATCGTGCCAGCTCACGTTACGTTAACGAACAGCAAACTTGTCGTGCCTCATTCGTGTGATGGTGATGCTCCACGATAGTGAGTGTGATGAGTAACAGGGACAATCGTGCCAGCTCACGTTACGTTACCGAACAACAAACTTGTCGTGCCTCATTCGTGTGATGGTGATGCTCCACGATAGTGAGTGTGATGAGTAACAGGGACAATCGTGCCAGCTCACGTTACGTTAACGAACAGCAAACTTGTCGTGTCTCATTCGTGTGACGGCGATGCTCCACGATCGTGAGTGTGATGAGTGACATGGACAATCGTGCCAGCTCACGTTACGTTACCGAACAACAAACTTGTCGTGCCTCATTCGTGTGATGGTGATGCTCCACGATAGTGAGTGTGATGAGTGACATGGACAATCGTGCCAGCTCACGTTACGTTACCGAACAACAAACTTGTCGTGCCTCATTCGTGTGATGGTGATGCTCCACGATAGTGAGTGTGATGAGTAACAGGGACAATCGTGCCAGCTCACGTTACGTTACCGAACAACAAACTTGTCGTGCCTCATTCGTGTGATGGTGATGCTCCACGATAGTGAGTGTGATGAGTAACAGGGACAATCGTGCCAGCTCACGTTACGTTACCGAACAACAAACTTGTCGTGCCTCATTCGTGTGATGGTGATGCTCCACGATAGTGAGTGTGATGAGTAACAGGGACAATCGTGCCAGCTCACGTTACGTTACCGAACAACAAACTTGTCGTGCCTCATTCGTGTGATGGTGATGCTCCACGATAGTGAGTGTGATGAGTAACAGGGACAATCGTGCCAGCTCACGTTACGTTACCGAACATCAAACTTGTCGTGCCTCATTCGTGTGATGGTGATGCTCCACGATAGTGAGTGTGATGAGTAACAGGGACAATCGTGCCAGCTCACGTTACGTTACCGAACAACAAACTTGTCGTGCCTCATTCGTGTGATGGTGATGCTCCACGATAGTGAGTGTGATGAGTAACAGGGACAATCGTGCCAGCTCACGTTACGTTAACGAACAGCAAACTTGTCGTGCCTCATTCGTGTGACGGCGATGCTCCACGATCGAGAGTGTGATGAGTGACAGGGACAATCGTGCCAGCTCACGTTACGTTGCCTCGTGAAGAGTGAGATCGCAGCGACAACTCAACAATGGCAGCATACCCAAATTGCTCGCGGAAGAGCGGTGTGACTAGCATTAGTTAAATCGCTCTATCTCGCTTATGTATGAACTGATTTTCAAAATTTTTATATCCTTGGGTTTAAAATTAAATTTTATAAAAGACACATATTTACTTAAATTTTTGCTACCTTATGTAGTCTTAATGGAATTTAATGTTTAACATTTTTGTCAGCAGCTATTCAGAAAATATGAATTATTGTAAAAACTTATTCTTTTTATTTAATAAAACCTTCACCTCAGATAGCTTTATACCAATTTTCGAGGTAATTTAACAAGCCGTTCCCAAATAAAAAATTATTCTTTATAAATACAAAATAGTGACTGTATTGTTAAATATGGAGTTTAAGAAATTTTGAATATGAAACTTTGGTTTGTCTTTAGGTCAGTAATAATACCTGGAAAGACTGACCCAGCATACTCCTGAGTTCAGGGACACCCCTGTATAGATGTACACAGTTCCATTACAAAAAAAAAATTGGTTCAAAAATTTTTAAAGCGTTACGGGTAGAGATGTGCGATCCAGTGACTTTCAAATATCGGTGACTTCAGTTCCAGTGACAAGGAAATATCGGTGACTTCAATCGGTGACAGGAAAATCGGTGACAGAGCCGCGAGTGGTGGGGAGAACCAGATACCGCGGCTGCGGCAGTCGCGCCAGGCGCCACTGAGCAAATGAATTTTCGATATTTTTATTTCGGTGACAAGTTACAAAATTATCTGAGTAACAAATTACTGTTAATGACTGTTAAAGAGATACACGACGTTAGCGATTTTCGAGTCTATATGATTTCGAATTCCATTACGATGCGACCCTTAACGAGTGTTGTAAATATCGTAACGCTAACGGCTCCAGCGAAGCCATCAGATCGCGCCCTCTGATTGGCCGCTTTGTCGCCGATATTTTGTGTCACTGAATCCAAAAGTTCTACAGTATATCGATCGGTGACAGCGACCTGGGCCTGGCGCTGTTGCTGGGAGATCAGTGACAGAGCCAACGTGCTAGTGCCCGATTCCACCCGAACCATTGCGAAGTGGCCCGAAGCAAAGGCGAAGGCAGCCTCGTGACCACGCGTCGGCCAATCGGTGACCGGCGCGGCGACCGGTGACGTTGTGTAGCAACGGATTGGGTGCCTGCGCGGTGGTGTTCTGCGCCTGTCACTGAATTTGCTGTCACCGATTGCTCAAGTGCCTTGTCACCGATATATCGGTGACAGAGCAATATCGGTGACTTTGTCACCGAAACAAAAATATCGAACATCTCTAGTTACGGGACCCTTCTTACTCACTAAAAAATACAGAAAATATTCAATCTTACGGTAGTATTTTTAAAATAAAAAAAATTATAAGTTGAATTAATTGTTGTATTATAACAAATTAAATATTTAGACCAGGACAAGTCATTGCTAAGACGATATATCGTAAACTGAGAAACATAAAGTCACTAGCGGAACAAATAGGTATAAACGACAACGTGTTTGTCAAATGCCACTCGTAACAAATGTTAGCACTTAGTAAACTCGCGAACAACAACACTAGACTTGTAATTATTTGGGGTTAGGTAGCAGTAACTTCTTTTAAACAATGCAACCAAACCGTTATAATCAGAAATGAGAGCAGACTTTCGTCGTTATATAATTTGTTTAGTCGTTTAGAGCGATAAGCCTGTGAAGTTTTATTTCTTTTTTAAGGATCTAATTCATTGAATGTAATTGTTTGGCAGGCTTTTATGTAATGAATTTATTCTTAATTTTATTAATATTAGTTTTTTATATGTAATATATTGTTTTTAATACTAAGCATAAAATGCTTAGTAATGCTTAAAAGTATATATTAGTTGATAAGGTTTTTCTTTAAAATTTATATAAAAATGATTAAATAAAGTAACAACATGATGTATAAACGGTCTGAAAAATTAACTTGATTGGTGGATAAATCTAACCCATCCTAATAAATACTATGAGTACCGGTGCAGCGCTATGCGCTGCATGTTTGAGCAATTCCACCTGCTACATTTTGAGAAAAATGCAATACAATACATCACTAATAGATTAATTATAGTATACATTTGACATCTAGGGTATTAACATGTGTTTAACACGTGTTTTAACATGTGTTTTATGATTTAACGATGAACAGCTGGTTTTATTTTAAATTTAATAAAAAATGTTTCTCATGTTAACCTTATGGCCCAAAAACAAACTTTAAGGGCTTCCCGTGCCCTTAGGAGTACAAATATAAAGAATCTAAACCCTTTTTCCAAAACTAAGAACTGAGACTAATCTTATGGCATTTCAAACATTGAATTTCGTCCAGAAATATGGCAGGTGGACAAAAAACGGCTTCACGTATTATATATATACTAGGGGTACCTGTGCAGCGCAATGCGCTGCATTCACCAGGGTACCTCGTGATAAAATCTGGCCCCTTTGCATAAAAATTCAAAGTTCTATTTATCTTTTAAAATGTGTTTTTATGATTTAACTATGAACAGTTGTTTTATTTCCAATTTAATAAAAATTATTCTTCATGTTAATCTTATGGACGAACTTTAAGGGCTTCCCATGCCCTTCAGAGTACAAACATAAAAAATCTAAAACCTTATTGCAAAACTACGAACTGAGACGAATCTTATGACATCTCAGACATCGAATTTCGCCAAGAAATAAGGGAGGAGTAATGTTCACAAAAAACGGCTTCACGTATTATATATATTGTACTCGCCTACGGCTCGATGGGGGCTCCGCCCCCAAGCCCCCTTAGGGGTTGACCCGAATAAGTGGTTGTCCTAAATTATTAAATTAATAAAAAGTCAAGTATGGAATAGGATAGTTCCACGGAAGAACTGGACAGCCGAGACAGTTACACCGGCTAATACACACTACTCAAATCAATAATAATAAAAAGCTTTGAATTTTCCTTTAGCTGTTTTTTAAACCCCTTCGTAGTTATCCTATTTTAGTATAAAAATTAAGAGTTGTGAAATTATAATTACCTACGTAAATATTCTAGGTAGTATGCTGGACGCAGGGCTCCGCCCCCATTCCCCCTTAGGGGTTGTCCTAAATTCGTAAATTATTGAAAAGTAGAGTTGTAGCAGGTTAAGTCCACCGAAGAACTGCTCCGCAGACAGTAAGAAAACCGGCTAATACGAAAATCGCCTGTAGCTCGTTTTAAAACCACTTCCTAGTTCTCGTTAGTTCGTAAAACAATAGAAAATTGTGAAATCATAATCAGCTAAGCAAATATTATAGGTATTATAGTGGATGGAGGCTCCACCCCCAATACCATTAATTAGTTGCCCCTATTCTTTAATTGCTGTAAAAGTCTCGAGCACTGAACAGGCTAGTTGAGGCCTCCACCCCCATACCCCTCGTTGTGTTCGCCGAATTAGTTTGTAGCTTAGCAAGTCTCAAACATTCAAAATCTTCCCATAATATTTTAAGTTAATATTGTTAATTTTGTTTGATACTCTAACTGTACTTATCAGGTTATGAGTGTAGGTTAATGTGTGGTTTCTATGTACTATATCTAAGTATTATTAATATGGATTATAAAAGCAACTATACTGTAAGAAACTAATCGCCAGGGGATGTAAAATAAATGAAAATGTAACTAAGCTAAATAAACTATTTTGCAGATCAATAAAAATATAAATAATTTCAGAAAAACCAAAAATAGAAAAATATGAACAAACGGTCTGGAACCCGCCAACGACTATTCACAAAAATACTGTTCGTTACAAAATAAAAATGTATGTTATGAAATAATAATTTTAGAACAATTATCCTAGTTACTTCTCATAAATCCTGTTGAAGTTACAAGGATATTGTATAAGTTCAGTGAATTAAAAATTCGAACTTCAAACACAATTTAACTGTAGTTAGGCCTAGTAACAAGTTACAGAATATCAAATTTAGTAATAATAAAAGTTGCAAAACGGTCTTAAAATAACGATTTGAGATACGACAAAAAGTCAAATGTTTATAAGTTAGATTTATGTTCCTCATTCGCAATATTCTATGTAACAGAGTAATTCATTCATATTGAACAGGTTAAAGAAAAACACACAGGCATTAATTATATATATTTTTTTTAGTTCAATATTTTTAAATTCTTAAAGTTCTAAACCTAGTGAATTTCCTTTATATCACTGTCAAGCTAAGTTAATACAAAACTTCAACTTTCTTAATACAATATTACTATAATTACTGACAAAAGTATTTCAAATATTAGTTAATAATTGCAAATTTACCTCAAGTAGTTGGAGGCCCAAGTTTTAGGTCAGTAAGTAACAAACAATGTAAAACATCGCTAAGGAACAAACAATTCAAAACAATCAGTTGCCTAACAATCAATTGAAAAACAACCCGTTCCGCCTAACACGCAAAATAAAAATACATAATATTGGCATTCATCACAAAATTATTTTTTATGTTTGATACTTTTATTGATATCGGCGCCGTACAAGATATGTGCATGTGCAATATTGAAGGAAATAAATAAAATTACAGTCGTTATAAAAAATGTCTACATATGGTAAACCACCCACATAAATAAAGAAGTTAACTTAAAACTGACTGCAGGGTAAAGGACCAACAAGACGTTAAAAATAACACATAATATTAGCTGGCATTAGTTATGAAATTTTAAGTTCAATTTTTTTAGGGTGTTACACTTTTTCATACAATGAATTTAATTTCAATACTAAAGCTAAGTTAATAGAAAACTTCAAGCTTATCGGGAAGCAAAATGCAAAATTCAGCTACATGCAGCTAAACTATATATGAAATGTTTCACAGTGTGTCAATAAAACCCTAGAAATTAGGTAAAGTTCCCTTCTTCGAGCTCTTTATATCGGCTTAAGTATATCTCAAACAAAGTTGTAGTAAAATGAAATATTCGCTATGTCTCAGATATTCTATAGCACTAACTGTTATTGAAGCTATAGCAGTAAATCAAAATAAGTTCACGTTTCCCTCTAAAAGGACTGGGTGATCCTAAAATTCCCAAATAGGTATTATTCAAAAGTAAATTACATCTTCACAACAAGCCTTGTAAATTTATAATTAAAACGCTTAGCTCGTTTCAAACACGGGTATAGTTGAAAGAAATTATTTAAAAACGAGCGAGAACTAAACCTGGTAAGTAATCTACATTGTCGACACAATGTTATGCTCTAACATGGGATGTACTACGTTACCGACAAAACTAGATTTTTTACCTTTTTTATTGATTTAAAATTAAAAATTGCTAGTTTTTAGAATTTTTTCTGAATGTAAGTCATGTAAGCTAAGGGAATGCCAAATTTCAAGTCTCTACCTTGAACGGTTCCGTCCGAACTTTTATATACATCAGTGAGTTACACCTGCGGGAGTATATATGTTAGACTCGCCTACGGCTCGATGGGGGCTCCGCCCCCATGCCCCCTTAATAGTTGCCCCCCTAGTTTGAATTAATAAAAAGTCAAGTTTGAAATAGTTCCAAAATAACTGGACAAACAAGACAGTAACAAAACCGTCTTATACAAACAATTCACAATCAATAGTAAAAAAGTTTTAATAATCTAATATGAATCGGGTTAAATACACCTTCTTAGTAAATATTAAAAAAAAATTGAGCTCTGAAATGATAATTATTTATGTAAATATTCTAGGTGTTACCGCTGCATGGAGGTTCCACCCCAATAATTGGTTGCCCCAGTTCCGTAAATTTCTGTCAAAACCTCATACAATGAACAGGCTAGTTGAGGGCTCAACTCCCATAACAGTAACAGAAGCCGCCAATACACTCTACTCCAATTGATAATAATAAGCTTTGAAAATTGCCCACGGCTCATGGTTTAATCCCACTCCCTAGTTCCCCTTAATTCGTTAAAAAATATAATGGAGTTATGAACTATTGATGAACTATGTATAGTCATGCTCAAAAACTTTTGTGTTAAGATTTTAGAGATACGATTATGATTGCTCATGATTGAGGTAATATGTGTATTCAGAAAAATTAAAAGTGAAATAAAATTATAAGTTTATATAGAGGATTGTATGTAATAGCAAAAAAAAATATAAAAAAAATAAATAAAAAAAATAGACACAACAAAGATATTTGAAATTTTAAAAAATATAGTATAGGCTAAGATGCTTCAGTTCCGCCACGGGGAGGCCAAGAAACTCAGAAATCATGTATGAACCATATATAAAAACGATAAAAATTTTATCTTTCAAAATCAGCAATTATTAAATTAACAATTTTAAATACTATATAATTTGGTTCAGAAAATTAATAAAAATAGAGCCCTAGTAGTATGTAAACGATCACAGGGTAATATGTACTATAATCATAAAGTCTTTATAAAGTCTTAAAATGTAGAAAGTTGCAACTTAAGAACCATAAAATCAGGGTACAGTATGCATTTTCAACCAATAGTAGTGAATAAAAAAAATTATGAAATAACAGCCAAAAAAGGATTATTAGTTAAATTAAAATATACTAAAAGAGTTATAATAATTGAAAAACATTGAATAGTTTTAAATTACAACAATAATAGAGGTAATCAAGACTTTAGGTGATAGCACTACATTAGGGAAGTTTGAAGGACAAGTGACAGCGGAAAAAATACTATTGAGTTTAATTCTATTGGTTATTATAATATTTCTCAGCCTGATGGGTAATCAGATATGTAGATGGTTAAAAAACGTCTGAATTAGGTAAACGTTAGCGAAGGTAATATACCAGCCAAGAGAATGAAAGTTCAATCGTTCAATAACTTTATATGTTCTATTTAATCGTTTCTTAAACTAAAATCTAAGCCTGATTGGACAGCAGCAAATCGGTCAAAGACGGGATGTCAAACGAGTGGGACACATTCAACTCTTCAAATTAAAACTGCACCAGACAATATGCAGTACTAAAATAATATGTTGGAAGTATTCAAACATGCTTCGTATAGCTCACCCCTCCCCCTAGGGGTAGCCTTAAATTCGTAAATTTAAAAAAAAAGTCGAGTTTAAAATATGTTAGTTCTACGGAAGAACTGCACAGTGAAGACAGTAACAAAACCGTCAAATACAAGAAAATCACAATCAATAGTAAACAAAGCTTTAAAAAACTCATATGAATCGGTTTTTTAATACCCCTTCGTAATTAGAATTATTTTAAAAGTTTTGAGCTGTGAAATTATAATTATTTATGTAAATATTTAAGGTATTATGCTGGTAAAAATATATACTTTAGATTAGACAATTTTTGCTGTGTTAGATGAAAAGAAATTTCAATTAAAAGAGTTATAGTTGTTGTTGTATCTATCATTATATTTAATTGTAGTAGTTATGGTAACAAATATTTCTCTGTTCGGTAGCTAAATATAAAGTTTTAAATTTATATAAATTTTATATATAAATAGAGATAAAATTTAAGAAAGATAATAATTAACTGTCTATTAAGTATTGTACAAAGTAATCGAAGTATGTTACGTTAAGATCACGGATCAAGCTTCACAGCAAATTTATGTAATGCGAAATTCGGCCGAAAGAAAAACCCAGTGTGAATTTGAATTAGTAATCTAAAATAAATGGAAAACGAAACGAGAACCTAACATTTAAATCACTGTTCGATTTGTTCAGTAGTTATTAAAAAATCTCAAGAACATATTTTTAATGTGTGTAAAACTATATTAAGGAACATGCTTTCAATGCAGCAAAATATGATTCCTATTGAAATGAAAGTCAGATGGACTACAATTTGATTACAGTGAGGAACACTAATGAAATCATCATCAAGATCGCAGGTGTAGTTAAAAAACATAAATTAAATACAAGCGAGAACTAAGCGACTATAATAGCGCTCCAAGCGACATCTTTAAGAACTAACGATAGGTGAAGAAATTTCACCATTAAATGAACTTCCAAATTAGCTCGCATGAAGCATTAGCTGCACACTGGGCGTTAACTACTGCAAGAATCAAAGCGGGGATCACTCAGCTGAAAAAACCCACTCATTTCGGTGATACACCATTGTAAACATTAAAAATGATCTAAAAGGTAATGTGTTACAAACACGGGTGTAGTTTACAGAGATCATTTAAACACGAGCGAGAACTAAACCTGCAAAGTGATCTACGATACCACGCGGTGATATACGCTGATACGGCTGAACTACGTTACCGACAAATCTATATTTTTTACCTTTTTTATAGTTTAAAAGTAAAAAAGTTGTGGTTTTATGATTTTCTCTAAATTGAAACATCTCAAAGAATGTCCATGCCAAATTTCAAGTCTCTAGCTTAAACGGTCGCTTCAGGACTTTACTATCATCAGTGAGTGAGTGAGTCAGTTACACATGGGGCTGTATATATTATAGACTCGCCTACGGCTCGATGGGGGCTCCGCCCCCATGCCCCCTTAGGAGTTGCCCCCTAGTTTGAATAAGCAAAGAGTCAAGTATGAAATAGTTTAGTACCACGGAAGAACTGGACAGGAAAGACAGAAATAAAATCGTCTAATAAACACATTTCACAATCAATAGTAAAAAGCTTTAATAATCTCCTATGAATCGGTTTTAATACCCCTTCTTAGTAAATAGTTAAAAAAATGTGAGCTGTGAAATAATAATTATTTATTTAAATATTCTAGGTGTTTTACTGGATGATGTTACGCCAACCCAATAATTGATTGCCCCAATTCTGTAAATTACTGTCAAAACCTCATACAATGAACAGGCTAGTTGAGGGCTCAACTCCCATGATAGTACCAGAAGCGGCAAATACACACTACTCACAATTAATAATAATAAGCTTTAAAAATATCCCACGGCTCGTGGTTTAATCTCACTCCCTAGTTCACCTTAATTCGCTAAAAAATATAATGGAAGTGTGAAATATTAATGAACTATGTAAATAGTCATGCCCAAAAAATGTTGTTTTGGCCAGGAGATTTAGGAATCATATATGTACCATATAAAGAAACAATAAATTTTATCTTTCAAATCAGCAATTATTAAATTTACTATTTAAAATGTAATATATTTTGGTTCAGAAAATTAATAATAAAAAGAGCCCTATTAGTATGTATTAGATCACAAAGTAATAGGTACTATAATCATGATGTCTTATAGTCTTTATAAAGTCTTTAAATGAAGAAAGTTGCAACTTAAGAACTATAAATTGGCGTACAGTAGGCATTTTAAACCAATAGTAATTAAAAAAACAATTGTGAAATAATAGCCAAAAAAGGATAGTTATTTAAATTAAAATATACTAAAAGAGTTATAATAATTGAAAAGCATAGAATTGCTTTAAATTAAAACAATAATTGAGGTAATCGAGACTTTAAATGAGAGCACTGCATTTAGGAAGTTTTACGGACAAAGTGACAGCGAAAAAATACTTTTGAATTTAATTAAATATGATTCAATTGGTTATCATAATATTTCTCAGCCTGATGGGTAATCAGATATGTAGATGGCTTGAAAAACCGTCAGAATTAGGTAAACGTTAGCGAAGGTAATATACCAGCCAAGAGAATGAAAGTTCAATCGTTCAGTAACTTTATATATTCAATGTAATCGTTTCCCAAACGAAAATCTACGCCTGATTGGACAGCTGCAAATAGGTCAAAGACGGGATGCCAAACGTGTGGGACACGTTCAACTCTTCAAATTAATACTGCACCAGTACTACCAACTGAAGCACTATATTCAATCTGGGGATCCATATAGAGGAACAGCATACAAACAATAGAAAATTAATTTATAACTACTGTTCGAAAACCTACAAGAAATTTTCCAACATGAGTAAACTAAAGTCTAGAAAATGTAATGAGACCTAAAATCTTTTCAGCAATTAATCATTTACTGTACGGGCGTTACTGCAGCAAAATAATATGCAGTACTGCAATAATATGTTGGAAATATTCGCACAAGCTTAGTAATGATGAAATTAACAATATAAAAGTTTCACAAAGTATTCCAACACTGTGCTCAATCGTTTCAAAAGTCAAGAGTAATAGCCAAATAGAACAGATGAGCTAAAATACATTTAAATCTGAACGAGAACCTTACATTTTATTCAGCAATTTTCGTCGTATTGCTGTATTTGTGCATGCGTTATAATTATTTAACCATCGCCAGAAAAACAAATATTATTACAGTTACAGCAAGATTACACTTTATTGATTACTGAGTTTTATGCCAACTTAGTACATGTAACATTTGATTGAAAATAATACTCAGCGCACCCTCAGAATTATATCAGGAAGAGGTGTAGTTGAAAGACATAATTTAAATACAAGCGAGAACTAAGCGACTGTGATAGCGGTCCAAGCGACATCTTTATGAACTCAGGGTGTATTGCCTCTTCAGACCAAAAGTCACTGATTTCAAATTCAAACCCTCACTATAAATAATTTTTATTAGTTTTGAGAATTTCATCAATAATAGGAGATAAATTCAACTTTATCAAACATCCAAGCTAGCGCACATGCTGCATTAACTACACAATGGGACTCATTACTGAGAGAATCAAAGCGAGAATCGCCCCGATGGCCCACTCTCAGTCCAGTAAATTGCCATCACATATAACATTACAAACACGGGTGTAGTTGAAAGAGATCATTTAAACACGAGCGAGAACTAAACCTGCAAAGTGATCTACGTTACCCAAAAACAGTGATATACGCTCTCTATACAATATACAATGTTTGGATCAAACATGGGTCTAGTTGAAAGATATCATTTAAACACGAACGAGAACTAAACCTGCAAAGTGATCTACGATACCACGCGGTGTTATACGCTGATACGGCTGAACTACGTTACCGACAAATCTATATTTTTTACCTTTTTTATAGTCTAATAGTAAAAAAATTGTAGTTTCATGATTTTTCCTAAATTGAAACATCTAAAAGAATGTCCATGCCAAATTTCAAGTCTCTATCTTAAACGGTCGCTTCAGGAATTTAATATCATCAGTGAGTGAGTGAGTCAGTTACACATGGGGCTGTATATATTATAGACTTTAATAGTAATATGGTTTGCCAAAAAATAATCTATAACAATAATTATAAATTTTTATTACTTTAAAACCACGAGCCTCTCATTTTATCTGGTTAAAAATAAAAACTTTTTGTTTCAGTAAGCGTTCTCAAGGTTTATCATTAATAAGTTTTCATGATGTCGGAAATAAAACTAATTAAAAGGTATTTCAATTCCGGAAAGAGGCAGAAAAAGGCTTGACGCCCGAGTTGAATGGAAGAGCTGGTGCCAAGGAAAGGGTAGAGGTTCATGTGCATTGAACTGGGAAGCAAGAGGACGGTGGTGGGAGTAAGGGGGGGGGGGCTCTGAGGGTCTTTAATTTCACAAAAATACTTAAAGGCGTCTTTTCCCTTCGAGAGGTATTGAATAGTTAATAGGCTTTCGAAATTGCTGCAGTGTTGAAAGTAATAAAAGACTTTAAATGAAGGCGGATGTTTTTTTATTAGTTCATGTTTCAAAGTCGTTTTTAATCAAATAACAGATAAATTTTGTTTGAAGCAATTGATCATACAATATTTTTTAACTAAAAAGGATCTATTTAATGGTTTTTAAACGTTAACATATTTATAGATTTTGAAATATTTTTTAGTTTTACAATATAAAAAATATAATCTTGTTAGTGAATAAGCTGAAAAAAAACGTAGATCATCTGAGGTACTCTTTTTACATTCGATGTTCTAGAGCTAAAATAAAAAATGTTAAACTAAGTATATTAAAAATATTACTCGATTCAAAAGAAATAGAAATTATATATATTAAAGAATATATAACTAAAGATATTGCACTTAACTAAACTCTGACACATTTGTATCGTCCACCGAAGGTCAAAGGGCGCTCCCGACATAGAATAACCTCTTAAGCAGATCATTGTGGGCAGTGCATCTACCCCCTACGTCGTTGTGACACCCCTACCACGGTGTTGATAACGGTATGCAGTTGTATTCGTTTTATATGACCTTAAATGTAAAATTTTATTACATAGGATAGATCAAATAAAAGTCTCGCTTTTAAAATTATTTTATTTTTCAATATCGAATTTTGTAAAGTAATCGATTTTCATACGTTTTATGGGACCTACGTAAAGATTAAAAATGTTATCCTTTACAATTTGGAAAAATATCGTACTCAGTATTTGGTTGATAAATATCAATTGATACACATTAAGTAAGCCTTATGTTCATGAGTATTTTACTTTCCCAGTAATTACAAAAATACTTGTATGTTAAACTAAAATAATGTTTTAAGAGGAAAAACATTATGTACTTTGATTTTTATTGTATCCGTTAAAAATTATTTATTGACTAGGTTAAACTACCCGCAACCCATGCTTTGCCGAAGCAGTCACTAGAAGTGGCAGTTGCAGGCCTCTCAGAGGATTGTGTCACTGTGACAAAATCCGGTTTTGTTAGCGTAGCGGAATCGCCAGCACGTAACCTGTGAATTTAATTGCTCCAAGAATCGGTGATAACGGAGCAGTTACTTGCAGAAGCTACTGCGATTCAGTCACCGGGTGGTCTCACTGCGACACAATCCAGGTCATTACCGACTTTTTGTGTCCGTAACCTGTGACACACAACCGTTTCGATAAGGGAACAGACAAACGCAGTAGCCGTTGCGGGTCGTTCACCGGGTTATGTCACAGTGACACAATCCAGGTCGGGTCAGCGCAGCGGCCTTGCAAGTCCATATCGGGCGTGTACGACTGCGCGTGGGGTGAACCGGCCTGTTACGGAGCCTGCGCTCATCTCACCAGAGACTGCGCAACTGATTCTCTGTTAGGGGCCGAGTGAGTTTTAACAGATGAGTGGGCTGTTATTGAGTTATAGGTTATTCGATTAGTTGATATTAAAATACATTCATCTTTTATTTATTGAACCATTACTAAATCAGTGGTATGGTTTTATTCATCAGAGGTACATGTTACTTTCAGAGCAAAAAGAAAGGCAATCTACATAAACTTTTGTTAATCAGTCATGATTTTTGGACGTTACATTTCGGGTTTACAAAATGTGTCATCGTGAGAGGAGTTTTTCAAAAAAATATGCTAAGGTTTTTTACCATCACTGATTCCTCAGTTCAGATTTAGCTAAACCAACCTGAAAAATTATGAAAACATGTGTTCATGACGTCATTAAGAAAAACATGTTTTTTAGCTGAATAAGAACGTAAAAACATTATGTTCGCGACTTAGATAGACTATAGTAGTAGTTTAAACTAAGGGCAGAGATTTTTGAAGATGTCTACAACAGCTGATACATAAGTCAGTCTAAAAAAATTGCATTTAAAATAGTCTGCAAGCCTTTTTCTCTTTAAATTTCCAATTTTTTTATTACCATATTTTGTTCAGAAGAAACTTATAAAATAATTAATGTTGGTTTACTATAAAAGAACAAAAGTTTTTCCATGTGCTATTTATTATAAACATTAGCATCAGTTTACGACAGTAAATGCTCTTGACTCTTATAAGGCGACAATAATCGCCCATTTGACGGACTAAAAACAAAACAATGTTTAAAAATATTGGCATTATAATGCCGTGTTCAAATATCTGTGAAAAAAAACTCATCCAACTGAAATTCTTCAGTCATGCTGACATTTCAACATTACCTGATATCACCTTCATTAAATGACACTTAAATGTTCACGCTAGAAATACAAAAGATAACAATCGATGTATGTCTATTTCTACTGCTGGTAGTTTGTTTATTCTGTATGAGATATTTGTTATCTCTTATTGAAATTTCATTATTATTCCATTTGTTTGCTTCTTTTATAATAACATGATTTTCATCACATGAATTTGTTGGCTGGTGTTTCCTTATAACCCACTTACACTTAGTTAGATATACAAAAAATTTAAAAGCCTATAAACACTATTAGTGTATTTAATTAATTTACATGGAATAATGTTAATTTACTAAGTACAAAAAGAAACAATAATTAAACTACAACAACGATGGATTTAATTATTTACACTAGCCCTTAAATAAAATGTGATAAATTTATGCAACAGATATGCTCTGAAATTCCCGCGGGCACTAGAATATTGTTGTTCGAACCAGTGTAGAACCAAAACTTCAAAACAAAGCCCCTATTGTGTTTACTTTTCAAGCCTAAATTTGGTATTCTAGCACCTTTTTTAGTTTGTTTATTTACAAATACGTGCCAGTTAAAAATATGATATTTTACAATTAAAGGGAGGTTTTCTTTTGTAATGTGAGGTCATATCTTAGACTACATTGATCTTATTAGTCTGATATTAATTATCTATATTTACTAGGGATCGCCCACTGGTCGAAAGTCGACCAAAAACTCAATAAATCTTGAGTCAATTAGATTGAAAAGGTTTTATAACTGAATCATCTGTTCTTCCTGGTGTACTAGCTTTGTTAATATAACAGCTGTCTAACAATTTAATCAATTATCTTTCTCCCATAAGATTAACATTGAAACTTTGAAAGCTCATAGGGCGTAGCCCTGGATGGAAATTATAACGCGATTCCGCTAATCTACAGGACTGCTTACCTTTCTAACGGTATGCGCTGATTTCTCCTACTATGAGCACACGCCGAGAAAAAAGGAGGAAAAGAAATATGCTCGCCTATTAATCTATACTAGGGATCGCCCACTGGTCGAAATTCGACCAAAAGTCAGTTCATCTTGAGCGTATTAGATTTAAAATGTTCATAACTCTAACATCTGTTTTGCTAGCCCTAATTTGTTATCAGCTGTCTAATGATTTAATCAATTACTAGTGGCTCATAGGGGCAAAAGCCCCTAATCATAAAATTAAAATAACATGGACCATAGCGTATTACCATTTCTCCCACAACGAAGGTTTCCAGAAAATTTAATTTTAATTTGCGGTATTTAATATTTTAACAATACCATTTGAACAGACCATTCGCCCCCAAGTACTCTTATCAATCCTTTATTATTAGGTCACCCGTTTGTAAATGCTCTATTTTGTCTGTTGTTAAACTCATATCGATCTATGGAAAATAAGTTTTGAAAGAAATCGTAGTCCCTTAATTGTGCTGTGATGGCTTTTTAATATAACATAGAAAAGCGGCAGTGAAAAAAAAACATTGATTTTTTAGCTCCTGTCGGTTTTTTTTATTTTTTATGTTTTAGTCACAAAATTTAAACACAGCACCTCAAAGTGCATCTTCACTTCATGTGAATATTCATCCCTCCTAATCAAAATTCTTGATTTTGTGTAAACAATGCAGATTTATTTAAAATCACTACATGGAGAATCTTTAAGGAGAACCTTCCAGAAAATAATCTTTGTTATGTATTTCCCATTTTGTTGTAAAGTTTTTTACCTACTGTATTTTCCTCTAATATGTAGGACAAACGGGTTTGATTTTAACTCGTCTTCTATAATCCTACAATCTATGAAATGACTAAAGGTTTCTCGGAAAATTCAGCTAACAGAAAACCAAATTTTCACTGACTGATACACTTTAAGTATCAATTAATGTGTCATCGTCATTCAATATGATCATTTGACACTTTTCGTCTTAAAATAAAACCAAAACAATGGAAAAAATGTAGGTGTTTCTTAAACCACAATTCATCGCTAATTGCATCTCTATAAACGATCATCAGCAGTCAATTTGTAATAGCCTAGTATGTAAGGTTAACTCTCCTAGTAGAATGTTTAGTCGCTCAAAGCAACAAAACGTCTTATTATAGTATTACCACTCTAGGGTTAATTTTTGTCATTTGGATATGAATAGTTCTTTACTCAATTTTATCATCTGTGTCTCGTTTTAAAATAAAACAAAAACATATGTTTCAATGTACACAAAGAAGACATTTTTCGAATCCCCATGCTATTCTTAAAGAGGACGTTTTACTATATTTCTCATTTCCTTGTAACTTTATGGATACATGGGACCGAAGCCTTTAATTTGAGACTCCTACCATCTTCCTGCGATTTGTAAAACGCTCACAATTTTGCCCAAGAAATTTCGCTTACAGAATTATAGATATAGATTGCTTCTCTTGGTGTGAATTATTTTGTTATCTTCACTCAATGTTATCATCTGTATCTCATTTTGAAATTAAACCATAACACATGTTTTAATGTATACAAAGCAGACGTTTTTTTAAATCCCCATGCTATTCTTATGGAGGACGTTTTACGTGGTTTCTCATTTCCTGTTAACATTATGGACACGCCGATAGTTTTCCCTCGTGTATGGGACTGAGACCTTTAATTTGAGACCCCTCCCATCTTTCTGCGATCTGTATGACGCTCACAATTTTGCTCAAGAAATTCGGCTTACAGAATTATATATATAGATTGCTTCTCATTGTGTGAATTATTATGTTATCTTCACTCAATGTTATCATCTGTGTCTCATTTTGAAATTAAACCATAACACATGTTTTAATGTATACAAAGCAGACGTTTTTAAAATCCCCATGCTATTCTTATGGAGGACGTTTTTCGTGATTTCTCATTTCCTGTTAACATTATGGACACGCCGATAGTTTTCCCTCGTGCATGGGACCGAGACCTTTAATTTGAGACCCCTCCCATCTTTCTGCGATCTGTATGACGCTCACAATTTTGCTCAAGAAATATCGCTTACAGAATTATATATATAGATCCTTCTCCCATAAGATTGACATTGGAAGTTTGAAAGCCTGTAGGGCGGAGCCCTGATGGCCGAAATGAATTAAAATGGGATTCTGCTCATCTAAGGGACCCTACCTCTCTAACGGTATGCGCGGAATTTTTGCTACGTTGCGCACAAGCTGAGAAAAAAAGGAGGATAAGAAACATGCTTGCCTATTAATATCTAGATTTATGTATAATCATGCTTATTTATTTTTTATTTATAATAACCTGACGAAATTGATGAATATGGCACCTTTATTTCAGTAAAAGAAAATAAATTGTTCATTTTTACAAAAAAATCTACAACAAATATACTGTAGGCGTTTTGGGTTTTTACACTTTTCTCCTCTTAAACTTATTTAACCTGTTGTTATTCCAATTATTTCGACTACACACCATAAAATTCCGCTGTAGTTATTTCACTCCACTGCGCTGTCAAGAGCCCGTTTTAAGAGACTAATACATGCAGGTTGAAGATGGTAATCCCTATAGAATTCCCGCCGCTGTGTCAATCCATTAAAAGATTATGCTTCAATTAACTCCAGTTTTAATCCGCGGTGGCGCGGCGGGAGCAGCAAATTGTTTGTCATACGTCAGTCCCGGCTCACCAACCTTTCATTTATAGCTGACCTATTTTTTACATAAAGCTATCGTAAATTTTTAGTAGTTCTCTTTCGCTTTTATAAAAATAAATAAAAAAACTATAATGTGTCCACTGGTACAAAAATTCAATCAAAATTTCGGCTTATATGTATTTATTTAGTGTTAAATTGTTTATAACTGAAACATTTGTTTTTATTTGGTTTGCTGCATTTGTTATTACAAAAGCTGTCAATCAATAACCCTTCCTCTTTAAGACTTACATTGGAACTTTGAAAGCATTTAGGGCTTCGCCCTGGGGGCTGATGTGAATTATAATGGGATTCTGCTGATCTACAAGATACTATCTCTCTACCGGCTGGCACGGATTTCTCCTACAATGCACACCAGATGAGAAGAAAAAGAGGAAAAGAAATATGCTTGCCCATTAATACAGGGTATTTCCAAACAACCTGGAAATATTTTGTGCATTTTGTTCCTTAGGATGAGACAATACAAAATATCATATAAACATATGTCCTAAAATGCTTCGTTAAGCCGTTAGCCGTCATTTTGTTTTTCACACAAAATAATTTTTATTTCCGTGACAGAAAGTTGTATTAAGTTCATATTTTGTATGAACCTTTATGGTATCAATGTCCATTTTCAGGAAAAAAATTATTTTTGTAAAATGCGTATTTTCAAAATTGCGGCCATTTAAAATTTTTAAACTCAAATATCTCAAAACGGTAAACTTTATAAAAATTTTACAAAACACAAAAAAATTGGCAAATAAAATTATCTAACAATGATAACAAGATTGTAAGGATCGGACAAACAATAATGGAGTTGCTGCGATTTTTCTACTAAAATAACCTAAATTTGCATGAATTATAAAGGAAAATCAATGTTTTTCTGCAGAAAAATCACAATAACTGCGTTGTTTGATCCTTACAATCTTGGTATCATTAGTTAGATAATTTAATTTTTTAACTCTTTTGTCTCTTGTCAAATGTTGATAAAATTTACCGGTTTTGAGATATTTGAGTTCAAACATTTTAAATTGCCGCCATTTTGAAAATACACATTGGAAAAAAATAATTTTTTCCTGAAAATGGATATTGATGTCATAAAGATTAATAAAAAATATGAACTTAATACAACCATCCGTCACGGAAATAAAAATTATTAATTATGTGTGAAAAACAAAATGGCGGCTAGCGGCTTAACGACGCGTTTTAGGACATATGTTTATATGAAGTTTTTTATTGTCTTGACCTAAGGAACAAATACACAAAATATTTCCAGGTTGTTCGGAAACACCCTGTATAAGTATAGATAGTTAATATGCTTCTTAATTCATCCCAAATTTTTATGATTAACAAAAGCACCAAATCAAACTATAGGCCTAGGTCTTTTGTCACTTTCCTTGATAAAATACTCAATTGGAAAACAATACAACCTAACAAAAATAATTAGTATATTTTACAAATTTCTATAAAAACTATATAAAACTTAAATTTATTTTGAGTAGCCTGCTTGCGTTTATTTTAGAAAACCATTAGATTTAATCTGGTCAGTTGACAGTTTTGGTACAAAAGCGTTAAAAAATACTTTGTTTTGTATAATAAATGTGTCGTTGCCATTTTAAACGTTGATATAACATTAACCCAAGTGACCTATTTGAGCCTGTTAATAGTCATCTTCACCTTTGGGCTGGTAGCCCATTGTTGCGCAGTCGGCAATGTTAACTATACGGCTCTTATGCTAAAACATAGTATTTTATTCCTCAAAAAAAAAAAAAAAAATTGAGCATGGTTTCGGATGCCGTTTTTCAACCTACTTTTTTTAATTTTTGGTAAGTGTTTAGTTGAATAGTTATATTAGGCCGCTCATACCTCAAAATGTTGAAAATTTAACAAATATTACTCTCTGTGAAGTCGCAAAGTAAATCGATTTTCCTTAGTAATGAATACAAATTTGGCTTCTACATGAATTTTTCCCCCTATTTTGTCTTCGTTGCCTGGACTACTTTGATTTTTGGAATCAACAAAAAATATGTATAGATAATTTAATAATTTGTTAAGATAATTAATGAGAAAACCGATGTTTATAATTTGGAATTTTGGTTATTTATTGAAATAAAAGAATCATTAAATAAACAACATGACAGATAAAAACCGATCAGCAGAGGTTTATACCAAAATCATTCCAAGTTAGGTTTCTCGATTACTCTAGTGTAAATCAGTTGAACTTAATTGGGACGTGGACTCATGAATATTAACACTCATGATTGGGACATGCTTAGCTCTACTAGCGTGTACGTCTTTGACTTCTCAATTGGATTTTGTACAGTCCAATATTCCCTAAAGGTTTTTAGTCTATGGCTTATCAATTCTCCTATTATAATCGTTAGTAAGTTTTTAAGGCTCTGCACCTAGTTTTGCAAACAGAAAAATTCTTAGTAGACGATCTAATCCATAATCCCATCTTGTATGTTTCAATCTAGTGAAAGATAAGATTAACGTTCATGAAGTATGAAATGTATGCACGACGAAAATAAGGTAAATATATTTTTACAGCTTTAAAGTGGAATTTTTACCATTGATCTAAGAAAAGATCCGAATTCACATAGAATTCTACCTGGAGCTGAACCTGGGATTGTAATTTTAGTGAACACATGAATTTCGGTTAGCATATTTTTCATGCATAACATGCAATTCGATAAATTACGAAACCTCAGAAAACAAGTGCAATGAAACGTCCGTAAGTCTTAGACGATAAACTGAATATAAGATAAAACTGGAACCTTTATAATATTCCCAAGGTGATGGTGGAAATTTCCTAAGCATAACGACAAACTTCCAAGTCAACCAAAATATTTTACAATATGTTTAATGCACGAGGTACTGAAAGAAATAATCCATTAAATAACTATTTAGAACTATAGGAGATGGGTTCTACTTATCTTTAATTTGATAATAAGTTTTTTTTCTAAATAAAACTAAAACATTTAATATACAAGGTAAACACATTGAGATTATTTTATACATCTATTTAATTTGCCAATTGATACATCTATCTAATCTAAATATCTAAATATATAAATATACTAGCTGTTGCCCGTCACGGCTTCGCCCGTGTTGAATTTGCTTTTTAATTTCTTTTTAAGACCTACGAAATCTTCTTCCTTAAGATATTAATATTAATACATTAAAATAGTGTGAGCGGGGCACCTATGAGCAAAGAGGACCGATCATGTCAAATATTAACACAATAGGCCGCCATAGAGTATTTTAAGTCTAGTGGGGTGGAGCCCTAAAGGACTTCAAAGAGTATTTTTACAAAACAGTTTCTTAGTACCTTTGAGTAAAGAGGAATGTCCACGTCAAATTTTAACCCCGTAGGATCTATGGTAATTTAAAGGTTCTGTGGGGTGGAGCCCTAAAGGGAATTTGCAAAATCGTTTCCTAGTGAATGCCCCTGAGTAAAAAGGAACGTCCATGTCAATTTCCAACCCCGTAGGTCATAGAGTAATTTTTAAGTCCAGTGGGGCGGAGCCCTAAATGAATTTAAAAACTATATTTCCAAAACAATTTCTTAGAGACTACCTATGAGCAAAGAGGAACATCCATAGGTTCAACAGAACAACATAACATAAGAACAACCCCATAGGCTCTATGGTAACCTAAAGGTTCTGTGGGGAGGAGCAATAAAGGAAATTCGCAAACTCGTTTATTAGTTAATGCCCATGACCAAAGAGTAACATCAATGTCAAATTTAACCTAGTAGGCCATAGAGTAATTTTTAAGACCAGTGGGGTGGAGCCCTAAAGGACTTAAAAAACTTTATTTCCAAAACCGTATTTGTTCAATTTAAATACAGTAATACATGAAGCAAATCACACCCCATTAGTTTAATAATTTACTTTCATTATCATATATTTTCAATATTTGTATTTTAACTCACGTCATGGTTTATAACATTCTTCACTCTTGTTTTGAATATAACTCAATCTCATCTCTTTTTCAAGGTCTTAATTTCTTTTTAATAGTTTACCTCAGGTCCTTCGAGTACTTTTAATAAATTATGAAAATATCAAGTATCAAGTGTCTTAGTGAATAAATTTTGAATAAACTTAAAATTTTAACATTGCCGGCTATATATATATATATATATATATATATATATTGCAATCTAAATTAATGTAACTTTTACTCATTGCTATGTGTACCTATGTGTATCACTAATTGCAATAAATATTATTATTATTATTATAGCTATGAGCAAAGATGACCGTCTATGCAAAAAATTAACCCTGTCGGCTCTATAGTAATTTTGAGGTTATTTGGGGCATAGCCCTGAAGGAAGTGTGTAAATCACTTTTTATTGGGCACCTATGACTAAAGAGATTACTCCAAATTTCAACCCCGCATTCCCTATAGTTTATAGATTCGTTGTTTCTTTCAATTCGTATTGTAATTGGCCATAATTGTAACATTATATTGAAATTTCGAAGACATGTGGGGTGGAGCCCTGAAGGGATTTTTATGAAAGAGTTTCTTAGTGAGCACCTATGAGCATAGAGGAACGTCCATGCCAAATTTCAACCCTGTAGGCCCTAAAAGTAATTTTGAAGTGTGGGGCGAAGCCCCCCCGACTTCAATTTCTAATTTCAAATCCATAGATCATCTGGCTTTTCATATTCGTTGTTCCCTAGATTCATATTTAAAATTGGCCATAAGAATAACATTGGACCAAAATTGAAATCGTGTGTGGCAGAGCTCTGATAGAATTTTGCAAAACAGTTTAATAGTGAGCACGTACATATGAGCAAGGAGGAACGTCCACGTCAAATTTCATCATCATAGATCCTATAGTTCTTAAGATTCGTTGTTCCTAGATTTGAACTAAAAATTAGCTATGAACAACATTAGATAGAAATTTTTAGGTCTTATGTGGTTTAGTCCTGATGGAATTTTGCAAAACCGTTTATTAATGAGCATCTATGAGCAAAGAAGAACGCCCATGCCAAATTTTAACATTGTAGGTCCTATAGTTTTTCAGATTCGTTGTTGCCTTGATTTGTATAAAATATTGGACACAAGAATAATATTAAATGGAAATTTTGAAGTCTTGTGGTGTAGAGACCTGAAGGAATTTTGCAAAACCGTTTCTTCGTGAGCATTTTTTAGCACAGAGGAACGTCCATGGCAAATTTCAACCCCCTATACCCTATGGTTATAAAGATTCGATGATACTGAGTTACTGAGTGAGTGGTATTTGACACAGGACAACCTAACCTAAACCTAAACTCTAACTAATAAACATTTTACACCAGTTAAATTGTTTACAAATAATAAAATATTGTCATATGGTTACGTCATCCTTTAAATGTATTATTTCACTAAAACAGCTGATACCTTTGAATCTTCAACAGCTAATTGCATCAAATCTTTGAAGTCGTGTGGGGCGGAGCCCTGAAGGAATTTCGCAAAACCATTTCTTAGTGAGCACCTACAGGCAAAGAGGAACTTCCATTCCAAATTTCAACCCTGTAGGTCCTATAGTTTTGGAGATTCGTAGTTTCCTAGATTCGTATTTTAAGTGCTCGATAAGAATAACATTGTAGCGAAATTTTGAAGTCGTGTGGGGTGGAGCCCTGCAGGAATTTCGTGAAACCGTTTCTTAGTGAGCATCAATGGGTAAAAAGGAACGTATATACCAAATTTCAATCCTGCATGCTCTCTACTTTTGGAGATTCGTTGTTGCTTTGGTTTGTATTAAAAATCCCCCATAAGAATAACATTGTAACGAAATTTCCAAGCCGTGCGGGGCGGAGCCCTGACGGAATTTTGCAAAACCGTTTCTTAGTGAGCGTTTTTGAGCAAAGATGAACGTCCATGCCAAGTTTTAACCCTCTAGGCCTTATAGTTTTGGAGATACTCTGATACGTGAGTGAGTGGTATTTGACAAATATATAGTAGATAATAAAAGGCAAAGCCCTCACTCACTCACTGACTCACTCATCACTAATTCTCCAACTGCCCGACTAGCTAGAGTACTGAAATTGGGTATACTGATTCTTTAGGCTCAAAATAGGAAAGTCTGACTATTTTCATATTAATATTGACAAAGGGCTACGCCCTAGACGTCCTCAAAGTTACCATGTTATTCTTATGGAAGCAACATTTTTGTATTCAAACATATGATTATGGAAATTGAATTAGGTTTGTTTACATCTGCCACATGATGATTCATTCAAGAAAATGCTTATAAGCATAGAAGTAACTAGGTGTGAGATATAAAGTTGATTATGTTTAACATTGTCAAGATTATAGTGATGTACTATTACTTTTAGTGTGGTGTACTTTGGTTGTATTAAGTGCAGTTTACTTTATTTCGTATTTTATTACTACATACTTTTTTACTGTTCATAGGTACTAACAAACGGTTTTGCAAATATAGTGTTTGAAGCACTTAAAGGCTCTGCCACACTGTATTTCAAAATTACTTTAGGGCATTCGCGGGGTTGAAATTTTTGACATGGACCGGACCTCTTTGCTCATGAGTGCTCACTAAGAGGCTGTTTTACCATTGTAGTTTTCGAAATTGTTTAGGGCTCTACCTCAAAGAAGCTGACAATTTCTGTATAGCCTACGTGTTGAAATTTGACAAGGAAGATTCTCTTAGCTCATAGGTACTATCTATCTAATCTAAAAAACGTTTTGCAAATATAGTTTTGAAGCCCTTTAGGTCTGCACCCCACTGGACTTTCAAATTACTCTTCATGGGGTTGAAATATGATGGAGGATTCCCTTTGCTCATGGGTACTAACTAAGAAAAGGGTTTGCAAATATAGTTTTTAAAGCACTTTAGGGCTCTACCCCCCTGGATTTCAGAATTACATTAGGGCCTTCACAGGGTTGAAATTTGACATGGACATTCCTCTTTGCTCATGGGTGCTTACTAAGAAACGGTTTTGCAAATATAGTTTTCGCGAAGTATTGTTGTTGTTTAGGGCTCTGCCCAACAAGACTTCAAAAACATTTTAGGGCCTCCGAGGTTGAAATTTGACATGGATGTTCCCCTTAGCTCATAGGTAGGTTACTCACTAAGAAAAGGTTTTTCAAATATATATTTTTAAATTCTTTAGGGCTCCGTCCCACAAGTCTTGAAAATTACTCAGGGCCCACGGGGTTGAAAGTTGACATGGACGTTCCTCTTTGCTCATAGTTGCTCACTAAGAAACAATTTAGGGCTCCACCCCACAGAACATCAAAATTACCATATATGCTAAGGGATTAAAATCTAACGTGGATGCTCCGTTTTGCAAATAGGTGCTCACTTCGAAACGGTTTTGCAAATATAGTTCTTTAGGGCTCCGCCCCATAGGACTTCAAAATTATTCCAGGGGCTTCCCCCCACAGATCATCAAAATTACCATAAATCCTACGGTGTTGAAATTTAACGTTTATGTTCCGTTTTGCTAATAGGTGTTTACTAAGAAACATTTTTAGAAATATAGTTTTTTATGTTCTTTAGGGATCTGCCCTACATGATTTTTTTAGTAATTTGAAATGGTTGTTCTTTTTTGCCCAATGGTTCTCATTAAGAAAATGTTTTGCAAAATTCCTTCAGAGCTCAACACACAGTAATTTGTTGTTTCAATGTCATTCTTAAGGAAGAAGATTTTGTTGCTCTTTTAAAGATTTTATTACCTAAAAAATTAATTCAATCACGGGCGAAGCCGTGACGGGAAACAGCTAGTCAGTAATAATTTAGCTTTTGATTTGTAGAGTATTAATGAGACGTGACATGTATTCAGCATAATCGATGACATGTAGCCGTGAGCTGCCAGTCGCTAGCAATTACTGCCGTGATGTCATGTCTAGACAAGTTCACCGTCCTAATATATCGCAGTCACCTGATATCATCGCATTAAATCATGGATGATATCGTACTCGTTAATCGAACATTGGATATGTTCTTAATTAATTTTCAATAGAATTCCATAATATGGAAAATCGGTTTGGCGTTACACGATAAGTAAATACGAGATTTTTAAATTTGAATACGTTTTGTGATGCAGAGGATTTTGCCTGGTTTACAATTAAAGCCGATATTGACATTCGGCAATCAAGGGCAAATCAGGTTCAAAGATCAAGACTGGTTGCCGGAGTTGAGTTTAACAGAATTGAACCTTAACGTTAAATATTAAATCAGAATGTCCTTGATAATCATTAAGATCATGGAATGGGGATACGGAATCATGTTTAAATAAAAGGAAGCAGTTCAAGCGATTTTCGAACTATTTAGAAAGATAACCACTGGAAATGAATAATAAATATAGTTCAATAAGGTCTAGAACTATTTAGGAAGATATCCTCATCCATTCCACGTGGTTCATCTCTAACACCTAAAATTTACTTTAATACTGATTCCATGTTATTTTTATTAAACGAAATAGACGAAAACACCTTCACAGTTACTCAATAATAATAATAAAATCAAATAATGCAAAGGAAAATATGTTAAACGTAATCACTTAAGGAAGTTAAAACATTTACATTTTTAACCCGTCACATTTCACGGGCTATCATCTAAAATACAAATAAAACTTAATAAACCTTTTAATTTCAGTCTCTAGTCTAGATCAAGACGATTCTATAAGACCATATCTAACTTCTTAATCTTTTGAGAGATAAAAAACGATATTTCACTTAATAAAATTAAGGACAATTAAGTAACACCCTCTCCGCAATGTACTTAGGATCCTTTAACAACCATATCCTTAACAAATATAAACTAATGAGAAATCGTACAAATGTTTTCAAACTTGTGAAATTCCTTACCATTGAAATAAGTGTAGATGAAGACACTTGCCCCGACTTCGCCATATTTCGATCATCCAATTATGTGGACGCCACGCCGCTGTGCCAATATAGCTGATCTACCAATATCAATTCACCGAGCCACGATGAAGATATTACTATGATGACCTTAATTTCTGACCTTGAAGTTCAACCGCATCACTGTTTTAAATAAGAAGATTATGCTTTTCATGCTCTTATTATAACTACAAAAAATTGGATATGTGTATGTTGTTTTATCAAAATCCCCTGTGTTACTAGGTTTCTCTAAAATCATATTCATCCTCTGTCTTCTTGCAAATTCATTTATGGAAAATCTCACCTACAAGTGTGCATTATAACAGTTTAGCCCAAATGGAAAAATTTTTCTAAGCTAAATTATGCAACAACTGTAATATAGGATATTCTAAGATATTAAATTAAGTTATCTATATAATTCCCCAAAAGCCTGAAGTTATTTCATGAGATTGTTGTTCAATGTAAAAATCAATTGTTTTCACACTGTTTGATGGTGGACTTTCCCAGTGAATGCCGAACCGCACATGAATTTATGATTACGAGAGCATAAATCATCAGACCGCAAAGCGATTTCATCCCAAATGTTTCAGCCAAAGAACATCTATTTATTTTACAATAAGTTTTATATGGGTCTAGCGGACGTTGTTTGTAAAATGGATTTCTTTATTATCAATATTTATTTTTGGTTTAATAAACTTGTGAGTTTTAGGTGAATAAGCACGACTTAAAATGTAAAATACAGTACATGTCTATTGAACCTTATTTAACACAAAACATGTTTTACCGACTGTACGATTTAAACACACACACAAATGACATGTTAATTAATTTCTCAACGTTTCCGTCGTTCCATGACCGTCGTTAAACATTTTATAAAACCTTACTCAATCCATAAAAAAATCTATTTATAAACATGTTGGAGAAAAATATCTATACCAGGAATGGCAAAGTAAAATGATACAGTTTTTTTCTTTTATAAATACTGGTATAAATGATTTTATAGCATATAAGGAGATTTTGCAGATGGCGGGTAGAACAAATCTCCTCAGTAAAACAGGAAGGGTAAGAGGATGATTCTTCAAGTTTGTGCAAACATTTAAAGGTGATTTGCTTATTTAAGAGCCACCCAACAACTAAAGTACTTTCAACCGCAATCCTGTGCATACAATCAAGTCTTCCTCATATTTAATTTCAAGTAAAGTGAGAGCTCGCACTTTCAATAAGACGATTTTGTGTTACAGAGAAAAACAATCAAATAAAATTTTTCCCCCGATTACGAATTAGGTTTTAATTGAGTCAGGGCTTTCTTTGCCTTTTATATATATAGTTGGATTAATTTATGGACAGATATTGATGAAACTTATATAAGTATATGGCTTCATATGGTCCAAATAATTTTTTTTGCTTCAATTCTACTTTTAGTATTCCCCAAGGCAGCATACCTGCATACTCTTTATTTACATTTATCATAAGGAGAATAGACATTTATTTCTCTATTTATGAGCACGTAATAAAAATTTTGTTTACAGGTTCATCTGGTCAAAATTAAAATTAATAATTAGGAAATTCGCTGAGTAAACAGGTCTGCTGCGACGGGGGGTATTTTATCAATGTTATTTTAAGTTTAATCGCCTGCCATTTCCTTCTTAGTTATCCTTTTATAGTGTGGTTTACGATACAGTACTATACTGAAAGTAAGGCTTTCAATTTAAAGTAAATACCAATCTACGGTTACATTTAAGATTTCGAAGACTTTGTGCATGGGCCGATGTATGTGTCTACTAACAACCAACGAAATACATTGAGATGTGGTTAACAATACAAATGTCAAAGTGTAAAGTTTTATAAAATTATAAGTTATATTATATTAGTTATTAGTTATATTGGTGATCTTTGCAAAACTCTATAATATTTCGAATATAATATATTTACATCACAGATATTCATCAATTTCTGCCATATAAAGACTGAAGGAAAAATAATAGTATTGGTAGTTCAAATTTCAAGTAACGAAAACGTATTTGCCAAATATCACTAACAACAAACGTTTGTTCTTGGTGAACGCAAACAACAACACTCGTAATCTTGTGCTTGAGAGACGAATCGTATCGCTTTGGTGCAATGGAGGGAATCAATCGGTATCGGACATTCTTGCCATTCCAAGAAGCTCCCATTCTAACTGCGTTTGAAATATTATAGCTAATTCGTATCTGCGACTAGATAAGTGGTGAAGTGTAATTAATGAGGAAAGTAAAAATAATTTGTCGACTCTAGATTGTTTAGTCTACTAACTAAACCTTGCTTCATGGTCGCTTTATACAGTTAAATAATAGTTTCATTCTATAAAATCACAATGTTGGCAACTATTCTCAGTATTATAAATAGGTTTCCATGATAAGTAGGCATATGTTTTGATTGCTTAAAATTATTTGTTTCGGCTTAATATAACAATGAACCCAAATTTTACTGTAAAAAAACTCCAGTAAAAATCAAACATAACAATTGGAGTGAATAAGCAAGCACTTCTAAAAATCCAGCAAAATCTGAAAGAATCATTATTCTAAAGAGAAAGACAGGGGCTTTAAACAAGAGAAAAGTAGCCAAACCAAACCAATTAATACTAGTAAAACACTACAATTTAGACTCTCAACTTTGTTTAGTTTAAGGTTTTTCATAGTGAAATTTGAACATTACAGTACAATTTGTTGTTGCCTATTGTAAAATTGGAAGTAATAATATCATCAAGGAAAATTTTAACTAAATAATTCAGTTACTTCATTGACTTAATTTCGTTGTTTGTACTTGTTGCCTAATTTGATAACTTAATAGATTATTAATTGATATCATATTATATTCCAAGATCTAAACAAAGTATTTTTTTAACGAACAATTAAAGAAATTCATTGTTTGAGTTTTTGTCTGCTTGTAATATAAATCCAAAATGTTACAAAACTTTTTAATTAAGTGTTTTAAAAGTGATTTTAAAGCTATAATACTATAAACATAAACCTAAGTAAATCGTTAAATAGTTGCAGAAAGATATTAAAATATAAAATGCATAAATATATTAAAATATCTTTGATTGAAGTCTTTGAACACTTGGTGGCCCAGGAATCCTTGGAACTTAGAAAATCCTTGCTTTCTGTGCCAATCGGGTCGTATAATATTGAAGGAATTCCAAACATGCGGAGCTACGGCATAACAATCTAAATACTAATAATGTTACTCAACATAATGAAGATGAAAATAATCTACGTGTCATGTCTACATTCTCTTCTTATAACGTAAATTGGAGGAATAAAATTATAACTTACTAAAGTGTTATTTGTTGAGTTCAATTTACGTTCAAAAATATTTACCTAGTTTGATTTGTTATTGCAGCCCCTAGTGATGGAAGAGAGAGGTGAAGCATATACAAAATCATAGAATACAAACCAAACTCTTGCATACAAACAGCCCTGTAATTTAGGACTTTACAGTAAATCAAAAGTGTACATCGATGTTATGTCATTACACAATCATTTTGTTTGTACATAAGATTTGTATAATGATATTAGTACAACGTAACTTATTTAAATTTCTAAGATGAATCATTAAGATGGTTATGATTAACCAATTTTGACACGAAAACAGTTTTTTATCTACTAATTCGTATACCCCTTCTTAATATTTTTAAATGCGTGCATAATATTAATTTTTACACTTAAAAATAACATTAGTTTGGCAGCAAAAGCAGGCTAAGGCCTTAAAACTTCAAACGCGCCCGTCGAACAACAAAGATAAGCAAACAGCAAACACCACCGGCGACTATTGAGTGTGGAGCGACCATTGGGGCAAATATCATCGTGAGCAAACAGCTTACTCAAACATATGTCTTTGACACGTCAATTTGTTTCCATGTTTTGTATCGGCTGTGATCAAAAGGTTCCGTGAACCAAACGCGGAGTAGGAATTGATCGACAGGCATAAAAAATACAATGTCTAGATAACTGTTTTTATGTATTTCTTTGATACATAAACAACGTAAATTAGGGCTGTAGTTAAGTCGGAACAATATTAATTTTACTGACCGCTAATTAATTGTTTATTTTAAGTCGTCACTTACCAAACGATATTTAATTCAAGATACATGTAAAGTTTGGGATAGGCACCATCGGACACAGTGGACCTAATGATGATGCATGGGACTGACATAATTTCTGCTATTCACGAAATTTTATGTAAAGATATGAAAATATATGAGTTTATTTGTGAATTTTAAGTTAGTTAAGTCATTGTAAGGCAATTGAAACAGACCAAAAAATATATATATTTTATTTACTAAAATTTACAATCACAATCCTATTCTTACTAATAAAAATCATTCGACTGTAGATGATCGCCATGCAATTTTACAACGTTTCATATCTGAACTTAATTGTACTTAATTGAACTTAAAAGTTGTTTCTTTCTTCGCGAAATTTATTTTGAACAAAAATCAAAATACCATATCAATAAATATTAAGATGTTTAAATATTTAGCTATCAACATGCTGGTTGACTTTTCGAACAGGTTATTCTGAGCATCTTTGATATAGCGTTGATAAGCAAATAATGCCGATAAGTCAAGGCAATAGTCTGGGAATGAATCTTTATATTTTCCAATAAACCCTTCCCCCTCCCCACCGCACGGACTTGTGTGCTGCGTGTCGTACTGAACCCCGTACTGAACAGGCAAGATAGAACGATCTGGAGATAAATAATGGGCAACCGTTTTATATAACTTCCTTTGGTTCTGAATTAAATTTTTATCATGATGCACTGTAATCGTCTATTTTGTAAATCTATTTTAATACCGATAGTAGACTTTTTGCTGTCAGTGTCACCAACTTGTTCTCAAGCACTCAGGACGTTATTTAGTTAATATTATTTGGTGGCATTTGATTGATAAAATGGAAAAAATAACAACACAATTCAAAAAGTTGTATTATTGACTCGTCCTAGTTATGAAACACTATCTCTTTCTTACAAAACAACACTTTTTGCCTTATGTTAGAAACACACTTTTATAAATTATTGAATACGTCTTCGATTTAATCAGAACGCGAAGTATTTGTTAATATTACAGAAAACCACCTAGTGCATTAAACAAGACCAAATTTGTGTGGAACAAAATACACAAAATATCCATTAACATAGATCCGATTTAAAAATTCTTTCAATTGCTTGTTTTTTAAATTTTAAGCTTGTAATTAATATTTTTTAGAAGACTTAAAAGGTTTCTGTGCTGGTTTGACATTCCCATTAAGTTTTTTTTTCTTTTTTTTTCTTTTCTTTTTTTGTGTAAATCAGGATTTGTTGTTGGTGGTGGATAAAGAGAATCCGGCCGAACCGCTAAGCACGTCTGCCTTTTAGCGGCAGACGGCAAACGCACATTTTGCGCAACCCCCCGGAAGAACGGGATACTGAAGGAAGACAAAGGGTGGGAAATTGGGCAACAGACAGTTGATTGACCACTCAGGGGGCCAACTTCTGTGCTCCTGTGACCAGGGCCGTATTTCGAAATAGTCTGAAAAGGCTGGAGCATATAGCTGCAAAATTAAGGGGCGGCACTTTGGCAATTTATTAAAAATTAAAAATATACATTTCAATAAAATTACGGACATTTTTCTTTTATTGTTGTGATTACTGATTTTGGTTTAAATTGTTCAGTTAAAGAAAATGCAGTTCTTAGCCACTATGAGTGACAATAGAAAGAGACTTAGTGGTGCTGAGTACAAAAAACGGGCAAAATTGGAACTTCAAGAACAAGAACGTGTTGTAAAGCAAACAAAAAAATCGCAAAGTGCTGATTGTACAGCTGACAATTGTGATGATTATGTACGAAGTGGAAATGACTGTGCTTTAATGGGCCAAAGTCGTTCTAATAAATATTTGTTACCAGAAGCAACTGAAATAAGATTAGGCTCAAGCTCACAAACTTTAGATAAGGATCCAACTTTGTGGATGTTAAACGATGTAACTAGAGATTTAATAGCACAACACTGCTTTGACCAAAACATAGATTTAAATTTCACTAACAGTTTAAGAGTGTACAAAGATCAAAAGAGATACTTGACTAAATCGCTCTTTAAACTAAATTTTAAAAATGGAGAAGTTCATAAGAGGAAATGGATGATTTTCTCCCAAAGTAAGGGATCGGTGTTTTGTGGACCTTGCTTACCGTTTAACAACAAAGAAAGATCAAAATTTGACGATAGGGAGGGTTTCAACGATTGGAAAAATGGAGAATTTCGGGCATGCCACCACGAAAACTCATCAACATACAAATCTTCAGTAACAACTCTAAAGCAAGAGGAATTTCTCCTAACCGAATTGACAATAAGCTCACTCACCAAGTGGACAAAGAAACAAAGTATTGGAGAAATGTGTTAACAAGAGTTTTAGCGGCCATTAAAGCCCTGGCATCAATAGGCCTCGCTCTGAGAGGTGATAATGAGGTAATTGGTTCCAATAGGAATTGGAATTTTTTTACGGCTTTAGATTTAATATCTGAGTTCTATCCATTTTTAGCAGCTCACATAGAAAAATATGGTAACTGCGGTAGTGGTAGAACAAATAATTTATCTTCAAAGACTTGAGAAGAAATGGTTCTTAAATTGAAATTGGCTCTTAAACTTGAGAAGAGATTGAGACTTAACGGCTCAAAATGTTAAGAAAGTAATTTGTGAAGAGTTGAAAAAAATTGAAATACTTTTCTCACAATATACTCTACCCCAGACACGTCACATGTAGACCAGTTAGTCCTCGCTATCAGATTCGTTGCAAGTGACGGTGTAGCATGTGAAATGTTCCTTTCCTTCATTCCATCAGCGGGTCATGAATCTGAAGAAATGTTTCATAGTGTAATGAATGAGCTTGAAAATCTAAAAATAAACATTGATGGGCTGCAGAGGACAATCGTGTGATAACGCTTCAAATTTGGCCGGTGTTTACAATGGTCTGCAAAATAAAAGAAAGAGCTCTTTTAGCTTTATTCATCCCATGTGCAGCACGTTCCCTTAACCTTGTGGGATCGTCTGCGGCAGAATCTTGTGGAGAAGCGTGCAAATTTTTCATATTACTTCAGGAAATATATGATTTTTTTACATGCTCAACAAAGTGATGGGAATGTGTAACAAGCGTTATGGATACATCATATTAGAAGAAGACAATAAAAAGTGTGTCCTACCCGATGGCCTGCTAGAGATGATGCGTGCCAAAGTTAACGAGAATCATGGGAAGAAGTACTCATTGCTTTTACAGAAATTTCCAATGACCCATCAGAAAAAACAACAACTAGATGTGAATCCCAAGGAATTCTTTGAAGATTACAAAGGTTTGAAACCGCTTTTATGGTATGTTTCTGGAGCACAGTACTTCATAGAATTCACAAAGTTAGCAAAGCCCTGCAGAGTAAAACTGTGGATGTTTTATCAGTGACAGATTTGTATAGTTCTCTCGAAGAATACTTCATGAAACAGAGAAACCATTTTGATTACTTCGAGAAATTAGCTTTGGATGTAACCAAAACTACATCTTTTGAAAAAGACAACAAAAGAATATGTTTGTCTATACCTGGTACGAATTGCGCTGAAGAACGTACTTTTTCCTGCCTTAGAAGAGTTAAAAACTATCTGCGAACCAGTACATCCGAACAAAGGTTAAACTCCCTCTCTTTGCTGTGTATTGAGGCAAATGCAACCAAACAACTATCATGTGAGGACGTTATTAACGAGTTTGCCATGATGAAAGCTCGAAAGCAAAACTTGTTGTTTTGAACAAATAAAAAATCCTACAATTTTAGTAAATCCAAACATCTATAGATTAATTATGTATTGTGTTTGTACAATTATGCCTGTAGTAGCCTACGCAATTATTCATATTGTTATTGTAGCCTGTTTTTCTAGTCTAACATCTTTATTTGTCACTTAATGTCAACAAAATAAACATGTAATAAACTATCTTTGGTGCTTTAGGATTATTTTCAGCACAATTTAATTTGAGTAACGAAATCCATAATTTGCTGTGTAAAACGAATACACAGTATCATATGAGCCATTAACCGTGGATCTCTAAAAGTGGCGAGGAGGAGGGGAGCGGCAAATGAGATGTAGTCTATAGGCGGCAAAATCCTAAATTCGGCCCTGCTAATGACCAATTACCCGACTGTCCATTCTTGTTCCTCAGCTAGGAGTTTCAATGTCCTCCGGAAGACATCAAATCAGGAGATATTTATTCAAACTTACAGCTATGTACACTATCAGAAAAAGCATTTTTAAACAAGCTATTTTAACGGAACTGAATAGAACTCGTTGTTACTAACCTTTATGTATAAGTATTATTTTCAAACTGTTTAGTTATATCCATATAGCTTTTTTATTTCAGTCATTGATTTCTGTTCATCGCAACCGTGGTTAATATTGTTTAACCTATTCATAAAGCTGAAATTATTTTCTGAATATCACTGTTTATACTCCTAACTAGAGAAATTGCCCTCGTAAAACTTCTGCAAACGACAATTCGTTAGACATTTTATATTTTCAACATTTCTTCACTTTTAATCCACAGTATTGTTGTAGATCTCCTATAATAAATTAGTACTGATTCAATAGTATTTTTAAGGGAAGAATATTGAAACCAATAATAAATTAATTAAATCCTTGAATTCTTTTGCCCTGGAGGACTCGTGGATAAGTTGATCGTTATATGGTACATCATTGTCTTTAAGTTATGAGGTCTAGTTTTGTCATCATTTAAATTAAGAAATTTTTTAAGAGCATACTCAGTACCGGAACTTAATCTAAATTCGTTAACTTGAGCTTCAGTCTAAGCTTATTGAGAGGGATACTCTTAATAACGCTGCATGAGTTCAGTTCGATACAGGCTAATTTTACAGTCCCTGGGCACGCATTGCTCTTGACATAATTACGACGACCAGCTTATCCAATATAGTTTTTACAACACAAACTTGGTATTATAGGGACACTTATGGTTTTTAACAACTATATTTTTGAAGTGGCACTGATAATGAGATTGAAATAAAATTATCTTATTCTAGGTTGCATTGGAGTTTGTTTGTGTGAAATAATTGGATGTGTTCAACACATATTAAAAGTGAACAATAGATATTCTTTAACTACTAAAATAAAATAAAACTTTTGTTAATATCTGTGTTAAAAATTCCGTATGCATCCAACTGATTAATGATTATTTGTAAACGTTATATGTGTGCAAAAGCGAGCAAGTTTGGCTTTTGATTATCCTAAAGTTAAAACTAACCAAAGTGCATCCTTACTAGGTCAACCAGCATAAGTCTCTGACATGTGGTAGTAGTTCGTGTCGCCGACAAGAGATCGCAACATTGTCGCGTCGGTGTCAGTGCGTGGTTCACATTTCCGCCGCCAGAGCGCACCCAGGGCATGGAGCATGGTGGCCTCCACTAGCCAAGCTCATGTGCTGCCGGCTCTCGAGGAGACGGACGAAGGGCCTCCCTCCCTGGGCGGGTCCTGCCCTTCGGAGAGACACCGGCGCCCTTCCTACACCTGCACACCCTTCCCCTACCGCCGCCACTACGCCGTGCGCCGCAAGTCCGGCCCTCCTATCAGGTGAGTACAGCCAGCTCCCAAGTATACACTCAAGTATGATCAGTTCATAGTGATGGTCAAGTATTCATTTTATTTATTTTGAGTGTATCTACGCCAGTGGCATTTTTAACGTTTTGACGGGGAACGGTCCAAACCCCAGTCTTGTTACTATCTAACATCGACCAGTTGTTAGAAAGCATCATTAAATATTTATTAATTAAATATTTATGGTATTATAATATTTTCTTAGAAACGAAACTGGTTCTTCGAATAGTGACCATCAAAACAAAGTGTCGCTGTTCAAGACTAAGCTATCGTTTGGAAACGACCAACGACCAAGGCTGCATATAAACGTAACCATAAGGCATGCAGAAGCATATTTAAGTTCTGACCAAGGTCTTGTGATAGAATTGTAATGTTGTATCTAACATGCCCTAACGACTTCTTTCAGAACCGGGACCAATGACCTAAAGTGCCTTCCGAAGGACGGTGAAAGTCTAAGTTACAAATTTTGTAAAGTATTCTACGGGAATTGAGCGTGGGAGTTATGGGTTGTAGGCTTCTCTTACCTACTCAGCTGTGACTGCCAATTGCGGGATAGTTAAGTTGCAGCAAAACGCACTTTTATTGACTTCCCTTACCGCTGCCACTGCGTTTACCGTTACAATTCTAGTAAATTTTATTTGGGCAGAATTGTTAAGGTAGAATTTCTTTTAACGAAATGCACAGTCATGTACATCCATTATTTGATCACTGACAGTCAAGTCTAGTAGGTTCATGCAATTTGAACTTTAGATAAACATTTTAAGTGATCCGAAATTTATTCTTCGTGGAAATCTTGATGTATTTTATTTCTAGACATTATAGATGAATTTGAAATAATTTCGAACAATTATTTTTTTAAATAATATTAAGGAATTACAAGGTGAGATTTACTGTGTAGATTTGAACTTTTTGCACCATATATTTACATTGATTTAACTAATTCTTCAAAAAAGAAATAATAGGAAAAATAAATCGTTATCTGAAACCTCCGAAATGTATAGCCAAAGCAACACACTCACTCACAATTCCAACCACAATTGACGCTTGAAACTCTCCAAAAACTGTAAAACGCTCACAACTATGTTGTTCAACAGTCTTCAGATAAAAGTAGCATAAATATTGCACGCAGTTCAGAGAATATTGACGCTGAACGAACAATTTTTCCCCCGGCAACTGAGATATAGAAACTTTCCGAATATTGATGATGATGCTGATGTGGTCCACAACTTTATGTCCTTTTAACTATACTATGTACTACACCGATAGTGACTTGATGGTTCATGTTATTAGCCCTAATGGATTAAAAATGAAACCATGCTATTAGCCCTGATTGATTAAAAATAAAACAAATTTTATAAGTAGGGAAATAAAATCCTAAGCATTAAGGATAAACAACAAACTATTTAATGAAGAAAAAAATGTATACGCTGTATTTTTTATGAATTGACAAAGAGGAAAGTATTTTAAATAGACTTCGAAATTTGTATTTGAATATGTGATGTTTATTCTTGAGTTTTTTAACGATTCTTAGACGAATTCCCAGACACATAACATAATAATTATCCACTAAGATGCTTTGTTATTACTTTAACATTACATCTACCACTTAACCATAAAACTTCCTGATATTAAAAGAAAATACCCCCATGGCAGCAAACCTGCGTACTAAGAGAATTTCAAATACTGTACAATTTTGTATCTTTAAATTTCCTCATAAAACCATGGGGTATGAGCATGTAGGTTTGCCGTCATTGGATTTTGTAAACAAATGTAAGTAAAACCCTCTCTCATGAATCTACATACCAAAATTTATCAATCTATGCCAATATATAAGCATTAACACAAGAAAAACGCAAGAAACATCATTTTAGATTTTCTACATAACATATAATAAAAATTCTAAATTACTTGTTTTTAAGCTCTTTAAATTGGTTTAAGTTAAAATTGTTTAATTTTTAAAATAAAGCTAAAAAAGACGAAAACCCATTTTTGACCCTTTTTAAATTCCATTAAACTCCGTTCCCATGGTCCGATCATTCTGGTTCTCGAAATACAGTAATTAAAATAGATGCTGTTTACACCCGTGTACCAAAATTCATAAAAATCTGAGGTTCCGTTCAAAAAGTATTGTGTTCACGGACACAGAGATATATAGAGTTGTTAGTTTTTAATATTGTACCTATTGATACATTTTTATTTTATATCTCTTATGTTATCTGATGAAGTCTACTAGATAGACGAAAATTAAGAAATGGTTTTAAACTTGTTGGAAGAAGTGGTTTGTAAACTCGTAACACGCAGAACGAAGTTTTGATAAATTACCGCATAATAACCACTGAACTACATTATTGATCGTTGTTTACCAACGCATCAATCTCAGTAACTCAGTTCGACATAATCTTTTTAGATTGAAAAGAATTTTAGTCAAAATAAAGTGAAATAGAGTTGCCTAAAGGCAAGTGTAAAACATCGATCGGTAGATAGCATTATTTGTTCCGGCTGGATAGATGCAATGTTGGGCTCCACATTATCCTATAGATTCCGTCGGACAATCGGGACATCGGAGTAGTCTCATTGTTGTACCGATTTCACGCTCAAATGGGCAGATCGATATAATCAGCTCATTGTATTCTGATGACAATAAATACGCGATGAGATGTACAAGGAAAGTGCCGTAATGGCTGCAAACTTATTGATTTGGCCTATCCCTCGTAGTTAAAATAACCCTTCCGTTACGTTTGCCTGAAATTCTTTAAAAAAGAACTAAATGAGATATAAATACTGGCTTATAAAGGTTTAATATTGGTTGAATATAGAAATAATTTAAGTTAATTGATATTTCAACATTAATTATTATTGAAATTATTATTAAATATTGAAATAAGTTTGTGGCAAAGATTATAATTAAATCTTTAAGTTACTTAACTGTACATTTAACTTTTTACTGCAAGATTTAACTTGGTTGTTGTCACACCTTAATCGTATCAGCCCTCAAAAGAGGAACGTTTGCAATAGTTTTCCATATTTTCAACTAAATATATGGTTAGTTTCAATTCCCGACATTAAGCTGGGATCACATTCCTTACGGTATGTATTTTTCTTCATGGTAATTAATAATTATTTGATATTATAGCTACTCATGAATTCTGGATCACATATCGCATCAAATCAGTACTAGGCCTTTTGCCTCTTAGGAGTTCACAGATCTATATAATGATTCTGTATGAATCGGACTTCTTGGAGAATAACCCAAGTTGTCGTCATCCTCCTACTTGTTTTTGCAGACCGAGTCCACTGATATCCCTCCAAGATGCCGAGTGGTCTTCAGGCGTAGCTATTTCCAAAGTAGGCAATAAAATAAAGTGTGTTCCGCATCTTCGCTTAATAAGTGCAGTCAGGTGAACCCATCTTGCCCATCCTTTGCAGGTACGAATGAAAATAGACATGACCCGACAAGATCTGAGTCAAGTATGAGTCCAGCTGACCATCATGCCACTCCACCAAGGCTGGGGTCTGCTTGACAAGTCTCGCCATCCATCGTCCGCGACTCTGCTGCTCCCAGCTCTTCAGGCATATCTGATAGGTTTGCTGACGTTCCTGTGTTCTTGCCGATATCAACTTGTTCCCATTTGCTGGACTGCGCATAATCTGTCTTTTTTGTTCTACCAAGGATCTCCAAAATTTGCCTTAAGCTTTGTATATTGGCCGACGCTCGTAGGAGATTTGTCCGCTGTATGTAGGAGATTGTCTGGTTTCTCAAGCTGAGTTTCATGTCAACCATAAACCAAGATGTCGACCATATGCCAAGATATTTGGCAGCCAGCGTTTTCTGGACTACTTCATTCCTCACTTGCTGTCAATCCCCTCGTTCGTGATGACCACAATCTCAGTCGTGCACAAGACGAGAGACAGACCGGGTTCACTCATTCATATGTTTACATGACTTGATTCACCTTGAGCTAAGCAAGCTAAACAAGTTAATTAGTGCTGCACGTCATCGACATGCCTAACTATAACGGTCTCGTCTGGTATATCGGATCTAAGATTTGTACCGTAGGTAACTTTCCAGAGGTCCGGGCCGAGTAACGATCAGTTTGCACTTCTGCGATTCTTTTTCAAGAGTTATTGAGTTTTCTGTAGGTTGAAAAGTTTATAGGTTGTGTTACTACGTGCAATGGCAATTATAATTAATTTTTTTTTACGAAACATGTTTTTTTAATTGATATACAATCCTCATTATGATAATTGTAGCTAAGTTTGTAAAGGCAATTTGCATGGTTAAACAAAGCCAATAAAGAACCAACAAAGAACAAAAGCCAAATTTTTGTAATGACCGGGCTTAGAGTCAGGTAAAGAACTTGATTGGCTTTTTGTTTGAACCACATGGCAACACTGTTGCAGGTTCTATAACTTTCTTGTTCCATAACATTGCTATACATTACATTGTTTTTCCAAATCATTTAAAATTTTCATTGATAATTCACAAATAAAGCTTATGTAATTATTGCAACGAATTTTAATTTTGAGTCTTTTTTCAGGTACGACATGGTGGTTACCATATAGTACATCGAATTTCTGTAAGTTTACGTGTTACGTGTACATTTTTCTGCTACTTTTTTTATAAATTTATAGTCTGTTTTATAAATTATTGTAACTACATTTAAATCAAGAGTGATCCTATAAAATTCGATCTAAACATATAAAAGGGGAAATCCTTAGTCACAAACTCATCCATTACTAATTCTCCAACTTCCCGACTAGCTGGAGCGCAGAAATTTGGTATTCTCATTCTTTAGGCTTAAAATATGAAAGTCTGACTATTTTCATATTTTCATTCCTCACTTTTATTTTCAGTTCAGGGCAAAAAGTGCTTTGTCCTAGACATCCTCAAAGTTACCATTTTATTCTTATGGAAGCAACTTTTTTGTATTGAAACACGTGATTCCTTAAAGGATCATCAATTTTATTAACAGCTCTTCTCATTAAAATTATTGAGAGAAGATTGGTAATAAAAAAAACTAGACGATATCACAAACCAGACTTGCGGCGAATGAGCGTAGCGAAGGAGCTCACCCGAAGGGTTAAATTTTCAAGTTGGCATTGCGAAGCATGCCGGGGAAGCTAGACACTATTTGAAGCAGTTACTTTTATACCTATATACATATATAAGAAAGTGGGGTTAGTTATACTTCTTAACTTATATCTCAAAAACAGCTGAAAATTGGCGGGAAAGTAGCTAAGAACTAGGAAGAACAAATAGGATACTTTTTTATCTACATCACTTCATAGGGTTCCGCCCACACGCCTTAAAAAGTTACCATGTTATTCTTTTTTGCATTACAACATATGATTACATCAAGGAATATTAATTTTGCAAACATTTGTTCCATTTACATTATTGAATGAAGATTGGTTATAAAAACTAGAGGATAGTACCAGGTTAACCGAGCCTTGCTCGTTGGTTTTAATTCACTTTTGTTATAGTTTCATGGTAATCAAGCTATTAAATTTACACCAGACTCTTCACAGATAACAGCTGTTAAAACACTTCTTAATATTAATGTTCCTTTATTTTTGTTTACTGTTGGTTGTTATTTCGTTACCATAGTAGCAACCCATAAGACCAATGTTAAAAATTACGATTTTTAAAATAAAATTTAGACCAAATTCGATTTTTCCGGGCATTGAGGATGTTTCTAAACTTATTTTTGGGCCAAAATACTCTTAAATGCAAAGTTTAAGCAAAATCTACCCGCTAGATTTCGAGATCGTGGAACACACATTCCTTCAGACATTCTGTATTATACAGGGTTAGGCAAAAGTCTGGACACCCCTAGTTAACTTTTTAACGCGTTGCAGTAGGAAAACCAAACTTGGCACATGTTAAAAACATAAAAAAACTGCACTTTTTCATCAACTATACAACTTTGTCCCTGCCCCCAAAATGGGATATTTTTGGGGCAGCCCCAAATTTTCAAATGTAAACCCCTATTGAGTGACCCCTCATTTTAAACGGTTTATCAAGAGAAATTAAATGGCGCAAACCGGAGGTCGATGTCTTACCCCTAAACAAAATGGCAGCCATTTCAAAATTTGAGAAGGGCAAGCAATTTTAAGTCTGGACACCCCCAGTTAACTTTTTAACGCGTTGCAGTAGGAAAACCAAACTCGGTACATGTTAACAACATGAAAAACGGCACTTTTTCATCAACTATACAACTTTGCCCCTGCCCCCAAAATGGAGTATTTTGGGGGCAGCCCCAAATTTTCAAATGTAAACCCCTATTGAGTGACCCCTCATTTTAAACGGTTTATCATGAGAAATTGAATGGCACAAACCGGAGGTCGATATCTCATCTTAAACCAAAATGGCAACTATTTTAAAATTTTCGATGGAGTGATTGACATTCAATAAAATTAAATCGGAAAATAACTATTTTAGAAATAAAAATTTTTAGAATTATTTTAGAATTGAACGTACTAGTTCATTTCTGCTACTAGGTTCAATTCTAAAATAATTCCAGAAATTCTCCATTCTAAAAAAGCTATTTTCCGATTTAATTTTAACAAATGTCAATTAACCATTCTCGAATTTTAAAATGGCTGCCATTTTGGTTAGAGATGAGATATCGACCTCCGGTTTGTGCCATCCAATTTCTCTTGATAAACCGTTTAAAATGAGGGGTCACTCAATAGGGGTTTACATTTGAAAATTTGGGGCTGCCCCCGAAATACCCCATTTTGGAGTCAGGGGCAAAGTTGTATAGTTGATGAAAAAGTGCAATTTTTCATGTTGTAAACATGTGCCGAGTTTGGTTTTCCTACTGCAACGCGTTAAAAAGTTAACTGGGGGTGTCCAGACTTAAAACTGCTTGCCCTTCTAAAATTTGAAATGGCTGCCATTTTGTTTAGGGGTGAGATATTGACCTCCGGTTTGGGCTATTTAATTTCTATTGTTAAACCGTTTAAAATGAGGGGTCACTCAGTAGGGGTTTACATTTGAAAATTTGGGGCTGCCCCCAAAATACCCCATTTTGGGGGCAGGGGCAAAGTTGTGTAGTTGATGAAAAAGTGCAGTTTTTTATGTTGTTAACATGTGGCAAATTTGGTTTCCCTACTGCAATGTGTTAAAAAGTTAACTAGGGGTGTCCAGACTTTTGCCTAACCCTGTAGTATAGGATACAGGCGAGTGAGCCTAACGAATGAACTAAATCTGACGGGGTGTGAGCGCAGTGAACGATCTAACCTGAACGGCTAAAACTTTCTCAAGTCAGCATTGCAAAGCATGCGGGATAAGTTAGTTATCAATATTACTTTATTTACTGTTCAAGTTTAACATAGTCAGCCTATGTAGAATCGCTTTTAGTTAGTTTTCATTTATCCTTCGTATGATTACAATATTATTGAGGTGCTGTATATGCAACTGAAGTTTATGACAAGGTTTTCAACGTTTAATCACATATAAAATAAAGAAATATTGAAAGTCTGTTTTATCGGATTTTGATTAATTTTATCAACACACTGGGGTCAGATTTCATAATTATTAAAGTGCAGTATAATCTCTGAAATACTTTATATAAATTTATTCAATAAGAATAACAATCTTCCCTCATTGAGGGTTGCCTGAGACAAAGTATACAAACATTATTAAATTATCCCAGGACAACTTTAAAACTGGTTTATACTAGTTGCGAAGTTGACATTGGGTACAGCAAACGAAGTTGTCATAACACTGTGGTAAGTCTTTTGGCTGTCCACTATGACAATTTCCCTTCCTTCATAATCCATTCATGTTCAAGACAGTGGGGGGTCAATGCGAACTGCAAGTAAGCCCCTAGCTGGAACATGTGTAGACAGCAGGGGGTGAGGAGAAATGCTATGGGCATCGAAACCCCTAGCTGGAACATATGTTCAAGACAGCAGGGGGTGAGGAATGCGACGGGCATAGAAACCCCTAACTTGAACATGAGTGGACAGTCCCGTGTCTCACCCTTTCTCTTCCTTCAATATCCCATCCTTCCGGGGGCTTGCGCAAAATGCCCATTAGAGGCAGACGTGCTCAACGGTTCGGCCGGGGTCTCCTTATCCACCAATAACAACAACATAATTAAATTTTAACATTACACAAATGAAGATTACACAAAAAAGAAGATTTACGCTAGTTGTTAGAATATAAATTATGCCTTAACATTTTGATGGAGTCTTTGAGAATACTTGATGAAATTTTAATTCATAATTTTGAAGGCAGTTCGAATTGTTTTCTAAAATGTACTACTAATTTAGGGATAGTTCCTCTGGCACCAAAGAATAAACAAATCACTTCAATTTTCTCTAGGCCATGTTTCTTTTAATAACTTGCTTAAATTGGCCATGTTTCTTTTAATCGACTTTTTAATAATTTGCTATCGGCCCATAAACGTTTTCTTTTCCAGTTTTAATATAAATTGATCAGGTTTTTCCAATTTATAACCGGACGGTGGGATCTATTATTGTGCCAGTCAGCGACCCTTCTTTAATGGCTATCATGTCGATTCACTGTGTTCCTTCGTCATCGGATAAACCATGTACTTCTTCGTAGAATTTGTTTTGCAATATCAGGAGGAAAAGCGGCGATCATAGATCCGACCTTTGATGTCTAGCATTTATCAGCGTTTCGCTAAAACTACAAGATCCCAGGACATGAGCAAGGGTCTCGTACTCACTGCAGCAGCACCGACAGTGGTTACCGTCTGAACAGATCTGCCTGGAAAAGTCCTTACTGGAACTACATTTGCTGTGCCATCTTCATGGCTTCTCGCCATTCATCACAGGTCAGATTGCCTTTATTCTTCGCCCATTAGCAGGAGGGTACCCTTCACAAATTTCTGCTCTTTTCCCTTTGTGACTTATGGAGCACAAAGTTCTACACTCTTGACTTCGTAGACATATTCTAACTTTGAAAACGACGATTTCATTAGACTCGGTTTTTTATCAAAGATTGTTCTTTTTCAATTTGTAGATTGTCTTTTCCTTCGTCTGTCTGAGAAAGCAGTTGTGTACGCACTCGATAAGCAACGCAAAACAGGTGATGGCCGTATTTATTTAACTTTGCGCACGCTAGTTTTACTTTACGCACTCCAGAGTTCCAACTACAGAACACAAAACATTAGTAAAACAGCATACATAAGACAGCAGGGTAACGTTCTTTAAGCAGGAATTAAGTTGGCAACACTGGATATAAACATCTTGGTGCCCAGGTAACAAGTGACGCGCTCGAGTAAAGATGCTGAATACATAATTGAGAGGATTATCCACTAATTAAACGCCCGCAAACCCCTGACAAGGCAAGCCATCTTTAATGAGCATTGGATTACATATTAAATCTAAATGTTACGACCGGGAACATTATTGTTGGTGTGGAGCAATGTAGGTAATTAAAAGATAATCCTATAGACCTCCTAGTAGATGATAAATGTTAGATTTTGGATACTTACATCATGACTATAAACTTAGGATAATTATTATTAAAGCCCATTCACCCTAGATAGATTCCCCACCAAGGTTTAAGACTACTTATAGTACCTTACTTAAGATGCTGCTCTCACTCTGGCCAGGCGACTGAGACAGACTCCTTGTTTGACAAGGCTTACCTCCGTCTTCCGCGCATGTGCGGACGGTGTCTCGAGTCCTGTTGCAGCACAGGTCCTATCGTATGAAGTGGTTGATAATACCATAGGGGTTATCCATCATAGCGTATTGTTATTGTAGGTGTTTTCGATCGGGAATCGACGTAACCTATAGACCAGCGTAACGTCAGACTGTTAATGTTCTAAATGATGTGTGTTAAGTGTGGTTAAAATGATCGGTAATAGTGAGTTAAGTGATTCAAGTGAAGTATTTACGCCTGAGAAGCTGGGTGAGACTGCTAAAGCAGTCTTGTTAAATCTTTTACCGGAAAATCGAAGGAGAAGTATGAACAAAGGTTCACTGCTTGGTGCAATATCAAAAACATAAAATAGCCATCGGAAAACGTTATGGTAGCATATTTCGCTGAACTATCAAAGGTGATGAAATCTCCTTCCCTTAAGAGCATATTTTCAATGTTAAATCTACAATTCAAGTGAAACATGACATTAACATCGGTAGCTCCAAGAAACTAATGCCTTTTTGAAAAAGCAGAATGTAGGCTATAAACCTAAAAAGTCTAAGGCTTTGACAAAAGAACGAGTAGAAACCTTCATAAAAACTGTGAAGTTGGATGGGCTAGGATTGGGGGCTGGGATTGATCCTGACGATACTTATCTTATGAAAAAGGAATACTCATTTTTGGATTGTTTGGAGCCTGCAGAAGAGACGAACTTGCTAAAATGATTAAAGATGACATAGATGATAGTCTCAATACCCATTGTCAGGCTACCAGACTCGAAAACTAACGAAAGTCGAGTTTTTACTCTACCGGATAACGATGAACACGAGATCAATAATTACTTGAAAATCTAAAAGAGGTCCATGATGAAAAGACCAAAGGACTTATCTATTCGACGATTGTTTTTAACCTACATTATAGGTGTACGTACAAAACAACCTGCGGATGTCCACACCATGGCTAAAATTCCATCTACATTAGCTACGTTTTTGAACCTACCTGATCCCGAAATGTGTACTGGAAACTATTTTAGACGAACTTCAGCTACCCTCTTAGTCGAAGCAGGGGGGAACATGATGGAGTTAAAACGTAATGGTGGCTGGCTGGAAAAGCTCAACCGTTGCTGAAGGATACATCGACAATTCTATCAGTAGAAAAGTGTCAACCGAACCATTGACTTTAGGACAATCCAAGCCATTGTCAGAAACATCTTGTAAACAGCAGGGACCAGTCAACAAAGCATACGAATCATGTCAATACGAAGAGCATACTAAAATGTCTCCTTTAGCAGGATTCATTATAAGGAACAATGAAAACTGCACTTTCAACATAACCATTACAACTCAAAAGTGAAATCAACATTTTTATTTAAAGTTAATGTTTAGTTAAATTTTGATTACCGGTAGGCATAATTTTTGTTAAATTTATAATATGATGTTGTAGTTGAATAGAAGTGTGTTTCAAAAAGTGTTTACTAGTGAGTGATTGTGTTATTTGTCAATTTATATCAGATAAGTTATTAATCTTAAGGTTAATTAATACTAGAATTCATTATTTTCAAGATTTATCTTTACCGGTGTTTTCGTGATTCAAAATAGTAGGCTTTAACTTAGGCTAGGCCTATGTAAAATGACAGGGAGCCCTTTGTTTGTCAGAGATTCATACAATACAGCAATGTCGGTCAAAAAGTGTCACCACCGGCAGTAACTCGTAGACCGTTTAATAGGTTAATAGCTTAAGTTAAGTTTAGTTAGATCAAGTCATAGTACCTGGAGGCCGAAAATTTGCTTAGTAAACTCAAACAATATTATTCTTTAGAGTAATGTCAGTTAGAGACATTGCGCTAAATGCCCAGTACAAAAAGGCTTGTTTCTTGCTCAAGACGAGCTCGCTCGCTCCGTTCACTCGCCTTCACGACGAGCTCGTTCGCTTCACTAACTCGCCTTTCAGACTGTTTCAATGTAGGCCTACGGGGTTTGCACTCTGGTGTATATTTGTTGAAACACATGTTGAATCTGTAACAGTGGATTCTAATTATTTAGTTAACAGCTGTTTTCACAACTCTTATTAATGCCTTTGTTTTAAAATTCAATTAGAATTCTACAAATTGGTCAGTTGTTTTATACTTTTACATGAGTTTTATTTATCTAATATTCATAAACAGCACTATAAAGTACAACTTTAAAAAAATAATTTTTTCATATAGTGGTAAGTTACCATTTGATAGTTTAGTTACTATGGCTGCCATGCAAAACCACATGGTTATACTGGAAAACGTGGTCTGCACTTTTATAGTTAAGTCAGCTGTTGTTATTATTTCTTTGTTTCTATTTTATCTCCTTAAGACCAAAATTTATTTTTGAAATTAAAATTAATGATGATAAAGAAATAACATTTTTCCTGGCACATAGACCTATAACTATATTATTTTTATCCCAGATATAAGTTATTTGCAAAGTTTGAAGAAATTCGTTCGAGTCGTTTTTGAGATCAGTGTGCAAACATACATACATACATACATACAAATATACCTAAATCGTATTAGAGTATTTTATTAGCCGGAATTAAGACTTATGTGTATTGATCCTGTTGTAAATGAAACAAGGAAAGTATTACAAATAACCTAACCTAACCGCATCAGCACCCAGTAATATAGTGATCTTCGCTTCGTATAGTAGACCTACTTAAGTATTTGATAGATTTTAATAGTGTGGCCTAATAGAAAAAATTGCGAAAAGTGTCTTTACTGCACTCAAGAGAAATTATTCCGCACGAGCCACAGGCGAGTAAACATTTCTCACGAGTGCATCAAAGTGGCACTTTACACACTTATTGTATAAATATTTCAGCTTTTAGGTCTCTTGTGAGTAAAATGTAAAGGTTTTGACTTATGTGAAAACACAGACATGAATTAATTTTTTTTTTTTACAAAATAGTAGTATTAAAAAGGGCCGTAATAAATAAGCGTAAATAACCCCATTAAATTTTATAATTAAATATAGAACTAGCACATTCATATTTGCGGGAAGCTTATTTGGTTCATGTTCTTATACAAAATGGCTTGAGATCATATTTTATAGTCTTATACTCGAGAAACAAACTGCAGCACATTGTCAACAACACAATCAATAAATCGTTACCGTATTAGAGAAAAGCTATTTTCATGAGTTTTCTTATGAAACTGAATTTTCTCTAATCTAATATTGTTCTTTTTTGTATTGATACCACTCAAACGCTTTTAAGAAAAGCGATTTGAAAGTTTTCAAACTTCTTAGCTATCTGGCGGATTGAACCCGTGACTTTGTGTAGGATTGTTAAAAATACTAACGGTTAGATTAGTGAGACACCTTGAACCAACACAGTTATTAAAGTATGGAAAATAATAAAAATATATTTATAAGGTAGTTTTAATTCCAAAACATAAAGATTACTGTAATTGTCTGTGAAAGATTTACTCGTAGAACGAAGTACTTCACAGCAATAGTTATCGATAGCAGCTTCTTGTTTTGTGCTTAGAGTAAAATAAAAATATATTTAAGAGTTTGAGAAAATTTAGCAGAACTTACTCTTTATCGTTACAGCTTGAGCTTTAATTAACCAATAGAACACATTAAATAATAACAATCTTCACACCAAGGCACATTTATTTTCGTTGTTAATGCTGTGGGGTGCATGTATCGAATTTAGGTGTAAAATATGACAGCGTTGACCAGAACAAAGAGCCTTTGTTGTCGGGGACGCATACCATTCGTACTTGTTAAATGGTGCCGTATAACATAATATGGGTTTAGCGGTGTATTAATTTCACTGACATTTGTGGAATCATTATAAAGTCGTTCTAGCAAGTAAATAGACTGTAAAATGTATTTTAAACAATTGCATTATATGACCTTATTTTTAATTTATTTTTACTTTATATTTAGATCTTACAAACATACAATCGTATTTAGGTGTTTTAAATAAATAGCGTTTGTGATATAGAAGGTTATAAAATTAAATACATTTGTCTTGTACATTTGTCATTATTATATTTTCATTTCAAGATATTCTTGAGACAATTATTACTGAAATAGTAAAGTTGATTTTCAGTATTGCTTGGTGTTCGCAAGCTCTTTGGACCTTTTTAATAGAAAAACGTTTTGTGATATTGACATTAATGTATGTCACATTAATGTGTTATACACATTAATGTCAGTACGCCACATCCAACGTTTTCATTACAGAACTTGTAAATTTTGATGCATCTAAACTTTTATGGTCTTTAATACTTAGCGTCTAAAAAAGTAGCCAATTCCGTAAACTTAGCCATTTGAACATATACCGTGAAAAACAAGAAAACCCAAATAGATATTGAGTGAAAAAACTCGTAATAATAATGTTTTGTTATATTATTCCTCTTTTGGTAAATACAAATACAAATTAACAATTTTGCAAATTACCTCTGAAATAAACGTGTTTAAATAAATATTATTTGTTGTGTACGGATGGCGGCAACGTGTGGGTAGATACCATCGAAATGAGGTGTAAAATATATCATCGGTAGACAGGACAAAAGCTTTGTTGTGGAGGCGCTGGTATCAGTTTACGTGGTAAAATCAATATTTGTAAATTTATTTATTTTATAATAAATTTAACTTTATAATGGCTTAAACAGCAAGTTCATAATCCCAGGCTTGTTTTTGGAGAAAGCCTTTTATTTCATACTAGTTTATATATTAATATAATTTTAAAAGAGATTTCCAGGAAAATTTAAAGACTAAATTTATATTCACATTTTAAACATTACAAAACATATAACAAACAACGATAATTTAAAATTATTATGAAATATTATAAAAAATAACATAATTTTTTTCAATGTATTTTAAAATTAATTTATGTGGATTTACATACACAATACCGTATACAGTTAGGATACGTAGCTACATTAAGGTTAATTGTTTCAATGATATGTTATCAGCGGAGTACGGTAATTAACGTAATAAAGCGTACTACAAAGAATGTAACTTATCAGATAAATGGTTGTTTATGACCGGTAAGCCCATGCATACTTTCAAAAACAGAAACGTTTGTATCTTCCTGTAACAATATTTAAATTTAATAAGAATCAATAATTAAAATTTTACCCTTTTAGTTACAATTGATCAGATGAGTTTTTACGTGTTGTTGAAACAAAACGGTCCAATTGAAGTTATCAGATCTTCCGTAATAAGGCCGGTAAGGTAGCCACTTACCTTAGTAGGCTTATGGCCAATATCGAGGTTCCCCGATCCAGCAGAAGACGTCTATTGATGTCCGTGGCCCAGCCCATACTTCTTTATGGAGCAGAGGTGTTTGCAGATGCTCTACGGGTTCTACAGGTTGCGACTCGCCCCGGTTCAGCGTCAAGCGGCGATCCGGGTGTGTTCCGCCTACCGGACAGTGTCCGAGCCTGCCGTCCTGGTGGTTGCCGGAGTCATCCCTGTCAAGCTCTTGGCAGGAGTGAGGAAGGCGATTTATCAGAAAAAAGGCGAGATCGGCAAGGACACGGCAAGAACAGAAGAGCGCTCCCAACCTTCCAGCAGTGGCAACACAGTTGGGAGCACGACACCCGAGGACTTAAGCAGGTTCCAATCATGGGTGGAACGGCGGCATGGTGAGGTGGACTACCCAATTCCTGACAGGTCACGGCTATTTTCGGTCGTACCTGTACGCGATGGGCAAGACCGGTTCACCGGACTGCATTCATTGCCCGGGCATTCCCGACGATGCGGAGCGCACCTTCTTCCACTGCCCCAGTTGGGAAGGGCCCCATATGGACGCCAAACAAACTTTTGGTGCATTTTCGGTGGACTCGGTTTTTGGTGTATTTTCGGTTGGAGGATGAGGGCTGCTGGGATTGTTTGTCACAGTGCGTCCTCCTTGTAAAAAAGACTGATCTGTACGGCTAAGCGGCACAGACCCACTGACCGTGCTGCTGGTCAAGGATTGAGACCAATGTGCTTGGGCTAATTTAGGCCTAGTTTGATTTAATGTGACAAACAATTTCAGGTTAGATTCCTAAAGAGTAAAGGAGGTTTTTTTTAGTGGGTTTACTCGTTTTTTAGGGGAATTCCACACTAGAGGCTGGCAAGTGGGACTTTGGGAAGTGGCACTTATGGCTTCTGGGGACCTCAAAATGAAAAAGTAACATGGTCCCGGGCTTAGGTCTTACCATGGCTACTACCGTAATATCGTATTCCCTATATGAAAAAATTGTATTAACAAATCAATTTAATTTTAAATAAATTATTAACATACAATTTATGAGTTTGCCACATCTATTCTATTCTATATATATAATACGTGATGCCCTTTTTTTGTTAACACTACTTCTCCCTTATTTCTGGACCAATTTTAAAGTTTGAGGTGTCAAAAGAATGGTCTCAGTTCGTAGTTTTGCAATAAGGTTTTAGATTTTTGATATCTTAATTCTGAAGCTCATGGGAAGCCCTCAAAGTTCATTTTTTGTCCATAAGATTAACATGGGGAACAATTTATATTGAATCGCGAAATAAAACAGCTGTTCGTTAAACAAACAAACACATATGTTAAAAGCTGAAGGGAAGCAAATTGAACTGGTACTGAAATATCAACACAATTTCATACTTTAATAAGAGGAATGTCTAATCTGAGCTTTTAACCTTTTCTCAAAATGTAGCTGGTAGATTTTGCTTGAAAGTTTTATTAACGAATATTTGGGCACAAAAATAAATTTTGTAACTTAACCCTAGAAAAATTCATTTTTGTTTACGAAAAAAATTTTGGAAATTGAAATTTTTGACATGGGTCTTATTGGTCGTCCGACTGGTATTGAAACAATAATGAATGGTAACAAATATTAAAATAGATCACTAAATTTGCGTGCATGGGTTTTCAATCTGCTATAAACTATAAGGAAAATGTATAGTTTGTTGTAATTGTAATAACCTTTTTATTTACTATTATAGTATAAACATGTTTTAAGCAGAACGCTACACATATTATTCATTACACATAAAATTCATACTATAGAAACCAATAACACAAACATGAATCTCAGGAAAACTAATAAAATTTCAGCCACTTATCATAGAACATCATTTTATGAAAACCATATTTAATATAACAATACCAAAGTTTACAATAACCTTCCTACTGAAATTAAGAATATGAATTCAGACACAAACACATTTAAGAAGAAATTAAGAAGATATATTATTGACAAGAGCATTTATTCAATGGTAGACTTTTACAATGTAAAATAAGAAATTATGAATTTTAAATTAATTTGAGGTATTATAGATAAGATTATGATGTATAGGCTAATACAATTTCTTAATTGTCAGCCGAACAAATGTTGATTGATTGATTAAGAAACCTGTGTAAAAGAAACATTTAAAAGCTTTTTACCTCCAGTATAGAAAACAACCTTATTACAAAAATGGTTTTTATAAAGAGAAATTTTAACCAAAATAAAAATGGCACTAAAAACAAAATGGACCACACCAACAAAAATGTAGATTCTCTTAATTTTTGTGATTTCTTTATTTAAATTTTGTAATGTCATGGAAAGTTAAGTTAAAGAGGATTTAGACATAAATAGTAATGTGGACTCATTCACTATGTCATTGACTACCTAATACAGTAGTGCAGTACTACAAAAACAGCCGCAGTGAGTGCTGCATAACTCATACTGGACCGACGAGTAATGGAATGTTGATTTTTTTTCTGTTGTCATTTACGTTTTATGTTTGATGAACTATGTGGATCCAACATCTGTGAATTTAGACTATTCTAAATTTTATAGGAGGGTTTAGACAAAGGCCCTAAGACATATCGGCAAAATAACAATTACGTAATCTTAGTTAATTCAGACCTAAAAGAACGAGCATCACATCTCAACACTATCATTGGGAGGTTGGAAAATTGGTAATGAAGATCGATCTATGAAACACCAATAATGTTCCATCTGATTTTCACTATGATGAAATTTTTTTTTCAAAGTATTACCATGGAGCAAAGTTTGATCACCAGGTACCCTAATAAATGCAGCGCATTGCGCTGCACAGGCCCCCTAGTACAAGCTAATATCAGCTGTACATTTTCAACTAAATTACCAAACTTACATGTTAAACCGATTAACGGTCATAGGAACATGCAGCATGCACAAACGTACGTTTCTTTTGATTATTTTTATCAATGTCATTTAGTGCTTTGTAAAGTGGTAAATTGAACTTATCAGAATTTTTTACTTTTAACGTTAAACGTTTTTGACACACCTTTTTTCGTTTATTTTCCTGGCTATATTGCTGCTTTATGAAACAAAATTATATAATTAACCGATCATCATTCACAACGACGGTTTATATACGCGATGGAAAAATATCAGACAACTTACCCGGTACAAACATGCTCGATTTTCATGTTTCTCATGAAATTCAAAAATATTCCTCGTTTTCAGGTTGCATTGTTAGTCATTGTATATGAGCAAAGTAATAAAAACCGTCTAAAATTACTGCGTTAAGATGCATTTTCTACCTCAGAACAAACACAACGATAACTGTCAGGGCACAATCGTATGCCACACCTAGACGGGACACGACTTTCAGACGACTACGTTGTTTTTTAAGAATCCCCCTTTTATGTCGTTGGGCTCAATTTAAACAAATATTAGACCATTCAATCTTAGGTAAGGAAATTTTAGTGTAAAGAAAATTAATTTTAAATACAATAAACCCCAATTTTGATTGGGTGTTCTGTTTGTCGCATCTTCCATTACTAATGAGAGTAAGGGCGCTGGAGGGAGCCTGGGAAGGGGCAGCGAGTTTATGGAGAGGCTAGAGTGAACCTCTTTTACAGTTAGCACCTAAGTACACCTATGTCCATGTGCAGTGATGCCTCCGTACAACAATATATTTCCCTCAGCATGACATAGGTTTGGTAGAGCACTAGGCTGTATAGGTATAGGTTAGGTGGCTTAAGTAACTTGTTCAATCTAGACCTAAACTAAACTTATTCGGGTTTTAAAACCTAAAATCCGATTAAAGGTTATTAATTGTTGGGAAGATATTTAAACTTTTATTACAAGATTTTTTAATGTAAATTAATACTTAACAGTTGATTACATTCATATGAATTTTTTAATCAGATTGCAAAAAAAAATAGATCGTCTATCACTGCAAAATCAATAAAAATATTGTTTGAAAAGTCATATAATTCCTTCGAATTGTACTGTAGGTGAGTTTCTCACAATCAGAAAAATATATTACAAAAAGTGCAATTTGCGCACAGACCCCCAAGTACCAATTTAACTTTATTACTTTTTCAGTCGTATTAGTTTAATAAAGGATTTATATAAATCCCTAGTAATAATTCTTGTCAAAACAGAATTACCTCTCTTATTTTCCATTTTAATTAAATGTTAAACAAAGAATTCCGACAAACATGGTACGATCCTCTAGATTTAACTTAATCTCTGAGCTTAATTAAATTCCCTGCAGGTCGGAAGCCAGTGACGAAGATATATGTGAACTTTACAGGAACAGATGGAAGACGAAAAGAGTGCTTTCGGTTCTAGATTGTACACCGTGAACAACGTATTATTGCCTTACCAGATTTTATAAGGCTTAACCCTAACAACGGGTTGTTGGTGTACACGATATTGTAGGAAAGTTATACACACAATATTAGTTCAAGAAAGTGAAATAAAAGTTTAATCGGTTTTAACAAGTCTGTCAGTAAATTATTCCCTCATAATTTATTTCGTGATTTATGGGCAATAAAGACAAATATTCTTTGTAATTTCAAACTATGGAACCATTAGACACACGTTTGTCCATAAAATCACCATAAATCTCTGTAATCTTTTTTGCATACGATAGGTATTCAAAGCCAAAAAAGTAATCGAATAAAGCTTTACTCTGATTTTCTGAGGCCTTTTACCTTTTTTACGTGAATGGATCCCCCCTCACGTGTTTTTACTTGAAACAGAAGTAATAATAATGCGTCGGGGGTATTTATAATAATAGATTTATTAACATATTAATAGACAACTCATATTGAACAAGCAAACATAATATTGTTACGCATTTTAAACTATTATGGGATGCAATTAGTTGGCTGATGGAGTAGTATATTTAGTGGCATACTCGTGTTGCCAATCAACACCGAGTGTGGGAGACGGAGGAGGAGCGAGGGAGGATCCCTATATACTTTAATTATCATTTAATATGATTTTTATAATTTTAATAAAAAAATTTAAAAACAATATATTTTTTCCACCTTTTTTTATTAAATTTCACCTATTCACTGAAAATTAAGAATAATTATGAATTAATTATTAATATTAATCTTTCATTGATCTGAGATTTTTTAGGGAGAGGCGGGAAATGTGCATTACGCACACAGGTGGCCAGCCTGTAGTGTGGGGCTCCCCTAAAAAACGGGTTTACCCACTAAAGAACCCCCTCTACTATTTAGGATTCTAATCTGGAATTGTTTATCACATTACGTCAGGCGAGGCCTAAATTTGGCTTACGCCCGTGGGGCTCGCTCCTTATGATCTGAGAATGAGAATATACAGTATGAAAGTTAAACACAAAAAAAAAACATAATAACTTTTGGTTTAATTTGTTATGAAATTAACTATATCGACATTGATATCAATAGTGTAGTTTTGATAGCTAACTTAATTTAATTTAATTTCCCCTAGGAATATAGAATTAACAATATGTGTCACTCAAATCTCCGTAAATTACATTACTGGTTCCACAAGATATACTTAGTTAACCATAAATAGTTTAAACGATATTACTGCAGTTTATACCTTTTTTATTTTTCAAGTAACAAATAAAGGAACTTTTTATTATAAAAGTTATTATAAAACTTTAAGTTTTAATTATAAAACTTAAAGTTCATTAATTTTTAAAATATTTATATTGTTTAAAAACTATAAATAAATTATTATAATATGAAAGTTTTAAATTGAGACTTACGTTTAAAAAAACCACATTGGGTTTCTTAAGCAAATAAGTATTCAAATTGGAGTTTATGTTACGGTGACATTTTCTTCTTTTTTTTTGAGCAATCCCTACTACTACTATAAACAAAATTTTTCCAAATATAAATTAAATTTGTTGAAATGTTACATTGTTTGGTTAAGTTACTTTGATTATTTCAACTAATTATTAAACAAATGTGTAAAAAGTCCACAGTTTTATTCTACTCTTAACAACCAAATCAAAGTCGAATTAATTAAAACACAAAAAAATCCTAAAAAGGGCTCGATGGTCTTACAAAGTCAGTGGCAATTCGAATGGAAAAGTAATCGAAACTACATTTTTATATATACACCGTAGTGTTGCTCGTGTTTTCTGTGTGGACCCCTCGCCACGCGGTCAGGTGGATGCCGTGCAGTGATGACGCCGGGTTTTATGTGGCCAATTACGCTCGGGTAACGGTGCCAGGTAAAGGGCAGCGCGGTCCCGGCTCTCCATGCTATTGGGATAACCTTCAATAACAATAAAAAAAATGTTTTATTGTATAATTGTTTGTAGTCGGAATTTATGGAAAAGCCATCTTTACGTTTCCTTTATCATCAACATTTTAAAGTGGCTCCATGTAATTTTACACCTTACTAGCTGTTAACTCATCCTTCTTAGGAGGAGTGTAAAAGATATTCTGAATAAATTTAAGATCACATGTCAGCTGATAATAAAAATAAAAAAAAAAACATCTTGACTCAACATTTCAACAAAGCTTTTAAATGTGAATTTACCATTGTGATTTTTCTGATTAGAGAACGTTTTTCCTCATCAGTTTCTGGGTAAGGTGTAGCTTGTATCGGGGATGATGCAACATTTGAATTTGAAATTCATGACGTCAACACTCGCGCCTCGTGTTCGTTATCGATTCTGTTGTCTGTGGTTCTCCTATTTTGAAAGGTATTAGAAAACCAATATTTGTATTTCAACTTATGAACATTTCTGCCATTTTATACACAGCCTTAGAGGTTTCAAATTTAAATATTAATAAGTTTGAATTTGTTCGTTTTTTATTTAACTTATTTACGGAAAATTTGGTTCCAAGTGATGTAGGTCTTGTTCTGAGTGCACTTTAGATACAGCTGTACGATGCACAGGTCGATAGTAGCCTAATCTTACAGCCATGAGACACGAAATGCCCTTGGAATGGTTACATTACCGACCGTCTAGTAATATGCAATTTACCATACGTGTATTGTTGAACGGTATTGTATTGTTGAACGGCATGGTTGAAAATTGTTTTGTGACCAGGGTCTTGAAATTCGTTACATACGGAGATGGTACGGTATAATTAGGACATTGATCCTAATTTAATGGTCAGTTCTCGTTTGGGGTAATGATTTATCATGAAAAAATATTGATTAGAAAGAATATCTTTCTTAAATCTTTCTGTCTATAGAATAAAACTGTTACTGTAATAATATTTCAACTTTAACTTACCACCTTCCGGATCTTTGCTTATTACAGGGTTTTCAAGTTTTTAGGTCTGTGAAAAATGTACTTGAAAAAAAAAAATGTACTGTGAAAATGTATACAGGCAATTGATAGAATCTTGATACTCATCTGACAGTTCCTATTCCTCAGCAGCCGAGGCTCACTGAATGCTGATGACCCGCTAACCTGGGTCTCAGCATTTTATATGTTACGAGAACGCGTGTGTAGAATATTCAGAAAATAGTGATAAGCTTAGAAAGAAAGAACAGATTAGAATGCAAATATTACATCTGTGTTTAAGACCTGTGTAACTTATCGTTAATAGCAAATGTTAATTTGTAAGCTACTTTCATAATGATAAAATATTTTACAAATAAACATTTGTATTAGTTGTTTTGTGTTCCTACATTTTACATTGAGAACACTGGTTAGTTTGTATTAACAAATCAAAAATATTTTTTTTTTCTTAATGTTTTACATACTGTAGTGTGTTTAATCTCTTAACGCAAGTGAAATTTAGAACTCCTTTACTTCTGTTGACGCGTATAAAACAGCCGTAGGTGATGGTTACGTAACCCACTTCTCCTTATATCGATTGCCGAAGTAGAGCCTTCACGCGAGAACCACTCGACCGAATTGAACCGAATCAGCCTGATGCGCATATCAAGAACCTTCGAGTCTATGACATTATTCTAATTGAGTTTTGTATTTCAGAATTTTACGTTTGAGAATTACCCTGCTTAAGATTATGCATCAATCGATATTAAAACTATCGATTTACCATATCGACATTTTGTGTAAGCATTAAAGTTTTTGCTTTTGCAGCTAAATAAATATATGCGTTGCAATTTTTGTCTTTCAAAGGCAATTTAAAGGAGGAACTGTAGTAATTTGAAGTATTATTTGGTACATATTTTTGAAATTTTTAACCTCAATTAATCCTTAAATTAATAATTTCCATTTATTAACGTTAACTCTCAATAGCTACTTTGTACCTACTGGTCCAAAATCGACCATGATTCGAAAGGTGTAGTCAGTAATTGTGTGAGCCGTTTGAGAGCAAGTTGTCCTCGCAGCACGATGAAGGGTTGAGGAGAGCTAGTTGAGTCCCATTGTAGCGGCCCCACCCTCGATCTCACCCTCTTCCCGGCCATCCTTCCAACCACAACTTTGTAAGCCTTCAAGAGGAACTTTATCTCGGAAAACACTTTAGTTACTTATTTAGATTCTTCGCAAAAAGTTTACCGTACTCTGTTCGACGAAAGAAATTTTTAACATCGATTGTTCTCTAACGTATTTTGTATATTAATGATGTTGTGTGAGATTAATTTTGATTTGATACTGGGTGACTCTGGTAAGGTGATTGAGATTGACTACGGATCTGTACGGATATACAGTCTTTAAATAAAACTATTGTTCACAAAATCGAACCTAAAAAATAATTTACAAATATTTTTATATCTTACAAAGACTGGGTGTTCTGAAAACTGGGTGTCAGGAGTTCGAATCTCGCAAATTTCAAATGCAAATATATTTTATATAAAAAATTATATATTTAACACAAGTACAATCATTTTGGTGACACCAGAATTTGACTCTCTTTATCCTTTTGAAAACGGTGGCCACTTTGTTTCCAAATTATAAACGTAAAGTATAACCAATAATTCTTTCATAATGAGTCATCAATGATTTATGATGTAAAATACTTATTTAGAATTGACTAAGCTTTACAGTGATATGTCATAAGACAATCTTGGTAATAATTTCAACAGTTGTACGTAAAATGTAAATTTTAGTGTTCCGAACTATTATTACTGAGAAGTTATCACTAGATACATTCCGTTAGCAATAAATGGTACCCAATAAAATTAGCCACCGTGTTTCAAATTTGTAGGTGTAATGAAATTTAGATACAGTATCCTTCATCCAATGATTTTATATCTAACCTCAGCAGGTTGCAGAGCAAGTAACTTGGCACTGAATCGTCCCACGTGTTGTTTTCACAATTGCAATAACTTTCTAAAAATACTCACTCTCCACCTACTCGTGAGTTTTCCTTCATGCTATATTATACACCTGTGAAAACAATCAAAAATAACCGACTCCCGGGAAGAGATTATCAAATCAAATCAAAATCAATTTATTATGTTAAAAATACAGAAGTGAATACAAATACAATTTTTAAATATGTATAAAAATATAAAGAATTATTGACAGCTACTGAATATATACCTCGTATACCTCTATTAAATTCTGTTTGAATAATCAATTTTTGATTTATTTACAGATTACAAATAGTGTTTACTATAACTATTTTCATTCAAAATACATTCATATTATTGTTAGCACTTTTATATATTTTCATGTAGTAAAAAATGTCCACTAATATCTATGAACACATATATAAGGAGTTATTTAAAAAAAGGGACCCCTAATGAATTAGTACACATACTATATTGCTAGGAGTTTTGAAAACTATTTATAACAGTTATTTAACGAGTTAAAACTGGGAACTACACACTTTTTTATATATAAAAAGCTTTATAACTGAGCAAACGTAAACTGACTTATGGACTTGAATCTACTCCAACGAAGCACACAGCCGGCCATGCGTTCATATCCGCCCTTAAAATTGCTGTTTTTAATGCTCCACATACGGAGCGAGGATCAGCCGCATCCCTCTGTGTAATCCGCTTTCAGAAAAAGCTTACTCCTGGTCCAGTGTGATATTTGTAAGACAGATGTAATGACAACATCTTTCCCTTATTACAGTAATCCGATAATAGAAAATGGTATGGTGAATAACTTCCAATAAAAATTCTGGTAATCGTTGATTTTTTCAGACTACAATTTCCAACCTTTCTGAATCACATTAAACTCTTAAACTACTTTTTCCACCTCTTTATTTTAGGATTCAATGGCTTTATTAAAGTGTACGACCAACTGCATAAGCATTATATTTTTTAATTAAAAAATTGAATATAGGCTTTATAAATCTTTGATTTATCTATTACTAACAATCAGTCATTTACATTATGGTTAATCTAATGCCATCGAGGTAATTATAACAGCCATTATAACAGGATACTCTTTCCCAAACATTCTGATATGTAATGTAATGTAGTAAATTAGGATATAATTTATATCCTGGACCTATTATGGAGACGTTCCATAAGCGGCTTTCATAAATAGTATAAGTTTATGTTATCTTGAGTTGTGCAGAGATTTGAAACGGCTGGGTTTGGATAGTGATATTCTTATCACGTAATGAAGATAGTAATAATGAAATTTAGTGAGCATTAATAATATTAACAAGAACCAGTGCATGGACAAAACTTTTTTAAATCTTGATAAAATACCTTTTGTTTAAAGTAACCATAGTATTCATCAAATGTGTTTAAACATTGTGTTTTAAATACCGTACTTAAAAAATATACGCATATATGTAGATTGTAAGTAACATACAACTAAAACTTTGAATCTAATTAACCCATTTTTCGTGTTCGGCATTAAATTCTTTAATACTGTTCTATGCAGTTAAAGTTATTAACAAAGAACAACAAATTATTAACTCAATTTAAAAAATATAAATAAATATTTCAATGCTTTTTATGGTAGTAAAAAAGCTTAATATGCCTACATAAAAATATACTCATTGCTTGGCTTTTTAAGAGGCTTAGAAATATTTAAGAAATTATTTAGAGTAAATCATACATTGCGTACAACTAATAACGCAATCAAAACATACATCTAAAAACCTGTATTTTCATTGAAGCAATTTCTTGAAACAATCACCATATCCCACAGAATAATTGTCATGTTTAAATAACCTACGTTAATCGCCATATCAATTAACGTCGTGGTATTATTGTAAATATTCCCATAACTTAAATCATACAAAGCGCAACTGTCTATCTTACAGGTAGCCCCATTTCCTCATTATAGCCAACCAAAACAACTATTTGAGGCCGATTCTATTCTCAGCAAAAACAATTCCTTAGTATACACAAACTATCACGTTTATAATGTGTTTCGGTGCTGTAATGTGATTTTGTGTGAAGTCTGATGAATTAAGTAAATTGATAAATAAAGAACATGTGGAACTGATCGATTAAAACTACTAAATAAACGGAACACAGCTACTTAGAAGTGACATAAATAGTCTTGATTAAAACTGACCTTCTTCCGCTATAATGATAATTTTAAAAATAAAGAAAAATTACTTTCTAAATACAGTCTATTTTTCTTATTTGTTCGTTTATTTCTGACCCTCTTATTGATATACTTATTCGTGTATATTTATCATACTCGCCTACGGCTCGATGGGGGCTCCGCCCCCAAGCCCCCTTAGGGGTTGACCCGAATAAGTGGTTGTCCTAAATTATTAAATTAATAAAAAGTCAAGTATGAAATAGGATAGTTCCACGGAAGAACTGGACAGCCGAGACAGTTACACCGGCTAATACACACTACTCAAATCAATAATAATAAAAAGCTTTGAATTTTCCTTTAGCTGTTTTTTAAACCCCTTCGTAGTTATCCTATTTTAGTATAAAAATTAAGAGTTGTGAAATTATAATTACCTACGTAAATATTCTAGGTAGTATGCTGGACGCAGGGCTCCGCCCCCATTCCCCCTTAGGGGTTGTCCTAAATTCGTAAATTATTGAAAAGTAGAGTTGTAGCAGGTTAAGTCCACCGAAGAACTGCTCCGCAGACAGTAAGAAAACCGGCTAATACGAAAATCGCCTGTAGCTCGTTTTAAAACCACTTCCTAGTTCTCGTTAGTTCGTAAAACAATAGAAAATTGTGAAATCATAATCAGCTAAGCAAATATTATAGGTATTATAGTGGATGGAGGCTCCACCCCCAATACCATTAATTAGTTGCCCCTATTCTTTAATTGCTGTAAAAGTCTCGAGCACTGAACAGGCTAGTTGAGGCCTCCACCCCCATACCCCTCGTTGTGTTCGCCGAATTAGTTTGTAGCTTAGCAAGTCTCAAACATTCAAAATCTTCCCATAATATTTTAAGTTAATATTGTTAATTTTGTTTGATACTCTAACTGTACTTATCAGGTTATGAGTGTAGGTTAATGTGTGGTTTCTATGTACTATATCTAAGTATTATTAATATGGATTATAAAAGCAACTATACTGTAAGAAACTAATCGCCAGGGGATGTAAAATAAATGAAAATGTAACTAAGCTAAATAAACTATTTTGCAGATCAATAAAAATATAAATAATTTCAGAAAAACCAAAAATAGAAAAATATGAACAAACGGTCTGGAACCCGCCAACGACTATTCACAAAAATACTGTTCGTTACAAAATAAAAATGTATGTTATGAAATAATAATTTTAGAACAATTATCCTAGTTACTTCTCATAAATCCTGTTGAAGTTACAAGGATATTGTATAAGTTCAGTGAATTAAAAATTCGAACTTCAAACACAATTTAACTGTAGTTAGGCCTAGTAACAAGTTACAGAATATCAAATTTAGTAATAATAAAAGTTGCAAAACGGTCTTAAAATAACGATTTGAGATACGACAAAAAGTCAAATGTTTATAAGTTAGATTTATGTTCCTCATTCGCAATATTCTATGTAACAGAGTAATTCATTCATATTGAACAGGTTAAAGAAAAACACACAGGCATTAATTATATATATTTTTTTTAGTTCAATATTTTTAAATTCTTAAAGTTCTAAACCTAGTGAATTTCCTTTATATCACTGTCAAGCTAAGTTAATACAAAACTTCAACTTTCTTAATACAATATTACTATAATTACTGACAAAAGTATTTCAAATATTAGTTAATAATTGCAAATTTACCTCAAGTAGTTGGAGGCCCAAGTTTTAGGTCAGTAAGTAACAAACAATGTAAAACATCGCTAAGGAACAAACAATTCAAAACAATCAGTTGCCTAACAATCAATTGAAAAACAACCCGTTCCGCCTAACACGCAAAATAAAAATACATAATATTGGCATTCATCACAAAATTATTTTTTATGTTTGATACTTTTATTGATATCGGCGCCGTACAAGATATGTGCATGTGCAATATTGAAGGAAATAAATAAAATTACAGTCGTTATAAAAAATGTCTACATATGGTAAACCACCCACATAAATAAAGAAGTTAACTTAAAACTGACTGCAGGGTAAAGGACCAACAAGACGTTAAAAATAACACATAATATTAGCTGGCATTAGTTATGAAATTTTAAGTTCAATTTTTTTAGGGTGTTACACTTTTTCATACAATGAATTTAATTTCAATACTAAAGCTAAGTTAATAGAAAACTTCAAGCTTATCGGGAAGCAAAATGCAAAATTCAGCTACATGCAGCTAAACTATATATGAAATGTTTCACAGTGTGTCAATAAAACCCTAGAAATTAGGTAAAGTTCCCTTCTTCGAGCTCTTTATATCGGCTTAAGTATATCTCAAACAAAGTTGTAGTAAAATGAAATATTCGCTATGTCTCAGATATTCTATAGCACTAACTGTTATTGAAGCTATAGCAGTAAATCAAAATAAGTTCACGTTTCCCTCTAAAAGGACTGGGTGATCCTAAAATTCCCAAATAGGTATTATTCAAAAGTAAATTACATCTTCACAACAAGCCTTGTAAATTTATAATTAAAACGCTTAGCTCGTTTCAAACACGGGTATAGTTGAAAGAAATTATTTAAAAACGAGCGAGAACTAAACCTGGTAAGTAATCTACATTGTCGACACAATGTTATGCTCTAACATGGGATGTACTACGTTACCGACAAAACTAGATTTTTTACCTTTTTTATTGATTTAAAATTAAAAATTGCTAGTTTTTAGAATTTTTTCTGAATGTAAGTCATGTAAGCTAAGGGAATGCCAAATTTCAAGTCTCTACCTTGAACGGTTCCGTCCGAACTTTTATATACATCAGTGAGTTACACCTGCGGGAGTATATATGTTAGATTAGAAGATTACTGTATAGATCATTCCAAGTGTCGATATAAACTCCTAATTCATTAAAATGGGTTTCCGAAAATGAGGTTATTAAACCATTAACACACCTACCACCTGACTATTTAATAGCTAAAATCATGTGTTATTTTAAACTTTTAAAATAAATTTTATAGTTCCATAAATATTTCATTTTCCCGGAAGTTCAAAGGGGGAAAACAACCCTTAGGACGCTTTTGAATTTTATTTAATTCAGAAAGTCTAGCTGCTATTTTGGGAGACCTAAAGTTTGTGTTATGTGGCTTTATATAATTTAAAGGGCTACTGAGAAAAATATTTGTGGTAAGTTTGAGAGGTGATTTTTAAATACTTAACCTTTTCTTATTCATATAAATGTGTAATATGATAAAATATTCTTAATTTTTGATTAGTATTTTCGGCAATGAAAACTTTTTGTTTCATTGGTTTTATGATTTATTATTAAAAAATTTCTATTTTAGCAGGTAAAAAACTATAAAAACTGAATTGAGAAAACGATTGAAACATTTTTCTAGTGTTGATAGACTTGGGAGAAGCTGTTTACTGCTAATGAAGACCTACATATTCGGTAAAAACCGAACTAGGAGAAATATAACCAGTCTTCAAGTTAATTACATATTCTACAAAATTAACGTACCTCTTCATATTTTAAGAACATCGCATTAAACTCATTTTTTCACTACACACTATTTAAAATCATCTCAATCATTATTTCACAATCCATGTACATTAACAAAAACAATTTTTGTCTGCATAAGTTCATACTTAATACTAGTAGGAAAATCATAGTACACTTTCTAACTAAAACGAATACAAACATTGAAGTCTATGTATGAAATCTGCATAACAATAGATACCCCTCGTCGCAGAAGACCTGCGTACTCAGCGAATTTTCAAATTAGTAATATTAATTTTGACCAGATGAACCTGTAAACAAAATTTCATCACATGCTCATCAATAGGGAAATTAATGTCTATTCTGCTTATGATAAATATGGGGAAAGAGTATGCAGGTATGCTGCCATGGGGAACACCGAAAGTAAGTTTTTAGCTTAAACAAATTATTTCAACCATTTGGAGTCATATACTAAGTTTCATCAATATCTGTGCATAAATAAAGACGTTGTTTATCCTCCATATGATTAACATGGGAAAAGAGTATGCAGGTTTGCTGCCATGATAAAAACAAAAACCAAGATTTTTATATCATAGATGGATTAATCTCAACCAAATGAAGCTAAATACCAAATTTCATCCTAAAATATATGTTATTAAATTAAATATTAACACATCCTTATTCTACATAATATTAAAATTGGAGCCCCAAAATACAATGTACTGTCTTTATATTTTTTAATATCTCTGTAACCAATGGAGGTAGAGCAAAGCTTCAAACTACTAAAAACTGATTTGTGTGTGTTTTTAAGTTAAATCCAGGGTTGAAAATGAAAATTTAAAATTTTTTAAAATTACATAGGAAAATTGCAAAAATCTCATTTTTGGGGCACAAAACCCCCCAAAACTACCCCTTCCGGTAGGTCGATATATCATCTGGTTTACAAACTCATACAAATAAAGATAGGATTACACCTCTTTATAAATTTGGTCTCGATCGGATTGTTTCTACCATTGCTATTGTGTCTAGGGACACATACATACGTTTCCTCAATTAAACTTCATAATTTACAAGTGATATCTGTAATAACTATTTTAAATTATATTGTAATACTAAAACGACATCTGTCACTGTTGGGAAGATAGTGTACAAATAGATCGCAGTTGATCACGAGTACCGTTAATTAAAAAACAATCACATTTCATTTAATCGCCTGTCAATCAACATTATTAGTTGAACCCGTCTGTTAATTAAGCGCTTTTAATTAAACTCGCGTTGTTTTAGAATTTACATTTGTTTAAAATTATTGATAATTATAAAAACTAGTAAACTTGTTACTAGCGCGTATAACTATGTGTAACTACCAATTAATCTGGGTTATTATATGTAATTGCTAAAAATTTAGTTTAAAATCAATAACACCCTAACAATCCAATATTGTAATTATCAGTACCTAATCGCCAAAAATGAACTTATTTCAGCTGTACGTTAACAGATATTTAAAAACTAAACCCAAGAAAAATGTTATTCTAATGGGAAAAGTTCAAATTTTAATAATAAATAGCGCTTTTATTTTAAGATCGATTCAACGACACCAAAGATTTGGAAATTGGTTGAAAATTGTAGGATGAGTTCTTTTAACAAAAATACCCTAATTAAGTATAGATATTAAGTAATGTACATGTTACAACAGTAAAATTTGTGTATAAGGAATGATAACATAGGAATCAAATGTATTATACGAAATAATCTACTAACATAAAATACAAATTAAATGTAATCACGTTATTTTAAATTGATGCTGATGTAATTAAAGTGTTCTTGCAAAGTACGTTGAGGTACGGTATATAGTTTTATAAAACCCTCAAAACAGTTCCACTCTAGATATGTTAAAGTAAACCGCCGAGTATGCTCAAGCGTTGTTGCCAAGATTCCTGTTTGGAAAATGACTATTAACAAAATGTAGGTCCTACAATTTGAATATGTTTGAATTCATTGCATATTCAATTATTGAAAATTTTCATTTTATTTATTTATTTTATTTATTTTTAAATCATAACATTCTGTTCTTAACATCATAACATAAACACGAATCAAATTTAATTATCAACTCTGGTTCAAAGTCCGTAAAAATCGTAAAAAGTCGTAAAAATTAAATAAAATTTCTGCTTGATATTTATTGGTTTATATTTATGTTTACGAGGAATGCATGTATAAATGTCCTGTTCTCAGAGTTAATATTTGTAGTCATGCCGCAATGGGTGACGTGGGCGGCACTCGGCGTGGGCGCTGTGGGTCGGCGGAACTTTCGATTTGAGATAATTGCTCTTGGAAATATTTTAAATCCTTCTCGATAAATCCTACTGGATAAATCTGTTATTGGATAAAGAAAAGTAAAACTAAGTGAATTTTATTATAAAAATATTTTAAAATTAAAATATTTCTTTGTTATAGCTTATTGACAGCCAAGTAAGGTTGCTTTGAGTGGAAGTTATTATGAATATCGTGAAAAGTTCACAGCTGTAAAATATTGTTTCTAAAGCAAAGTTTTCGCGACAATTGTGACTGAAATACAATCTACCTTTCACAAACGTATTCCATATTTTTCTAACAAAGTTAGGGATTCCCAACAATTTATTTCCTTGGACCCCCTCATATAGTCACTATAATTACAAGGGCCCCCACTAATTCCTTTATAAAGTTATTAAGGTTCTCATCCATCCCCCCCCCCCCTCTTAATTATAATGAGCTTAGCCGCTGCTAAGGTAATCGTATTAATACATGGTCGGTGCGTTGCCATATCACAGTACCAAATACATAAAAAGCCAAAATAAGAGTGTTAATTTTAATTGGTTTAGGAATTAAAGTTGCCTTTTTTAGAAAAATGTCGGATCTTAAAAATTGTGTTTAATTTTGTCTTTAAAATTATTGTTGAAAATAAGTAAACAGTAATATTATAAAGTCACGGGTTTTTCAAGAAATAAAGAGTGCGTCCATCAGTCCATTCAGTATCAAATGCTTTATCTCCTTCCTCATCTGTAGGCCTATCTGTGTGGAACTAAACTATTTCAAACTTGATTTTTATTAATTCAAACTAGGGGGCAACTCCTAAGGGGGCATGGGGGCGGAGCCCCCATCGAGCCGTAGGCGAGTATATATATATATATATATATATGTTATTACGGTATGAGTGTAAATCTTTTGTAGTTTTGGGATACGTATTTCATTTATTAATATGTAATATTACTTTAAAATCTGCATATGTTTAAGGAAGTACAATGTGAAAATAGAATGGGATATTTATCAAATGATAAACAGAATGAATGAAAACCTGGCGATATTAAATATTGGAGCAACTCAACAATGAATATTGTAAACCAATCATGGAACAATATAGATACGCCTTCATTACCCACAGAAGACACGCGACATTTTAATATTAAGCGTTCACTTTATAGCAACCCCTTTTTTTAAAATTGCATATAACTTTGTATTGAACATGTTCTCATGTTTGGCTACTTATAAGCTTGTTCTGTAACTTAAATTGTAAGTTTTAGTAACTACTAGAATATATATTGTCTATCGATCCACATCTGGATAGCTAAGTGTTTGAATGGCACACATAGCAATCTAACGGTCGGTGGTTAAACACCCAGCTATTTTAAAGGTTTGAATCTGGAATTTATTTCATTAAACTATTGATTGATTATCCTGACTTAGTTCTAAATCAATGACATCCTACCAATCCAATATTGTAAACAAAATAGTGATGAAAAACTACACTTATTTACAGCTGTACATTAACAGATGTTTGAAATGCTCAACCCAGTCCCAATGTTATTCTAAGGGAAAATTTCAAATTTAATTTGTTGATAGCACCCTTCTTTAAGTCTGATTTTCACAAATTTTTGGCGGAAACAACTACAGACCAAGTCCTCCTATCCAACGACACCAAAAACATGAAAATCTGTTGAAAATTGTAAGAGTTCTAAAAAAAAGTACTAGTGGGCCCGTGCAGCGCAATGCGCTGCATTTATTAAAATGCTTGGTGGTCAAACCTTGCTCCATGGTAATGAACCGAGTTACTTTGAAAATAAAAATTAAACTATAGTGAAAATGAGATAACACTATATTGGTGTTTTATCAATCGATCTTCATCATTAATCAATTCTCCAACTTCCCAATGTGATAGTGTTGAGACAACGTGGTTGTTCTTAGGCCGAAATCGCTTTAAGTCCTCTGTCTAAACACTCTTATAAAATTTAGAATAAATTCACAGATTTTTTATCTAGATAGTTCAACACACATAAAACGTAAATGACAACAGAATAAAAATCACATTTCATTACAACTCATCCCCGTTGAGTTATGCAGCACTCACTGCGGCTGTTTTTAGCGAATTTCCCATGGGGAATGACCTACAGCCATTACCGTAGGTCTCATGGTAAAACCTAACTCCCGGAACCATGTTAATTTTTCGTTTTGAGGTGTTCAGAGACCAAAAATAATAGTCATTAAAATTTTAATGATATACAGTATGTATGAATGTATGTGTCCCTAGACACGATAACTCTCGCAAAAACGGTCCGATCGAGACCAAATTTGGTAGGGATGTGTAATCCTACCTTTATTCGGATGTGATGTAAACCAGATATATCGACCTACCGGAAGGGGTAGTTTTGGGGGGTTTTGTAGCCCAAAAATGGGTTTTTTGCATTTTATTTTCAACACTGGATTTAGCTTAAAACACTCAATGTAGTATTTTGAAGCTTTGATCTATGTCTATTGGTTACCGAGATATTGAAAAGTCTAAAGACAGTACATTGTATTTTGGGGCTCCAATGTTAATCTTATGGAGAATAAGGGTGTGTTAATATTTCACTTATTAACCAAGATTTTTGAATGAAAATTATTATTTAGCTTCATTTGTTTGGGATTCATCCATTTATGGTAAAGAATCTTGGTTTTTGTACTTAACATGGCAGCAAACCTGCATACTCTTTTCCCATGTTAATAATAATGATAATAAGGAGAATAGGCAAACTCCTTCATTTATAGACAGATATTGATGAAACTTATTATGTGGCTTCATACGGTCAAAATAATAATGTTTATGCTAAAAATCCAATTTCAGTCTTCTCCATGGCAGCATACCTGCATACTCTTTCCCTACATTTATCATAGAGAATTTATTTCCCTATTTATGAGCACGTGATAAAATTTTGTTTACAGGTTTATCTGGTCAAAATTAATTATACTAATTTGGAAATTCGCTGAGTACGCAGGTCTGCTGCGACGGGGGGTATTGTAGTATCCTTTGAGGTAGTCGTCGACATAGTGAATTAGTCCACATCACTATTTATAAGGAACTAAATCCTCTTTAAATCAATTTTCCATGGCATTACAAAATTAAAATAAAGAAATCACAAAAATTAAGACAATCTACATCTTTGTGGGTGTGGTCCATTTTGGTTTTAAGAGGAATTTATATTTTGATTAAAATTTCTCTTTACACAAACTAGTTTTGTAATAAGATTGTTATTTATACTGGAAATAAAAACTTAAATGTTGTCTCTTTTAAACAAGCGTTTTAATGTCAAAACATTCTGTGTAGTATTCTGCTTTAAATTTTTTTTATAGTATCGCGTTGTAAACAAACAGGCTATTACACCTACAACCTATCTCTTCTCCTATAGTTCACATTAGTTTGATAACCCATGCACACAAATTTAGTGTTTTATTTGAATATTCGTTAACTTACGTTATTTTTTCAATACCAAACTGACAACCCATTTTAAAAATCTCAATTTACAAACTTGTTTTCTTACAGAGAAATGAATTTGTCTAGGGTTAAGTTACTTATTTTTGTGCCCAAATAAAAAGTTTGACTAAAATCTACCCACTACATTTTGAGAAAAAGTTAAAACATCACAATAGACAATCCTCGTATTAAAGTACGAAATTGTACGTTGATGTTACAGTAAGATGTTCAATTTCTTCTACAGTATTCAGCATTTAACATGTGGTTGTCTGTTTTACTGTCAACAGCTGTTTTATTTTGAAATACGTTTCCCATGTTGATCTTAAGGACAAAAAATGAACTTTAAGTTCTTCTCATGGGCTTCAGAATTAAAATATCAAAAATCCAAAACCTTAATGCAAAACTACGAATTGGGACAACATTTTGACATATCAAACTTTAAAATCGGTCCAGAAATAACGGAGGAGTTTTGTTCACAAAAACACCATTCGTTCATATATATATATACTCGCCTACGGCTCGATGGGGGCTCCGCCCCCATGCCCCCTTAGGGGATGCCTCGAATTCGTAAAATAACAAAAAGACTCATGTATTAAACAGGCTAGTTCCACCGAAGTACTGGGCAGCCGAGACAGTAACAACACCGGCTAATACACACTACTCAAATTAATAGTGATAAAAAACTTTTAATGTTCCTATTGTCATATTTTACAGCTTCTTCGTAGTTAACCTTAATTAGTAGAAGAATGTAGTTTGTATTTAATTAATCCTAAAACATTTAAGATCTTCCCATTAAATGTAAAGATGAAATTGTTAATTTTGTTTGATACTCTAACTATTTTTATCAGGACATGTGTGTGCCTTCTGGGTACTATATCAGAGTATTTTTATTATTATGTTTTTAAAAAGCAACTATACAATATTTATAGTAAACGGTTCGTTGGGGGATATGACAACATGCATTACTTCATCCTCCTAGCGCATAACAGTATGATATAAATAAACATAATAAAATAGATGAAAAAGTAAAATTAATATACTTAATAAAACTATACAGTATACATATTTAAGGTATTCTGGGAAGAATAGATGTTTTCAATGAAATGTGTTGTAATTGTGGTGTTGCAAAAAGAAAATAATTGTAATTTTTCCTAAGATATAATTTGGGATAAGTTGTTTTTAAAGGTGTTGTTTTTGGGGAAGAAAAGTTTTTAATCAAAGAATAACATAGACAAGTTGTAGTTGTAGGTGTTTTTTGTATTAGTAGTCAAAGTGACAATGTTTCTCTGTTAGTTAGCCAGCTCTTAGGGTTGCAATCTGGCTTATCCAGTTCCGCCACGGGGAGGCCGAGAAACGCAGGAACCATATATACATATTTACAAATCAATAATAAATAACACATCGGGCAGTTTGAAACGCAGGTACCCTAGCCTCTGCGATAAATTTCAAAATCTTGCAACTGATATCACATCGGGGAGGTTGGTGAAGCAGTTCCCTTTGCCTCTGCTGACAAGTATTTGAAACTAATGGTATTTGAAATACAAACCAAATAATTAACAGGGACTTTTGATGGGCAGGCCCCCTATCGTACTGCCATAAAAAGTCTAAATCCAACGGGGAATTTTGATAATGCAGGCCCCCTGGCTTACTGCTGAGTCAAATAAGGATTTATCGAAGGAGTTCGTCATATACAATGTTCTTTGCATATGCGACTCCTTCGCGGACCCTATCGGGATTTACCAGAACAGCGATGTTGTCTGGATGTCGAACTCTACTGAGTAAGACGTACAACTGACCATGCGTGAAGCAGTCCGTCCGAAGATCAACACCAACTGACTCTATTGTTTGACCTTGGCTCTTGTGCCCTGTTATACAATAGGCCAACATCAACGGAAATTGACGTCGTCGAACTTTTAACGGCGATCCCTCGACAAAGGGAAAAGTGAATTGTATTCGGGGGATACAAATAGGTTCCCTTTGTCCAGGAAGTCGGACTGTGACCAAGCGGTTGCTGATCGCAGTCACAATGACTTTTGTGCCGTTAACAAGTCCTTCAGCGATGTTTAGGTTCCGCATAACGAGGCACACGGAACCAATCTTCAGACGGAGAACATGGTCAGGGACGCCTTTCCCAGTAGCCTGGTTCAGAAGTTGGACATCGACATCCAGCCCATCATCGCCTTCTTTGTCCACAGAGTCGGCGCTTCTCAGATCGTAAATGTGTCCGTTCAAGGAGTTTAAGATGGTATTATTAATCTCCTTGACGTTCACAATCAGAGTCGAGAGAATGGCCCTGTTAGCGCAAAGATCTGGATGCAAGAGAACATCTTCTGGGAAAACAAATTCAATCAGATCGGACAAGGATGTGAAATACCTAATACCCGTCAGAGGAATTAGTCTCTCGTAACCCCTGCCCTCACCAAAAGAAATAGAACTAATTGTTCCGTTGCCTACCCCGAGTAAGAATTCGGAGTAAGCAGTGGAACCACTTGTCCTGTGTGGTGTAGTCAGAGAAAAGATTTTGAAGTATCGCCACAGATGCGACGCCCTAAGTGAAACACTGGCAACGTCAGATGGAGTACGTGCCTTTGCCACAACGGGCGCTATCTGTCGGAAATCACCCGAGCAGAGAAGGATCTTGCCCCCAAATGGCGCATTAGAGTTCATTAAATCTCTCAGAGATCTATCGATGATCTCAAAGATGAACTTATGCGTCATTGGTGCCTCATCAAAAACGATAAGCTGGGCAGCTCTGATGAGCTCTGCTCGCTGAGATCCGTTGGTAATACTCCAAAATCCAGAACCGTCCCCAACATCAAGAGGAATTCGAAACATGCTGTGCGCCGTTGTGCCCCCCGGCATGTTTCCAGCGGCAATGCCGGAGCTTGCAACAGCGAGAGCCACTTGGCGGCAGCCTCTCACATAGGCAAGAATGACACGAATGAGTGAGGTTTTCCCATACCCACCAGGGCCATCTAAGAAAATGAGCTTAGATGAGCCTTGGCGTTTATGAAGGAGGCAACGCACGTGGTCAAAAACGCGTCGTTGGTCTTCAGAGAGCTTTGGTCCCCATTCTTCGACGATGGCCATTTGATGGTTTTCCCCGAAGGTGAGGAGCTCCCTGCCTAACTCAGTCGTGTCATCTTGCACATCTGGGAGTCCGTGGTCCACTAAAGAAGATCCCTGCCTGCGAAGACTACGATCGATTTCCAGAAGAGCGAGTTTGGATGCCAATTCTGGATCGTGTGGGTTTCGTTCCATGTGGTCCTCGCAAAGAGCATGTTTGAAAGCATCCCACAAAAGAGCAGCGGGAGCTCCCATGTTGCAAAGGAGCACAAAGAACGAACGCAGTCTTGGTCCCAACATAAATTGAGAAGCCTCACGCAGGGCGTAATGATATTCTTCCTCGTCTTCGACTAATCCGAGTTTGCGAGCAACCTCCTGAAACGTGCGGCAATTGCTTCCGCCACGAGATAAGAGATCGGCATAGCCACGACAAGCCATACACATCAAGAGAAGTCTGAGATAATATTGCTCACTTCGGCTGGGGGAGACCCAAAACAAGCGACATACCTTTTCACCACGCTGACGGGCAGTGATGAAGTGGATGCCGTCTGGGTGGTCGAAAACCTCCCCATTAATAGGACGTTTCGTATGAACGATGTATTTTTCATAGACCGACTGGTATGTAAGTCCGTCGAAATTTGGGACTATAGGGCGATCGAAGTAAACAATCAACTTAGAGCTTGCTCTGGAAAGGACATCTTCCAGTTGGCCGGGACGGAAACAAACCGACTGCTTCCCTTCGAGGTGAACCGGAAGACATTCAACGGTTGGCTCGGACTCTGAAACAGGAAATTTCAAAAGCCGCCAGCATGCGTCACTGGCCCCGACCATTCTCTTTGTCACGTAATGATCTACCTCATCATCTTGTTTGCTGAAGGGAGTTACAGTGACGTTCTGTAAAGAACCTCCCTTCATAAGATATTTGAAGAGGTATTTAATCACGCGACGCGTAGAAGCAAGCTCTAAGTTAATATGAGCTTCATATTTCAGCAATAACGCTGAATTATAGGGCACAACCCAACCATCATGAACATTAACATTTTTGTTCCTAGACTTAATCACTCCATTGTTCGAGTAATTACGTCGATACTGAACAAACCCCCTTTCATCGACATGAGTGGTTTCACAAGCAGGCTTGGGAAAGAATTTTGAACAATAACCCCTTGCAGAGTCCCAGCAAGGAAAGTCGGTTCTGTGATCAGATCCACAAGGGCCATGAATCATATGCCTCAAAACCAACTTCCTCAGCCGACCTCCAGCTTCTCCTTCAGAAGGTAAATCCGCGCGAATAATAGAGTCAATTTCGGACGCTTGGACAGGTCCATCACCTTCGATCTTAAACACGATGTGTGCATGAGGAAGGCCCCTCATCTGCATCTCGATGACGTAAACACGGTACACCGTGCGCCCGAACATTGCTCCACTGCGCAGATCACGAAGAAGTTCCAGAAGCTTTATCCGGAAGACTCTGCAAGCGGTACTAGGGTCACTGCGGCTGCCACCACGGGGACAAGCTTTCTTGTTCTCTTCCCAAGTTGCACTATATGTGAAAGTGAGAAAGAAGGTGGGGGATCCCAGGCGTGAAACAAGTGCCATTGCGTCCTCGTAATGGACTTTCATATACCTAGGCCCCCCTGTAAACGAACTGGGAAGGTAGATTTTCCCGGGTTGTGCCCCGCCCTCACCCTGAACCGTTTCATCATTATTGATGTCCTCGGCAATTTGCCTACCAGCACGACCACTCTGTTGAGCCTGAATAAGCTCATCCAGAGGCCCTATCCGCAAAGCATTTTGGACCGACTTTGACTGAGCAAACTTTATATAACGCAGTTTTTCTTCCTCGTACCTCGCAAACATCTCAACCTGCCATGCTTGAGACAGACGGCCGAGGTGAGAGAAGCGAGGCTCAGAAAGAAGAAGGCACCGAGAATAGTTAAACTGTGTTAACTTCTGGCCACGATTGTCAAGTCGACCGACATGCCAACCCAAAGTGCCTTGCGGATAAAGGAGGGGATACTGGAAGGGTTCCATGAGAGGACTCAAAAGATCAATTGAGGTAGGACGATCTGATCCAATCTTCCAAATAGTTAATCTCCGGGGTTCAGTAACAGATTCATCCGTACTTAAAACGGCATGCACTTCAATGCCTGTTTGCCTATCGCCGAGAACATTGCCATGAGTAGATCTGCTCGTCAATTCAAAATCTAAATGGGCGTTGATTGACGGTTCACTGCTTAAACGGCGAAACTCCTTGATAAATGGATTTTCGCGAGAAAGATAACGTGTAATGCTGTCAGTGATCCCGCCATCAAGGGACCTACCCAAGGCAATGTTCTTGCGTTCCTCGCCGTCGTCGATGTACAGGCGGGACCTGTTTACAAACTGAACGATCCCAGTTTTAGTTTTAAACTTTTGACCAAGAGCGTCCAGACTGTAAACCTGATGGTACATCCTTCCTTCAATCTTAAAAAAAGAAAGTCCGTTAGGATGTCGATACCCGCCTGACACCTCGAGTGCGCAAAAGGCAAAAAGGTCATTGTATGCACGCGCGCGCTCCAGAAAAAGACGATCGGCATAAAACGGTTCTTGAAGAGGAGGAAGATCCAAGACATTATACGCCCCCTCTCCACAACACCATTTTTTCCTATCTTTTTCCTCATCAAATAACCGTGCATTGCAGTATGAGCATCTGAAAACATCATTACTCCAGAGACTAACCTTAGACAGTTTAAAAGGATTGATTTTATTGAGTAAATCCGCACTCCAACATGCCATAGGGCCGTTAGAGACAATATCCTTGGCCAAAGACATTGGCAGATGCTTCATTTCTTTTACCTGAGGGTTTCTAAGGCGGAAAATATGTACCCTCTGCCGTGAGGCATCTGGATGCTGCTGACTGTACCGCTGCACCGCTGCTCTGTTGACCTCAGGGTGCAGTTGAGAGTAGCGCTCAACAGCCTCCCTATGCTTCTCACGATTTGTTTCGGCGTATCTTTTCTTTGACTGCTGCACTTGTTCTTCCCGGCTGGTTGAAAGAACTTTAGGACGCCCACGCTTAATTTTCTTTGGTCGCCCTGGTCCCCTTTTATTGACTGGTTGGTCGATTGGAATGTCTTCCAGCTGAAATACTGTATGTATTGTAGAATCAGTGTGCTCGATGGATCGTTGGAACGACAATTCAGTGATATTGTACTGACTTTCAATTCCACCTAGTGCAGCATTAGCAAGTAGCAGAGAAGCAAGTGATAAATGACTGTCGCAAACAAAGAGACGTGCACGGTTTTCACTGTCATCCAAGCTGTGTCGACGCTCCTCGTCTACTCCATGAGAATCAAAGACAAAAAACATGCCATCGCCACGCCAAAAGGCTACTGTACTCATCTGTCCCGTAAAAAGGAAACCACCAATCGAGTCTGTAGATAAAATTCCTTCCAACATTTTTGACAAATGTAGTGTCGCGTTGGACAAATCATTAGCGGATGGTGGGTAAAGACCGTTGCACACATACGAAACGTCAGCAATATGGATTTTTCCGCCCATAATAGTAAAATCTCTGGCAAGATCTTCCGGGAACAAATACCTATTATTGATGCAATTCACATGACGAGACTGTCTGTATAAACTGTCACCTGCCATGAGAATTTCATCAATAATAGGAGAAGAAAATTCACCATTGATGAATTTCCAAGCTAACGCACACGCTGCATTAGCTACACACTGGGCGTTATTACTGTAAGAATCAAAGCGGGAATCACCCTGGTGGAATGACCCACTCTCAACACAATAAAACACCATCATATATACCAAGAATAAACCAAAAATAAATCCAACAAGGTGAATTGAGTTTGAATCAAACACGGGTGTAGTTGAAAGAGATCATTTAAACACAAGCGAGAACTAAACCTGCAAAATGATCTACGATACCGTCACACGCTAACACGGCTGAACTACATTACCGACAAATCTATATTTTTTACCTTTTTTATAGATTAAAAGTGAAAAGTTGCTAGTTTTTAGAATTTTTTATGAATGTAAATCGTGTCAGCTGATAGAATGCCAAATTTCAAGTCTCTAGCTTGAATGGTTCCGTCCGAACTTTTATATACATCAGTGAGTTACACCTGCGGGAGTATATATGTTAGACTCGCCTACGGCTCGATGGGGGCTCCGCCCCCATGCCCCCTTAGGGGTTGCCCCAAATAAGGGGTTGTCCTAAATTCGTAAATTAATAAAAAGTCAAGTATGAAATAGAATAGTTTCACGGAAGAACTGGACAGCCGAGACAGTAACAACACCGGCTAATACACACTATTCAAATCAATAATAATAAGAAGCTTAGAATTTTCCTTTAGCTATTTTTTTAAACCCCTTCGTAGTTCTCTTTTTTTAGTATAAGAATTAAGAGTTGTTAAATTATAATCAACTATGTAAATATTCTAGTTATTATGCTGGACGCAGGGCTCCACCCCCTTGCCCCCTTATTGGTTGCCCCAAATTTTTAGTTGCTGTAAAAATCTCAAGCACTGATTAGGCCAGTTGAGGGCTCTGCCCCCATAGCCCCTCGTTGTGTTTGCCTGAATTCGAAAATTAATATAATGAATTAGCCTCTTATTAAACAGGCTAATTCCACCATGTACTGGACAATATGGACCAGGTATGACAATAACAGAAGCGACCAATACACACTGCTTACAATTAATAATAATAAGGCTTGAAAATTGCCCACGGATCATGGTTTCATTCCACCCTCTAGTTCCCAATAGTTCGTTAAAAATGGCGTTATGAAATATTAATGAACTATGTAAATATTCTAGGTATCATGCTTAAAAATTGTTTTGTTAAAGTTTTGGAGATGCCATTATGATTGCACATGATTGAGGTAGTTGGCGTATTTTGAAAGTAATAAGGGTATACTAAAATTACAAGTTTTTATTGAGGTATGCTCAATGAATATTAAAAGATAAATAAGACAAAAGAAAGATATTTTTGTATGTATTTAAAATTATTGTAACTATGTATATAAAAAATAAAGTTTAAGAAGCGAAGATGCTTACTTCAGTTCCACCACGGAGAGTCAAAGAAATTCAGGAACCATGTATAAACTCTAAAAAGAAACTATGACAATTTTATCTTTCAAAATCAGCAATTTTTTATTTACAATTTTTAATTTTTCAGTTTTTGGTTAAGAAAATTAGTAAAATTTAGCCATTGTAGTAAGTAATTGATCACAGTGTAAAGGGTACTATAATAATGAAGACTATAGTCTTGACTTTAAAATCCGAAAAAGTCGCAACTTAAGAACCATTAAAATCGGCGTACAGAATGCATTTTCTACCAATAGTAGTCAAATAAATAATAGCCAAAAGAGGATTATTGATTAAATTGAATTGGTTATAGTAATATTTCTCAGCTTGCCGGATAGTTGGATATGTAGATGTAAAAAAAAGGGAAATCGTCGGAATGATATAAATTTTGGCAACTAAACTCTGAGCCACTGTTTTATAAAGTATTAAAAGGAAGAAAGTTGCAACTTAAGAACCATTAAAATCTGCGGACAGTATGCATTTTCACCCAATAATAGTCAAAAATCAAAATTGTGAAATAATATCCAAAAAGGATTGTTAGTTGATATACTGAAATAGTTATAATAATTGAAAAACCTTGAATAGTTTTAAATTACAACAATAATTGAGGTAATCGAGACTTTAGGTGAGAGCACTGAATTGAGGAACTTTGACGGACAAAGTGACAGCGCAAGAAATTCTTTTAAGTTAAATTTTAGTTAAACTTAATAGCTTAATAACTAATAACTACAACTTAATACAGCTACATACATACTAACTAACTCACAGCCTAAACGAAATAACTACAATAACTTAATTATTCTATTGGTTATAATAATATTGCTCAGACTGATGGGTAATCAGATATATAGATGGTTTAAAAAGGAAAATCTTGGGAAGGAACATTAGCGAAGGTGACATACCAGCTAAGAGAATGAAAAGTTCAATTGTTCAATAACTTTATATGTTCTTTATAACTTTACATGCAATTCACACGACGAGACTGTCTGTACAAACTGTCACCCGCCATGAGAATGAGAAGAATGAGTGAAGAAAATTCACCATACAGGCAATTCTAAGCAAGCGCACGTGCAGCATTGGCAACACACTGTTGTTGTAAAGAATTAGAGCGGACATCACCTTGATGAACAGAACCGCTTTCAAATCAAGACGTTCATATCAATTGAAAATACAATGTTGGAACCAAACACGGGTGTAGTTGAAAGAGATAATTTAAACATGAGCGAGAACTAAACCTGCTAAGTGATCTACGATACCACGCGGTGATATACGCTGATACGGCTGAACTACGTTACCGACAAATCTGATTTTTTTACCTTTTTTTATAGTTTAAAAGTAAAAAAATTGTAGTTTAATGATTTTCCCTAAATTTAAACATCACAAAGAATGTCCATGCCAAATTTCAAGTCTCTAGCTTAAACGGTCGCTTCAGGACTTTACTATCATCAGTGAGTCAGTTACACATGGGGCTGTATATATTATGGATATATACGTAACAAAGTTACGTAAATTAATAATACGTGAAAGATATTTGAAATTAAAAAAAATATATGGTATAGGCTAAGATGCTTCAGTTCCACCACGGGGAGGCCAAGAAACTCAGGAATCATATATTTACCATACAAAGAAACGATAACAATTTCATCTTTCAAAATCAGCAATTATTAAATGAACAACTTTAAATATTATATACTTCCCTTAAATTCTGTTGAAGTTACAGAGATATTTTACAAGTTCAGTGAATGCAAAATTCGAACTTCAAATACAATATAACTGTAGTTAGTTCTACTATCAAGTTATATGAAATTTCAGTAATAATAAAAGTTGCATATCGTTCTTAAAATAACGATTTGAGATACGACAAAAAGTGAAAGGTCTAAAAGTTTGATTTATGTCACTTATTCACAAACAATCTATACTTTAAAGTATACGTTACAGAGAAATAAGTTCATAATCAACAGATAAATCACATAATATTAGCCAGCATTAATTACAATTTTATTAAGATCATGAAAAAATCACGTCTACATATGGTAAACCCCTCATATAAATAAATTAGTAAACGTTAAAAAAACATAATGGAAGGTTAAGGATCAACAAACGTTAAATAAAGACACACAATATCAACCGGCATTGATTATGAATTATTTTTAAGTTCAATTTTTTAAGACTGTTGTACTTCTAATTACAGTGAATTTGCTTTAAATATTGCTGTCAAGCTAAGGTAATACAATCTTTATGCTTATGGGTAAGCAAAATTCAAAATTCAGCAACATAAATCTAAATTAAATAAAATGTTTTGCAGTTGGTATGAAAGAGCAATAAAAAACTTGAAATTAGGAATACAACTCCCTTCTTCAATCTCTGTGTATCGACTTAGATAGCAATATATTTGCTAAAATCGTCTCAAATACTTTAGAAGCCAACCCTTTTTGCCACTAGAGCATGAAAACTGAAATAACTTCACATGTCTTGTAGGAATTTGTGGTCGTTACATCTAAAAAAAGCTAAAACAACTGTAAATATCTAACACATAAAACATAACAATAGTATGACTTGAAATTGTCGGAAGGAAATACGGCATTTAGTCGAAATATTAGTTTTCAAATATCCATAATAGGATTGAAATTATGTTCCTACAAGAAAAATGCCTAGAAAAAGATACGCAAGAATCGTTACGAAGTTGTGTAATTTATTAATCATCTTATTTCATGAATGCGATGGTGAGTCAAACTTACTGGAGTGTAGTTAAATTTGTTCAATAATATAAGTACGAGAACTAACCCTGTTAACTAAACATCACAAAAACAGTAAATGAAAATGTCTATGTACACTTTTCCCTTAAATTTAAACTCTCAATACAGTAACATACCGGCGTTTACGAGATATCAATGAATATCTATCATTATCAAACACGGGTGTAGTTGAAAGAAATAATTTAAATACGAGCGAGAACTAAACCTGCAAAGTGATCTACGATACCACGCGGTGATGTACGCTGATACGGCTGAACTACGTTACCGACAAATCTATATTTTTTACCTTTTTTATAGTTTAAAAGTAGAAAAAATTGTAGTTTTATGATTTTCCCTAAATTGAAACATCTCAAAGAATGTCCATGCCAAATTTCAAGTCTCTATCTTAAACGGTCGCCTCAGGACTTTACTATCATCAGTGAGTCAGTTACACATGGGGCTGTATATATTATAGACTCGCCTACGGCTCGATGGGGGCTCCGCCCCCAAGCCCCCTTAGGGGTTGACCCGAATAAGTGGTTGTCCTAAATTATTAAATTAATAAAAAGTCAAGTATGAAATAGGATAGTTCCACGGAAGAACTGGACAGCCGAGACAGTTACACCGGCTAATACACACTACTCAAATCAATAATAATAAAAAGCTTTGAATTTTCCTTTAGCTGTTTTTTAAACCCCTTCGTAGTTATCCTATTTTAGTATAAAAATTAAGAGTTGTGAAATTATAATTACCTACGTAAATATTCTAGGTAGTATGCTGGACGCAGGGCTCCGCCCCCATTCCCCCTTAGGGGTTGTCCTAAATTCGTAAATTATTGAAAAGTAGAGTTGTAGCAGGTTAAGTCCACCGAAGAACTGCTCCGCAGACAGTAAGAAAACCGGCTAATACGAAAATCGCCTGTAGCTCGTTTTAAAACCACTTCCTAGTTCTCGTTAGTTCGTAAAACAATAGAAAATTGTGAAATCATAATCAGCTAAGCAAATATTATAGGTATTATAGTGGATGGAGGCTCCACCCCCAATACCATTAATTAGTTGCCCCTATTCTTTAATTGCTGTAAAAGTCTCGAGCACTGAACAGGCTAGTTGAGGCCTCCACCCCCATACCCCTCGTTGTGTTCGCCGAATTAGTTTGTAGCTTAGCAAGTCTCAAACATTCAAAATCTTCCCATAATATTTTAAGTTAATATTGTTAATTTTGTTTGATACTCTAACTGTACTTATCAGGTTATGAGTGTAGGTTAATGTGTGGTTTCTATGTACTATATCTAAGTATTATTAATATGGATTATAAAAGCAACTATACTGTAAGAAACTAATCGCCAGGGGATGTAAAATAAATGAAAATGTAACTAAGCTAAATAAACTATTTTGCAGATCAATAAAAATATAAATAATTTCAGAAAAACCAAAAATAGAAAAATATGAACAAACGGTCTGGAACCCGCCAACGACTATTCACAAAAATACTGTTCGTTACAAAATAAAAATGTATGTTATGAAATAATAATTTTAGAACAATTATCCTAGTTACTTCTCATAAATCCTGTTGAAGTTACAAGGATATTGTATAAGTTCAGTGAATTAAAAATTCGAACTTCAAACACAATTTAACTGTAGTTAGGCCTAGTAACAAGTTACAGAATATCAAATTTAGTAATAATAAAAGTTGCAAAACGGTCTTAAAATAACGATTTGAGATACGACAAAAAGTCAAATGTTTATAAGTTAGATTTATGTTCCTCATTCGCAATATTCTATGTAACAGAGTAATTCATTCATATTGAACAGGTTAAAGAAAAACACACAGGCATTAATTATATATATTTTTTTTAGTTCAATATTTTTAAATTCTTAAAGTTCTAAACCTAGTGAATTTCCTTTATATCACTGTCAAGCTAAGTTAATACAAAACTTCAACTTTCTTAATACAATATTACTATAATTACTGACAAAAGTATTTCAAATATTAGTTAATAATTGCAAATTTACCTCAAGTAGTTGGAGGCCCAAGTTTTAGGTCAGTAAGTAACAAACAATGTAAAACATCGCTAAGGAACAAACAATTCAAAACAATCAGTTGCCTAACAATCAATTGAAAAACAACCCGTTCCGCCTAACACGCAAAATAAAAATACATAATATTGGCATTCATCACAAAATTATTTTTTATGTTTGATACTTTTATTGATATCGGCGCCGTACAAGATATGTGCATGTGCAATATTGAAGGAAATAAATAAAATTACAGTCGTTATAAAAAATGTCTACATATGGTAAACCACCCACATAAATAAAGAAGTTAACTTAAAACTGACTGCAGGGTAAAGGACCAACAAGACGTTAAAAATAACACATAATATTAGCTGGCATTAGTTATGAAATTTTAAGTTCAATTTTTTTAGGGTGTTACACTTTTTCATACAATGAATTTAATTTCAATACTAAAGCTAAGTTAATAGAAAACTTCAAGCTTATCGGGAAGCAAAATGCAAAATTCAGCTACATGCAGCTAAACTATATATGAAATGTTTCGCAGTGTGTCAATAAAACCCTAGAAATTAGGTAAAGTTCCCTTCTTCGAGCTCTTTATATCGGCTTAAGTATATCTCAAACAAAGTTGTAGTAAAATGAAATATTCGCTATGTCTCAGATATTCTATAGCACTAACTGTTATTGAAGCTATAGCAGTAAATCAAAATAAGTTCACGTTTCCCTCTAAAAGGACTGGGTGATCCTAAAATTCCCAAATAGGTATTATTCAAAAGTAAATTACATCTTCACAACAAGCCTTGTAAATTTATAATTAAAACGCTTAGCTCGTTTCAAACACGGGTATAGTTGAAAGAAATTATTTAAAAACGAGCGAGAACTAAACCTGGTAAGTAATCTACATTGTCGACACAATGTTATGCTCTAACATGGGATGTACTACGTTACCGACAAAACTAGATTTTTTACCTTTTTTATTGATTTAAAATAAAAAATTGCTAGTTTTTAGAATTTTTTCTGAATGTAAGTCATGTAAGCTAAGGGAATGCCAAATTTCAAGTCTCTACCTTGAACGGTTCCGTCCGAACTTTTATATACATCAGTGAGTTACACCTGCGGGAGTATATATGTTAGACTCGCCTACGGCTCGATGGGGGCTTCGCCCCCATGCCCCCTAAGGGGTTGCCCCTGAGAAGTTAAAGCCCAAACTAGAGTTGTCGTTTAGTCATAGTCGTAACGTCATATATCTAATGACGTTATAATTTGAATGCCAGAGCTCAAAGTTCACAATTTCATAACACCTTAGTGTTAATTTGGGGGGATACATAGAACTAATCCCCTGAGTAGTTATAGCCAAAATTAGAGTTATCGTTTAGTCATAGATATATCTAATGACGTTATAATTTGAATGCCAGAGCTCAAAGTTCAAGATTTAAATATTCTAGGTGTTATACTTGATGGAGGGTCCAACCCAATAATTGGTTGCCCCGATTCCGTAAATTACTGTCAAAACCTCATACAATGAACAGGCTAGTTGAGGGCTCAACTCCAACGACAGTAACAGAAGCCGCCAATACACACTACTCACAATAAATAATACAGTAATAAGCTTTTAAATTTGCCCACGGCTCATGGTTTAATCCCACTCCCTAGCTTCCCTTAATTCGTTAAAAAATATAATGGAGTTGTGAAATATTAATGAGCTATGTAAATAGTCATGCTCAAAAGTTGTTGTGTATAGGCTAAGATGCTTCAGTTCCGCCACGGAGTGGCCAAGAAACGCAGGAATCATATATGTACCATATAGAGAAACGATAACAATTTTATCATTCAAAATCAGCAATTATTAATTTAACAATTTTAAATGTTTTATATATATTAGTTCAGAAAATTAATAAATATGGAGCCATAGTAGTATGTAATAGATCACAGGGCATTAGGTTCTATAATCATGAAGTCTTAAAGTCTTTATATAGTCTTAAAATGAAGAAAGTTGCAACTTAAGAACCATAAAATCGGCGTACATTATGCATTTTCAACCAATGGTAGTAAAAAAAACCAATTGTGAAATAATAGCCAAAAAAGGATTATTGGTTAAATTAAAATATACTGAAAGAGTTACAATAATTGATAAGCATAGAATAGTTTTAAATTACAACAATAATAGGGTTAATCGAGACTTTATGTGAGAGCACTGCATTGAGGAAGTTTGACGGACTAAGTGGCAGCGAGAAAAATTACTATTGAGTTTAATTCAATTGGTTGTTATAACATTTCTCAGCCTGATGGGTCATCAGATATGTAGATGGTCTTAAAAAACGTCGGAAGTAGGTAAACGTTAGCGAAGGTAAGAATGGAAAGTTCAACCGTTCTATAACTTAATATGTTCAATCGAACTAAAATCAAACTAAAATCTAAGCCTGACTGGACAGCAGCAAATAGGTCAAAGACCGGATGTCAAATGTGTTGGGACACGTTCAACTCTTCAAAGTAAAACTGTTCCAGAACTATCAACTGAAGCGCTATATTCAATCAGGGGATTCATATAGAGAGACAGCAATAGCAATAATTTACTACAAATAGTAGAAAATTAAGTTACAATTACTGTATTAGGTAATTTTTGTGCGAAAACCTACAAGAAATTTTCCAGCATGAGAAAACTAAAGTCTATAAATGTAATAAGACCTAAAATATTTTTAGCAATTAATCATTTACTTTACGGGCGTTACTGCAGCAAAAAATATGCAATACTAAAATAATGTTTAAAGTATTCGCACAAGCTTCGTAGAGCTCACCATAGTAATGATAAAATTAATAATATAAAATTATAACAAAGTATTCCAGCTCTACGCTCAATCGTCTCTCAAAAGACTAGAGTAATAGCAATATCCAATATGAACAAATGAATTTAAATAAAACGAAACGAGAACCTCACATTTCAATCAACATTTTCGTATTACTTTATTGAAATTTATTTCACCATCCTTAAAACAAAATCCACCATCTGTTAAATGTAATATTACAGTTACAGCTATATTACAATATACTGTAAACTGAAATTTGCACTAACGTAGTTTATATCCAACGTTTAAGATCACTGCTCTGCGAACTGTCGGTGTCGCGAAAACATCATCAGGAACAGGTGTGGTTAAATGACATAATTTAAATACAACCGAGAACTAAGCGACATTAACTTTAAGTTACTATAGAAATCAAAGCAGACATCACCCGAATGTAAAGATACGCTTCAGTAAACTTCATTTTCGATAATAACACAGCAATCAGAAGGAACACCATACGCAAACAACTTTGCGCCCAATTGAGAATATTAATCGGGAAGAGGTCTAGTTAAAAGACATCATTTAAATACAAGCGAGAACTAAGCGACTACAATTGCGCTCCAAGCGACATCTTAAAAACCAACGTACTTCCTTACTGACACCTCGTCTTTTTAGAATTTTTTTTATAATTGAAAGTTGAAAATTTGTAGTTATTGGGCATTGATACTGTATAAATCAAAGCGAGGTTTAAACCTAGTGAGATAACCCGCTCTCGATACATAGAAACACCGTCGCCTAAACAAGACGTTCATGTTTATAAACAGTACAAATTTGTGTCAAACACGGGTGTAGTTGAAAGAGACCATTTAAACACGAGCGAGAACTAAACCTGCAATATGATCTACGATACCACGACCACGTGGTGATTTACGCTGATACGGCTGAACTACGTTACCGACAAATCTATATTTTTTACCTTTTTTATAGTTTAAGAGTAAAAAAGTTGTAGTTTTATGATTTTTCCTAAATTGAAACATCTCAAAGAATGTCCATGCCAAATTTCAAGTCTCTATCTTAAACGGTCGCTTCAGGAATTTAATATCATCAGTGAGTGAGTCAGTTACACATGCGGCTGTATATATTATAGACTCGCCTACGGCTCGATGGGGGCTCCGCCCCCATGCCCCCTGATGAGTTGCCCCCTAGTTTAAATTAATAAAAAGTCAATTTTGAAATAGTTTAGTTCCACACAAGATCTGGACAGCCAAGCCAGTAACAAAACTATCTAATACTCTAAATTCACAATAAATAGTAAAAAATGCTTTAATAATCTCCTATTAGTAGGTTTTAATACTCCTCCTTAGTAAATAGTTTTAAAAAATTGAGCTGTGAGATAAATATTATTTATGTAAATATCAAGGTGTTATGCTTGATGGAGGGTCCAACCCAATAATTGGTTTCCCCAATTCCGTAAATTACTGTCAAAACCTCATACAATGAACAGGCTAGTTGAGGGCTCAACTCCAACGGCAGTAACAGAAGCCGCCAATACACACTACTCACAATAAATAATAATAAGCTTTGAAATTTGCTCACGGCTCATGGTATAATCCCACTCCCCCCTTAATTCGTAAAAAAATATAATGGAGTTGTGAAATATTAATGAACTATGTAAAAAGTCATGCTCAAAAGTTGTTGTGTAAAAATTTGGAGATACGATTATGATTGCACATGATTGAGGTAATAATAGCTGTATTCTGAAAAGATAAAAGTGGAATAAAATTATAAGTTTATATAGAGGATCGTTATATGTAATAGAAGAAAAACGGGACTAAATCAAGATATTTGAAATTAAAAAAAAAATGGTATAGGCTAAGATGCTTCAGTTCCGCCACGGGGTGGCCAAAAAACGCAGGAATCATATATGTACCATATAGAGAAACGATAACAATTTTATCATCCAAAATCAGCAATTATTAGTTTAACAATTTTAAATTATAACATTTAAAATTGTTAAACATAAAATAAAAATAACATAAATAAAAATAGAGCCCTAGTAGTATGTAATAGATCACAGGGTATTAGGTACTATAATCATGAAGTCTTAAAGTCTTTATATAGTCTTAAAATGAAGAAAGTTGCAACTTAAGAACCATAAAATCGGCGTACATTATGCATTATCAACCAATGGTAGTAAAAAAAAAACCAAATGTGAAATAATAGCCAAAAAAGGATTATCGGTTAAATTAAAATATACAGAAAGAGTTACAATAATTGATAAGCATATAATAGTTTTAAACTACAACAATAATAGGGTTAATCGAGACTTTAGGTGAGAGCACTGCATTGAGGAAGTTTGACGGTCAAAGTGGCAGCGAGAAAAATTACTCTTGAGTTTAATTCAATTGGATATTATAATATTTCTCAGCCTAAAGGGTCATCAGATATGTAGATGGTTTAAAAAACGTCGGAAGTAGGTAAACGTTAGCCAAGGTAAGAATGGAAAGTTCAATCGTTCTATAACTTGATATGTTCAATCGTTTCCTAAACTAAAATCTAATCCTGATTGGACGGCAGCAAATAGGTCAAAGACCGGATGTCAAACGTGTTGGGACACGTTCAACCTTCAAAGTAAAACTGCACCAGAACTATCAACTGAAGCGCTATATTCAATCTGGGGATTCATATAGAGAGACAGCATACAAATAGTAGAAAATTAAGAATAATTACTGTATTAGGGTTTTTTTTTGTGCGAAAACCTACAAGAAATTTTCCAGCATAAGAAGACTAAAGTCTAGAAAATGTAGTAAGACCTAAAATATTTTAGCAATTAATCATTTACTTTACGGGCGGTAATAGCAATAGCCAATATGAACAAATGAATTTAAATAAAACGAAACGAGAACCTCACATTTCAATCAACATTTTCGTATTACTTTAGAGTACGTGCATTAAATTTATTTCACCATCCTTAAAACAAATGTTATATTACAGTTACAGCTATATTACAATATACTGTAAACTGAAATTTGCACTAACGTAGTTTATACAACGTTTAAAATCACTGCTCTGCAAAACTGTCACGAAAACTTCATCAGGAACAGGTGTGGTTAAAAGACATAATTTAAATACAACCGAGAATTAAGCGACCTTAATTTAAAGTTACTATAGAAATCAAAGCGGACATCACCTAAATGTAAATATACGCTTTCGATTCAGTAAACTTCATTTTCAATAATAACACAGCAATCAGAAGTAAAACCATACGCAAACAACTATGCACCCAATTGAGAGTAATTATCAGGAAGAGGTGTAGTTAAAAGACATCATTTAAATACAAGCGAGAACTAAACGACTGTAATAGCGCTCCAAGCGATATCTCTAAGAACCAACGTACTTCCTTACCGACACCTCGGTATTTTTATAATTTGAAAGTTGAAAATTTGTAGTTTTTGGGCGTAATACTGTATAAATCAAAGCGAGTATTACCCTTGTGAAATAACCCGCTCTCAATGCATCGAACACCGTCGTCTTCATAGAGATGTTAATGTTTACATGAAATACAATATTTGTATCAAACACGGGTGTAGTTGAAAGAGATCAATTAACCACGAGCGAGAACTAAACCTGCAAAGTGATCTACGTTACCCAAACGGTGATATACGCTCACACGGCTGAACTACGTTACCGACAAATCTATATTTTTTTACCTTTTTTATAGTTTAAAAGTAAAAAAATCGTAGTTTTATGATTTTCCCTAAATTGAAACATCTCAAAGAATGTTCATGCCAAATTTCAAGTCTCTATCTTAAACGGTCGCTTCAGGACATTACTATCATCAGTGAGTCAGTCAGTGAGTCAGTTACACATAGGGCTGTATATATTATGGACTCGCCTACGGCTCGATGGGGGCTCTGCCCCCATGCCCCCTTAGGAGTTGCCCCCTAGTTTGAATTAATAAAAAGTCAACTTTGAAATAGTTTAGTTCCACATAAGACCTGAACAGCCAAGACAGTAACAAAACTATCTAATACTCTAAATTCACAATAAATAGCAAAAAAAGCTCTAATAATCTCCTATTAGTAGGTTTTAATATCCCTCCTTAGTAAATAGTTTTAAAAAAATTGAGCTGTGAAATAAATATTATTTATGTAAATATTCTAGATGTTATGCTTGATGGAGGGTCCAACCCAATAATTGGTCCCCAATTCCGTAAATTACTGTCAAAACCTCATACAAAGAACAGGCTAGTTGAGGGCTCAACTCCAACGTCAGTAACAGAAGCCGCCAATACACACTACTCACAATAAATAATAATAAGCTTTGAAATTTGCCCTCGGCTCATGGTTTAATCCCACTCCCTAGTTCCCCTTAGTTAGTTAAAAATATAATGGAGTTGTGAAATATTAATGAATATGTAAATAGTCATGCTCAAAAGTTGTTGTGTACAAATTTGGAGATACGATTATGATTGCACATGATTGAGGTAATAGCAGTATTCTGAAAAGATAAAAGTGGAATAAAATTATAAGTTTATACAGAGGATCGTTGTATGTAATAGAAGACAAAAGAGACAAAATCAAGATATTTTAAATTAAAAAAAATATATGGTATAGGCTAAGATGCTTCAGTTCCGCCATGGGGTGGCCAAGAAACGCAGGAATCATATATGTACCATATAAAGAAACGATAACAATTTTATCATTCAAAATCAGCAATTATTAATTTAACAATTTTAAATTTAATATATATCAGTTCAGAAAATTAATAAAAATAGAGCCCTAGTAGTATGTAATAAATCACAGGGTATTAGGTACTATAATCATGAAGTCTTAAAGTCTTTATATAGTATTAAAATGAAGAAAGTTGCAACTTAAGAACCATAAATCGGCGTACATTATGCATTTTCAACCAATGGTAGTAAAAAAAAACCAATATTGAAATAATAGCCAAAAAAGGATTATTGGTTAAATTAAAATATACTGAAAGAGTTACGATAATTGATAAGCATAGAATAGTTTTCAATTACAACAATAATAGGGTTAATCGAGACTTTAGGTGAGAGCACTGCATTGAGGAAGTTTGACGGACAAAGTGGCAGCGAGAAAAATTACTATTGAGTTTAATTCAATTGGTTATTATAATATTACTCTGCATGATGGGTCATCAGATATGTAGATGGTCTTATAAAAAACGTAGGAAGTAGGTAAACGTTAGCAAAGGTAAGAATGGAAATTTCAATGGTTCTATAACTTAATATGTTCAATCGTTTCCTAAACTAAAATCTAAGCCTGAGTGGACAGCAGCAAATAGGTAAAAGACTGGATGTCAAACGTGTTGGGACACGTTCAACTCTTCAAAGTAAAACTGCACCAGAACTATCAACTGAAGCGCTATATTCAATCATATAGAGAGACAGCATACAAATAGTAGAAAATTAAGTTATAATTACTGTATTAGGTAATTTTTTGAGCGAAAACCTTCAAGAAAATTTCCAGCATGAGAAAACTAAAGTCTAGAAAACGTAATAAGACCTAAAATATTTTTAGCAATTAATATAGAAATCAAAGGGGACTTCACCTGAATGTAAAGATACGCTTTCGATTAAGAAAACTTCATTTTCAACAATAACACAGCAATCGAATGGAAAACCATACGCAAACAAATATGCGCTCAATTAAAAGTTTAATTATCGGGAAGAGGTGTAGTTAAAAGACATCATTTAAATACAAGCGAGAACTAAGCGACTATAATAGCGCTCCAAGCGACATCTTCCTAACCAACACCTCCTAACCAACACCTCGCCTTTATAGAATTTTTTTATGATTTGTAAGTTAAAAATTTGTAGGTTTTGGGCATTTTAATACTGTATAAATCTAAGCGAGTATTACCCTGGTGAAATAACCGGCTCTCAATGCATCGAAACACTGTCGTCTACACAAAACGTTCATGTGACGGACGTTTAACAACTACGGACGTTTGAATCAAACACGGGTGTAGTTGAAAGAAATCATTTAAACACGAGCGAGAACTAAACCTGCAAAGTGATCTACGTTACCCAAACGGTGATATACGCTCACACGGCTGAACTACGTTACCGACATATCTACATTTTTTACCTTTTTTATAGTTTAAAAGTAAAAAAGTTGTAGTTTTATGATTTTTCCTAAATTGAAACATCTCAAAGAATGTTCATGCCAAATTTCAAGTCTCTATCTTAAACGGTCGCTTCAGGACTTTAAGATCATCAGTGAGTGAGTCAGTCAGTCAGTCAGTTACACATGCGGCTGTATATATTATAGACTCGCCTACGGCTCGATGGGGGCTCCGCCCCCATGCCCCCTTTGGAGGTTGCCCCGAATTCGTTGAATAATTTAAAGTCAAGTATTGAACAGGCTAGTTCCACCAACTAACTGGACAGCGAAGACAGTAACAAAACGGGCTAATACGCACTCTTCACAATCAATAATAATAACAATAACAATAATATCCTTTGAAAATATTTCACGGGGCTCAGCCCCCATGCCCCCTAGTTGATTTTACTAATTTCGTTAATCATTCACAAAGTCTCAAATAATGAACTTTCTAGTTCCACTAAAGTACTGAACAGGCTAGTTCCATCGAAGTTTTGAAAAGCTAAGTTTTAAATTACGTGTAACTCTACTACAAAAGTGTGTGATACTAACTCCTCCACGTTACCAACCACTTGGTCTGGAACGTCAACGATTTTAGATGCGGCACAGAAAAATTGCAATGGGGCAAAATTAATCCAAATTAAGTATCTTTAAATAAAATTTTCATTGATAAAAAAATGTAATGTGCCCACTATAGCAAAACAATAATGCTAAAAAATAGAAAATAATTGACTATGTGAAAATAACTATTAAAATAATAAAATAATCAAACTATAATAATGCATAAACTAAAGAAATTGAAAGTAACACTTAAACCAAATCTAGCATCGCCAACCACGATATTAAAATAATCGGAAAATAAAAACTAATAAAAATTGAAGTTTTTAAAAGCTAAGTTATTAATTTACTTGTAACTCTACTAAAATGTGTGATGCTAACTATTCCACGTTACCAACTACTTAGTCTGAAACGTCAACGAGTTAACATGCGTCACATTAAAATTGCAATGGGTCAAAATTATTCCAAATTAAGTATTTTTAAATGAGATTTTCGTAAATTTTAAAAATAATGTAATATGCCCATTAGAGTAAAACAATAATGCTAAAAAATAGAAAATAACCAATAGTAAGTTTGAATATTACTATTAAAATAATAAAAAAAATCAAGCTATGCTAGTTAATAAACTTAAGAAATTAAAAATACAATTTGAACTAAATATAGTATCGCCAACCACGATATTAAAAGAATCTGCTGATACATACTAATTAAAAATAAAAACTTGTATATTTCAGGATATAGAAGAAAAACGTTTAAATTACTGAAATAGCAAATAACATTCAAATCAATAAGCGAAAACAAGAATTAAATAACATGAAAACAAAATCATAGGAAATAATAAAAACGGGGTAGATCCGCAAAAAACCCCTACTATTACAAACTACTACTAATTATAAGAATATAAAATCTAGACCTGTGAAATAATAATTTATCCATAAAAACCTGTTAGTTTTGTTCAATAGCCGTTTAAAAATTCTTAAAAACATATTTTAAGTGTGTATTAAAATAAAATATAAAACACTGATTATAAACAATGCAGAAAGATAATACTTAACTGTCTATTAAGTATCGTACTAAGTAATAGGAGTATATAACGTTAAGATCACGGCACGAGCTACACAGAAAATTCATTGAATGCGTAATTCGGCTGAGGGGTTCACATAGGGTGAATTTGAATAAGTAATCTAAAATAAATTGAAATTAAACGAGAACCTAACATTTAAATCTATTACTTTTGCTCAACACTTATTTAAACATTCTCAAAAACAAATTTTAAGTGTGAAAAATTCGAATATAAGACACTAAATATAAATCAAACAGAAAGATAATAATAAACTGTCTATTAAGTATTGTACAAAGTAATCGAAGTATGTTACGTTAAGATCACGGCTCAAGCTTCACAGAAAATCCATTCAATGCGAAGTTCAGCGGAGAATAATCCCGTGTGAATTTGAATAAGTAATCTAAAATAAATTGAAACAAAACGAGAACCTACATTTAAATCTGTTAGTTCATCTAAACAGTTATTTAAAAATTCCCTAAAACATATTTATGATGTGTGTAAAATATAAAAGAAACGAGCTTTCAATGCAGCATAATCTCATTGCTATTTAGAAGTCAAATGGATAAGTTTATTATGTATGAGGGATACTAACGTTGCCAATAGCAAGGAAGCAGGTGTAGTTAAAAGACATGATTTAAATACAAGCGAGAACTAAGCGACTATTCACCCGCCATGGGAAATTAATTCATAGTAGGAGAAGAAAATTCACCTTTGGTAAACATTCAAGATCGCGCATATGCTACAAATTAGGGAATTATCACTGTATATATTATCGAGTATAACCCTGGACCCCTGGTGAAATAACCCGCTCTCTATACAAATTAACGCCGTAGTTTACAATATATATAAGAGTATCCATCGAAGGATACCACGAGTATATCAAACACGGGTGTAGTTGAAAGAGATCATTTAAACACGAGCGAGAACTAAACCTGAAGAGTGATCTACGATACCACGCGGTGATATACGCTGATACGGCTGAACTACGTTACCGACAAATCTATATTTTTTACCTTTTCTATAGTTTAAAAGTAAAAAAGTTGTAGTTTTATGATTTTTCCTAAATTGAAACATCTCAATGAATGTCCATGCCAAATTTCAAGTCTCTATCTTAAACGGTCGCTTCAGGAATTTAAGATCATCAGTGAGTCAGTCAGTTACACATGGGGCTGTATATAATATGGACTCGCCTACGGCTCGATGGGGGCTCCGCCCCCATGCCCCCTTAGGAGTTGCCCCCTAGTTTGAATTAATAAAAAGTCAACTTTGAAATAGTTTAGTTCCACATAAGACCTGAACAGCCAAGACAGTAACAAAACTATCTAATACTCTAAATTCACAATAAATAGCAAAAAAAGCTCTAATAATCTCCTATTAGTAGGTTTTAATATCCCTCCTTAGTAAATAGTTTTTAAAAAATTGAGCTGTGAAATAAATATTATTTATGTAAATATTCTAGATGTTATGCTTGATGGAGGGTCCAACCCAATAATTGGTCCCCAATTCCGTAAATTACTGTCAAAACCTCATACAAAGAACAGGCTAGTTGAGGGCTCAACTCCAACGTCAGTAACAGAAGCCGCCAATACACACTACTCACAATAAATAATAATAAGCTTTGAAATTTGCCCTCGGCTCATGGTTTAATCCCACTCCCTAGTTCCCCTTAGTTAGTTAAAAATATAATGGAGTTGTGAAATATTAATGAATATGTAAATAGTCATGCTCAAAAGTTGTTGTGTACAAATTTGGAGATACGATTATGATTGCACATGATTGAGGTAATAGCAGTATTCTGAAAAGATAAAAGTGGAATAAAATTATAAGTTTATACAGAGGATCGTTGTATGTAATAGAAGACAAAAGAGACAAAATCAAGATATTTTAAATTAAAAAAAATATATGGTATAGGCTAAGATGCTTCAGTTCCGCCATGGGGTGGCCAAGAAACGCAGGAATCATATATGTACCATATAAAGAAACGATAACAATTTTATCATTCAAAATCAGCAATTATTAATTTAACAATTTTAAATTTAATATATATCAGTTCAGAAAATTAATAAAAATAGAGCCCTAGTAGTATGTAATAAATCACAGGGTATTAGGTACTATAATCATGAAGTCTTAAAGTCTTTATATAGTATTAAAATGAAGAAAGTTGCAACTTAAGAACCATAAATCGGCGTACATTATACATTTTCAACCAATGGTAGTAAAAAAAAACCAATATTGAAATAATAGCCAAAAAAGGATTATTGGTTAAATTAAAATATACTGAAAGAGTTACGATAATTGATAAGCATAGAATAGTTTTCAATTACAACAATAATAGGGTTAATCGAGACTTTAGGTGAGAGCACTGCATTGAGGAAGTTTGACGGACAAAGTGGCAGCGAGAAAAATTACTATTGAGTTTAATTCAATTGGTTATTATAATATTACTCTGCATGATGGGTCATCAGATATGTAGATGGTCTTATAAAAAACGTAGGAAGTAGGTAAACGTTAGCAAAGGTAAGAATGGAAATTTCAATGGTTCTATAACTTAATATGTTCAATCGTTTCCTAAACTAAAATCTAAGCCTGAGTGGACAGCAGCAAATAGGTAAAAGACTGGATGTCAAACGTGTTGGGACACGTTCAACTCTTCAAAGTAAAACTGCACCAGAACTATCAACTGAAGCGCTATATTCAATCATATAGAGAGACAGCATACAAATAGTAGAAAATTAAGTTATAATTACTGTATTAGGTAATTTTTTGAGCGAAAACCTTCAAGAAAATTTCCAGCATGAGAAAACTAAAGTCTAGAAAACGTAATAAGACCTAAAATATTTTTAGCAATTAATATAGAAATCAAAGGGGACTTCACCTGAATGTAAAGATACGCTTTCGATTAAGAAAACTTCATTTTCAACAATAACACAGCAATCGAATGGAAAACCATACGCAAACAAATATGCGCTCAATTAAAAGTTTAATTATCGGGAAGAGGTGTAGTTAAAAGACATCATTTAAATACAAGCGAGAACTAAGCGACTATAATAGCGCTCCAAGCGACATCTTCCTAACCAACACCTCCTAACCAACACCTCGCCTTTATAGAATTTTTTTATGATTTGTAAGTTAAAAATTTGTAGTTTTTGGGCATTTTAATACTGTATAAATCTAAGCGAGTATTACCCTGGTGAAATAACCGGCTCTCAATGCATCGAAACACTGTCGTCTACACAAAACGTTCATGTGACGGACGTTTAACAACTACGGACGTTTGAATCAAACACGGGTGTAGTTGAAAGAAATCATTTAAACACGAGCGAGAACTAAACCTGCAAAGTGATCTACGTTACCCAAACGGTGATATACGCTCACACGGCTGAACTACGTTACCGACATATCTACATTTTTTACCTTTTTTATAGTTTAAAAGTAAAAAAGTTGTAGTTTTATGATTTTTCCTAAATTGAAACATCTCAAAGAATGTTCATGCCAAATTTCAAGTCTCTATCTTAAACGGTCGCTTCAGGACTTTAAGATCATCAGTGAGTGAGTCAGTCAGTCAGTCAGTTACACATGCGGCTGTATATATTATAGACTCGCCTACGGCTCGATGGGGGCTCCGCCCCCATGCCCCCTTAGGGGTTGCCCTAAATTTGTAGAATAATTAAAAGTCAAGTATGTAATAAGTTAGTTCCACGGAAGAGCTATACGTTGAAGACAGTAACAAGACGGTTTAATACACAAAATTCACAATCAATAGTAAAAAAAGCTTTGAAAAACTCCTATGAATCGGTTTTAGTACCCCTTCGTATTTAAAATTCGCTAACAAGATTTTAACTGCGAAATGATAATAATTTATATAATATATGTAAATATTCTAGGTAAATATTTCTAGGTTATGCTGGATGTAGGGTGCACCCCCTAATTGGTTACCCCAATTCCGTAATTACTATAAAAATTACTATAAAACTCTCATGCAATGAGGCTAGTTGAGGGCTCCACTCTAATACCACTCATTGTGTTCGCTGAATAACCTACGGCTCTTCGTTTAAATCCCCTCCTTAGTTCCCTTCATTTCAATATAAAAATAAAAATAAAAAAATTGAGAGTTGTGAAATAATACTTAACTATGTATTATTCTAGGTATTACGATCAGAATTGTATGTGTAGAAAAAAATTGGAGATACTATTATGATAACTTATGACTGGAGTGTATTTCAGAAAGAATGGAAGTGGGGAAAAATATCTGTTTTGATGGAAGTAGGTTGTACCCCAAAACAGGAAGGCAAAAGAACGATATTTGTAGTTTAATAAATATATTGGCATTCATTACAATACCTTCATTTCAGTTTTTATTGGTGTAAAACTTTAAAATTTACCTAATTTCCTAAAATATTACTGTCAAGGCAAATAAAAAAAACTTCAAGCTTCTAAATACAATAATACAGTAGTTACTAACAAAAGTATGTTAAATAATGGTTAAAATATTAAAATTACCATACACATCAAAGGACGTATGTTTTAGCCGTAGGACCAGGTCATTAAATAACAATCAAAGTAAAACAATCAGTTGCTTGATATAGCAATTCGTTCCGACTCACAGTCAAAAGAAGACGTGATATTGAAAATCATCATGATAATTTTTAAGTTTGATAATTTAATTGATATTGGTACTGTGCAAGATATGTCTATGTGCAAAGTGAAGGTTCAGAGTAAAATATTATAGTAGTTGTAAAATTACATCTACATGGGGTAAAATTCCCCGCAAAAATAAATAAACATTTAATTATGTTCAATTGTGTGGACTGGGGGGCAAAAATTCATAGAACCAAACTTGCAGTAACTTGAAAGATGTTCGCGAAGATTGCCTCAGATGTTATAATTTGGCCGCTAGAGTAGAAAAAAATAATGTCATATTTATTTTGGGTAAAAATGTTTGGTCGCTAAATTTTGAAATCAGATAGTTTTCTGGGGCAGGAAATAAAAAAGCTTTTTTTATTTTAAATGAAAATACTGTACTGCCACCTTTTTAAATTAAACATTAACTTAGTACGCACTAAAAGATAAATCAATTGTGTAATCTGCTATTTTAGTTAAAATGTTTGTTGAATTGTAAAATTTAAATTAGCATGCTATCAGGTAAAGTCAATGATGTACTTCCTAATAAGTTCGTTAATAATTAAGTGCCATCCCAAATAAAGAACCAATTTTTGGGAGGACTATCGTGCAAATATGATACTGTCTTACCGGGTGTCCCATACCAACCTTGCATCTCTTTTAAAATTGTACAAAAAAAAAAACAAAAAAAAAAACAAACAAATAGTGCCGTTGTAGGTAAACATATTTTGCTCTGTTGATTGACACTGATTTCAATACAGAGAGGACCAGACGTTATTTTGAAGCAACTTTAAAATTTAATATTTAAAAACCCTAATCATACTGTTTTAGAATAATAAATAGCATGACATTATTTTTTTAACTGGGGGAAATTTAACATATATTATGTCTGAACATTTTACATATAACAGAACTTACCAAACATGTAAATGTCTAAGAACCTCATTTAAAATAATATGTCATCATAAAACATCAATTATCACGTGATTAGTTTTACTAAACATTTAAATACATGTTCATTAATCTCCGTCATGTTGTAAATTTAATAAAAAAACATTTTGGACCAAACTGACAATTTTGTTGGAAACGTATTTAAAAGAGTCTAAGACATTTTTGTGCCGAGACATTTTTGCTTAAAATTCAAATTTCAACCTCAAATATTCAATAAACTGCTAAAATTACGCGTACAAGATCAAATTTTAAGTTTTCTTAAAAACCGTGTAAAACTAAAAAAATTATTTAAAGTGAGAGTTTGTATTTGACATCAGTGACTTCTGGTCTGGAGAGGTAATTTCAGAAACACCCTGTACATTGAAATAACTCTCGGTGAATAGACCGCTTTTCCTACAAAGGCACAATTGGTTAATGTTATAAAACTATTAAAAATTTATTTATTAGCTGTGAAATAAATATTATTTATGTAAATATTCTAGGTGTTAAGCTTGATGGAGGGTCCAACCCAATAATTGGTTGCCCCAATTCCGTATTCCGTAAATTACTGTCAAAACCTCATACACTGAACAGGCTAGTTGAGGGCTCAACTCCAACTACAGTAACAGAAGCCGCCAATACACACTACTCACAATAAATAATAATAAGCTTTGAAATTTGCCCACGGCTCATGGTTTAATCCCACTCCCTAGTTCCCCTTAATTCGTTAAAAAATATAATGGAGTTGTGAAATATTAATGAACTATGTCATGCATGGCATAGTCATGCTCAAAAGTTGTTGTGTAAAAATTTGGAGTGCGATTATGATTGCACATGATTGAGATAATAGCTGTATTCTGAAAAGATAAAAGTGGAATAAAATTATAAATTTATATAGAGGATCGTTGTATGTAATAGAAGAAAAAAGGGACAAAATCAAGATATTTGGAATAAAAAAAAATATATGGTATAGGCTAAGATTCTTTAGTTCCGCCACGGGGTGGCCAACAAACGCAGGAATCATATATGTACCATATAGAGAAACGATAACAATTTTATCATTAAAAAATCAGCAATTATTACTTTAACAATTAATTTTAAATGTTATATATATTAGTTCAGAAAATTAATAAAAATAGAGCCCTAGTAGTAATAGATCGCAGGGTATTAGGTACTATAATCACTTAAAATGAAGAAAGTTGCATTTTAAGAACCATAAAATCGGGGTACATTATGCATTTTCAACCAATGGTAGTAAAAAAAACAAATTGTGAAATAATAGCCAAAAAAGGATTATTGGTTAAATTAAAATATACTGAAAAAGTTACAATAATTGATAAGCATAGAATAGTTTTCAATTACAACAATAAGAGGGTTAATCTAGACTTAAGGTGAGAGCACTGCATTGAGGAAGTTTGACGGACAAAGTGGCAGCGAGAAAATTACTATTGAGTTTAATTCAATTGGTTATTATAATATTTCTCAGCCTGATGGGTCATCTGATATGTAGATGGTCTTAAAAAAACGTCGGAAGTAGGTAACCGTTAGCGAAGGTAAGAATGGAAAGTTCAATCGTTCTAAAACTTAATATGTTCAATCGTTTCCTAAACTAAAATCTAAGCCTGATTGGACAGCAGCAAATAGGTCAAAGACTGGATGTCAAACGTGTTGGGACACGTTCAACTCTTCAAAGTAAAACTGCACCAGAACTATCAACTGAAGCGCTATATTCAATCTAGGGATTCATATAGAGAGACAGCATATAAATAGTAGAAAATTAAGTTATAATTACTGTATAAGGTAATTTTTTGTGCGAAAACCTACAAGAAATTTTCCAGCATGAGAAAACTAAAGTCTAGAAAATGTAATAAGACCTAAAATATTTTTAGCAATTAATATAGAAATCAAAGCGGACATCACCTGAATGTATAGATACGCTTTCGATTCAGTAAACTTCATTATCAATAATAACACAGCAATCAGAGGGAAAACCATACACAAACAACTATGCGTCCAATTGAGAATAAATATAGGCAAGAGGTGTAGTTAAAAGATATCATTTAAATACAAGCGAGAACTTGGCGACTATAATAGCGCTCCAAGCGACATCTTTGAGAACCAACGTACTTCCCTACCGACACCTCGTCTTTTTAGAAATTTTTATAGTTAGAAAGTTGAAAATTTGTAGTTTTTTGGGCATTTATACTGTTTTAATCAAAGCGAGTAATGCCCTGGTGAAATAAACCGCTCTCTATGCATCGAAACTCGGTGGTCTACACAAGACGTTTAAGTTTAACAGTATACAATTTTCGTATCAAACACGGGTGTAGTTGAAAGAAATCATTTAAAAACGAGCGAGAACTAAACCTGCATGAACTACATTACCGACAAATTTATATTTTTTATTTTTTTTTATAGTTTAAAAGTAAAAAAGTTGTAGTTTGATGATTTTCCCTAAATTGAAACATCTCAAAGAATGTCCATGCCAAATTTCAAGTCTCTATCTTAAACGGTCGCTTCAGGAATTTAAGATCATCAGTGAGTGAGTCAGTCAGTCAGTCAGTTACACATGGGGCTGTATATATTATAGACTCGCCTACGGCTCGATGGGGGCTCCGCCCCCATGCCCCCTTAGGAGTTGCCCCCTAGTTTGAATTAATAAAAAGTCAAGTTTGAAATAGTTTAGTTTAACAGAAGAACTGGACAGCCAAGACAGTAACAAAACCGTCTAATACACTAAATTCACAATCAATAGTAAAAAAAAGCTTTAATAATCTCCTATGAATAGGTTTTAATAGCCCTCCTTAGTAAATAGTTTTAAAAAATTGAGCTGTGAGATAAATATTATTTATGTAAATATTCTAGGTGTTATGCTTGATGGAGGGTCCAACCCAATAATTGGTTGCCCCAATTCCGTAAATTACTGTCAAAACCTCATACAATCAACAGGCTAGTTGAGGGCTTAACTCCAACGGCAGTAACAGAAGCCGCCAATACACACTACTCACAATAAATAATAATAAGCTTTGAAATTTGCTCACGGCTCATGGTATAATCCCACTCCCCCCCTTACTTCGTAAAAAAATATAATGGAGTTGTGAAATATTAATGAACTATGTAAATAGTCATGCTCAAAAGTTGTTGTGTAAAAATTTGGAGATACGATTATGATTGCACATGATTGAGGTAATAATAGCTGTATTCTGAAAAGATAAAAGTGGAATAAAATTATAAGTTTATATAGAGGATCGTTGTATGTAATAGAAGAAAAACGGGACAAAATCAAGATATTTGAAATTTAAAAAAAAATGTTATAGGCTAAGATGCTTCAGTTCCGCCACGGGGTGGCCAAGAAACGCAGGAATCATATATGTACCATATAGAGAAACGATAACAATTTTATCATTCAAAATCAGCAATTATTAGTTTAACAATTTTAAATGTTATATATATATATATATTAGTTCAGAAAATTAATAAAAATAGAGCCCTAGTAGTATGTAATAGATCACAGGGTATTAGGTACTATAATCATGAAGTCTTAAAGTCATTATATAGTCTTAAAATGAAGAAAGTTGCAACTTAAGAACCATAAAATCGGCGTACATTATGCATTTTCAACCAATGGTAGTAAAAAAAACCAATTGTGAAATAATAGCCAAAAAAGGATTATCGGTTAAATTAAAATATACTGAAAGAGTTACAATAATTGATAAGTATAGAATAGTTTTAAATTACAACAATAATAGGGTTAATCGAGACTTTAGGTGAGAGCACTGCATTGAGGAAGTTTGTCGGACAAAGTGGCAGCGAGAAAAATTACTATTGAGTTTAATTCAATTGGTTATTATAATATTTCTCAGCCTGATGGGTCATCAGATATGTAGATGGTTTAAAAAAACGTCGGAAGTAGGTAAACGTTAGCCAAGGTAAGAATGGAAAGTTCAATCGTTCTATAACTTGATTTGTTCAATCGTTTCCTAAACTAAAATCTAAGCCTGATTGGACGGCAGCAAATAGGTCAAAGACCGGATGTCAAACGTGTTGGGACACGTTCAACCTTCAAAGTAAAACTGCACCAGAACTATCAACTGAAGCGCTATATTCAATCTGGGGATTCATATAGAGAGACAGCATACAAATAGTAGAAAATTAAGAATAATTACTGTATTAGGGTTTTTTTTGTGCGAAAACCTACAAGAAATTTTCCAGCATGAGAAGACTAAAGTCTAGAAAATGTAGTAAGACCTAAAATATTTTTAGTAATTAATCATTTACTTTACGGGCGTTACTGCGGCAAAAAATATGCAGTACTAAAATAATATGTTTAAAGTATTCGCACAAGCTTCGTAGAGCTCACCATAGTAATGATAAAATTAATAATATAATATTGTAACAAAGTATTCCAGCACTACGCTCAATCGTCTCTCAAAAGACAAGAGTAATAGCAATAGCCAATATGAACAAATCAATTTAAATAAAACGAAACGAGAACCTCACATTTCAATCAACATTTTCGTGTTACTTTAGAGTACGTGCATTAAATTTATTTCACCATCCTTAAAACAAATGTTATATTACAGTTACAGCTATATTACAATATACTGTAAACTGAAATTTGCACTAACGTAGATTATACAACGTTTAAGATCACTGCTCTGCAAAACTGTCACGAAAACTTCATCAGGAACAGGTGTGGTTAAAAGACATAATTTAAATACAACCGAGAATTAAGCGACCTTAATTTAAAGTTACTATAGAAATCAAAGCGGACATCACCTAAATATAAATATACGCTTTCGATTCAGTAAACTTCATTTTCAATAATAACACAGCAATCAGAAGGAAAACCATACGCAAACAACTATGCACCCAATTGAAAGTAATTATCAGGAAGAGGTGTAGTTAAAAGACATCTTTTAAATACAAGCGAGAACTAAGCGACTATAATAGCGCTCCAAGCGATATCTTTAAGAACCAACGTACTTCTTTACCGACACCTCGGTATTTATATAATTTGAAAGTTGAAAATTTGTAGTTTTTGGGCATAATACTGGATATATCAAAGCGAGTATTACCCTGGTGAAATAACCCGCTCTCAATGTATCGAAACACCGTCGTCTACATAGAGATGTTCATGTTTACATGTAATACAGTATTTGTATCAAACACGGGTGTAGTTGAAAGAGATCAATTAAACACGAGCGAGAACTAAACCTGCAAAGTGATCTACGTTACCCAAACGGTGATATACGCTCACACGGCTGAACTACGTTACCGACAAATCTATATTTTTTTACATTTTTTATAGTTTAAAAGTAAAAAAGTTGTAGTTTTATGATTTTCCCTAAATTGAAACATCTCAAAGAATGTCCATGCCAAATTTCAAGTCTCTAGCTTTAACGGTCGCTTCAGGACATTACTATCATCAGTGAGTCAGTCAGTTACACATGGGGCTGTATATATTATTGATATATATATATATATATATATATATATATATATATATATATATATATATATATATATAACCTTAATAATATATATATATATATATAAAATATATATATGTGTGTGTGTGTCCGTGGTGCTGATATCTTTTGAAGGGGACCTCCGATTTTGATGAAATTTGGTATGGAGGTGTAAGACCAGGTCTATTTTCATGAGTTCGCGAACCAGCATTGTCGGGTAATGGGAACTTGGTTTTATGGGGTTTCAAAGGGGTCAAAAATGGGTTTTTGGCATTTTTAGACCTTAATTGTTTTTAATTCATCAATTTTAACTGAAACCATTTAAAAAAGCTTAAAAAACAAACAATTTGGTATTTTGAATTTTTATTATAGAATAACTAGTTACGGAGAAAATCCAAAAATGGGCTTTCCATGTTATTCTTATGGGAAATCAAGAAAACCCTGTATATTGCTTATTTATTGACATAACTTAATCAATTTTGGTATGTACATTATCTATATAATTTTTAACTCATACTTGCTTACAAAACCCATATGAGGTCCCACCTACAAACTCACCCCCATGGGGTTTAAGGGGAAAATAAAAAATTGCCAGAGTTTGATACAATTTTGTGTTTACATTCCCCAATTATTGATTAACCTAGATAATCTAACAACAACCAATGGCAGCAAACCTACATACATGACCCTATTGTGTTTTTATGGGGAAAGTAAATACATTGGGGTATTATGTTATTTCTGTGAAACAAAATTGTACTCAATTTCATGGCGATAATTGTTTTTCTGAACGTTTATGAATAAAAGGAGCAATTCTAATTAATTAAATATAGCGACATTTATAATAATCTCACAATGATATCAATGAAAACGTGGTAGTCGGTCATGTCCTATAAGAAAATTTTAATCGTCTTGTAATAAGACAATTAAATAGATAAATTAATTTTTTAAAATCATTCTCTTTTCCAATGGACTGTAAAATGAAAAAAAATTATGGTGTTCCTATATTTGCTTTTAATATCAAACCGGTAAAAATCTGGATTTCCAATCAAAATCAGCATGCAATAATGTAGCTTTGATATTACGTATACAGAACAAGACATCTTGCCTGTAGACTTGACATGTACAAATGGATTGTCAAATTATCGCATTGCAATTCCAGAGTTAATTGCTGATCGTGCTAAATTATGTTTGGCAGTAAATCTCAGTACCGAACACATAAGTTATATTATGCATTGCATGTTAGTTGAATGTTGTAAATCCGGAATTATATTCCAGAATTATATTTTGTTAGGTAAAACGAATATAATCAAACGATTGATTATATTTGGGGTGAAATGAATATTATAAAAAAACTAAATCACCCTACTGAATCACAACAAAATGAATATGTAACATTGGAACGTAGTTAAACCTTAAACATAATAATATTTTTCCAATTGCATAATTGCACACGAGGAATACAAAATTTAAATACATTAAGCACTTAAGTTAAAAAGTTTCTCTAAAGCCATAATTAATTTTTGGATTTATTTTTATGTGCTATCACTAACCTATGTATGATTTTAGATTAATGATATTTTCTATATTTCAATATATTTTCTATATTGGGACGTGTCTGGCATGGTCCCCTGATCATTTTGTGAAAATTCCCAACTTTTCCCACTTTGGCACTTACCGCCATCTTGGAAAATGGCGGCTAAAATATTTTAGCCTACTTTGTAACCTTTTATTTAAAAATTAATTGCAGAATGACCATGCGAGGTGAAAAACCCAAACAAGATTTATTCTACTCACAAAAAGATTTCCTACAAGGAAATGTGGTATTTATTGATGGTATTTTAAACGCTATGGACAATATTTGAACATAAACCTAAAATTTGAAAGAATTTTCATGTTATATTTGAGAATTTCTCTAGTTTACTCTGATTGTATTGAAGATATGGCTTTTGTCCCTCTACAAAAGTTGTAGCCAATAAAATTTTGCAGCTTTTCATGTAAAATGTTCTAATGTACATTATTCCTAAAACAAACGCTACAAAATATTTTAAGTTTTAACTTTTATGTAGTTTGGTGACAAGCTAAATAAAAAAAAATTTGAGCATGCAAGTACAACATTAATAACCTAATGAAACCACTTGGGACTTATTTGGCATGGTTACCTGGATCATTAAGTGAAAATTCCCATTCATTCCCACTTTGGCATTTTCCGCCATTTTGGAAAATGACGGCTAAGACATGTCATTGTGTAAGCTTTCATTTAAAAATCAATTGTGCGATAACCATACAGTTTAAAAACCTCAAACAAGATTTATTATACTCACGAAAAAGTTTCCAACAAGGAAATGTGGTGTTTATTGATAGTATATCTTACACGATAGGGTCAATATTTTAACATAAAATTTGAGAGAATCTTCATGTTATGTTTGAGAATTTTCCTAGTTTACTTCAATTGTATTGAAGGTATGAATTTTGTCCCTTTACAAATGTGTAGCCAGTAAATTGTGCATCTTTTCATGTATAATGTTTGCACATTAGGGGCCGTCCATAAATTACGTCATCGCTTTTTGGCCATTGTTCCCCCCCCTCTCGGAAAAATGACTTAATTTTTTAAAAAACCTCCGTTTTACGTAAAAATGTTTTTTCGTCAAAGCTACTTAAGTTCTATTCTCCATTGATTTATTAAGATTATTAATTAACTTTTGAACAACATTTTTCAGTAGTTTTGACTCATTGAGGTATCAAAAATTCGTCAAGTGTCGGTAAGACAGATTAAGGAGTTATGTAGTACAGCCGTGGTAACATAGATCACTTATCAGATTTAGTTCTCGTACTTATATTATTGAGCAAGTTTAACTTCACCAAAGTAGGCTCGATGAAATGTTAACATTGAATATCACCCAACCTCAAACCTTGCCCACCGACCATCCTCTTTCGATTGGACATAGGGGCCCTGCATGGGAAATTTCAAATGCGCTGGTTTTGTAAGTTTTTCATTGTCAGATGGGCTAACTTAGAGATTAAAATTACTTTGCATCGTTTCTTGTTTAGCTCTCTCAAGGCAAACTTATCGAAAGAACATTAAATTACTCCAATTTATCTTATTTAAAAAAAATCGTCCTATTGCTGTATCTCCCTCCGTTCATCGCCAAGATATACTTTTGAAATGTCATGTAGCAAATATGTACAGTTGTTTTTTCCTATTTTTAGACTTAGCGATCACGTAGTCCTACAAAGAATGTAAAATTGTTTTAGTTTTTCTGCTCTAGCGGCAAAAACGGTTGGGCCTATGAAATATTTGAGACGATCTTAGAGAACATATTTAATTTTACTACAACTTTGTTTCAAATATAACAAAGCCGATACGAAGAGCTTGAAGTAGGGTATTTTGTTCTAATAACGTTTTGTTGGTGCTTAACCCTCCAGTACGGTTGTTATCGTTTACTTCTTTATTTATGTGGGGGGTTTACCATATGTAGACGTAATTTTTAATAACTACAGTAGTAGTTTTTAAATCCTTCAAAGTTGCGCATCCACATATCTTGGACAGCACCAATATCAATAAAAGTATCAATCATACAAAATAATTGTGATGAATGCCAATATTATGTCTTTTTACTTAGTGACGTTTTACATTGTTTGTTACTTACTGATCCAAAACTTTGTCTCCGACTATTTGAGGTAAATTTGCAATGTTAAATCAATATTTGCCATACTTAACTCAGTAACTACAGTAATATTGTACTAACAAGCTTGAAGTTTTGTATTAACTTAGCTTAAAAGAAAATCCACTATATTTAGAAGTTTAACACTCTTAAAACATTGAACAGAGCTTGAAGGAGTTTACTTTTTCCTAATTTCAAGGTTTTTTATTGTTATATATCAACTGCAAAACATTCCATTAACTTTTGTTGTTCAGTATGTAGCTGAATTGTGCATTTTGTTTCCCCACAAGCTTAAAGTTTTTAACTTAAAAAATTATAATTAATGCCAGCAAATACTTTTTTTTACCTGTTGAATATGAAGGGATTTCTCTGTTACATATACTGTTAGAGTATAGATTGTTTGTGAATTATTAACATTAATGTATTTTTTAAACATTTCACTTTTTGTCGTATCTCAAGTCGTGGTCGTGGATGTCGGTTTTGTCCAGCCCCCGATGGAAGCATTACTCTCCCATCGTATGGATGTCTTGGGTACATGGTCCCAGGATGCCTTGGGTACATGGTCCCAGGATGCCTTGGGTACATGGTCCCAGGATGCCTTAGTGGTGGTCGGATCATGGTGTGGCCCCCAGGGTATGGGGGGTACGGGTGGACCGATTTGCGACTTTTATTTTTACTGAATTTCATATAACTTGTTAGTAGAACTAACTATTATATTGTATTTGAAGTTAGAATTTTGCATTCACTGAATTTGTAAAATATGCCTGTAGTTTCAACAGAATTAAAGGGAAAAGACCAGAATAATTATATAACAAATAATTATTTCATAACATACATTTTTATTTCCTAAAGTATAGTATTTTTGTGAATAATATAAGTCTTTGGCAGGTTCCAAACTTTTTGTTCATGTTTTCCTATTTTTGTTTTTAGTGAAATTATTTTACTTCATTGATCTTCAAAATATTTTATTTAGCTTATTCATTCTACACTGTCATCTATTTTATTAAGGTATTTATTTCATACTTTTTGCGCTAGGAGAGTGAGGCAAGGCATGGCGTCAAATCCCCGACGATTCGTTTACTACAGTATAGTTGCTTTAAAAATCCTTAACAAATTTAATTTAAAGTATTATGGAAAGATCCTAAACGTTCGACACTTGGTAAAATACAAACTAATTTTTCGAACACTACGAGGGGGTATGGAAGCGAAGGCCTCAACTAGCCTGTTCAGTGCTTGAGATTTTTACAGCAATTTACGAATTGGGGCAACCAATTAGGGGGCATGGGAGTTAAGCCTCTATCCAGCATAATACCTAGAATATTTGCATGGTTGATTATGATTTTATAACTCTCAATTTTAAGAATTACGGGGAAATAAGAAGTGGCTTTAAAAACTAGCCATAGGCGGTTTTCAAAGCTTTTCATTGTTGTTGATTATGTGTAGTGTATATTAGTCGGTTTTCTTAGTGTCTTGTCGGACCAGTTTTTTGGTGGAAGTAACCTGCTTAAACTCGACTTTATAGTAATTTACGAATTATGAATTTAGGACGACTCCTAGGGGGGCATGGGGGCGGAGAACCCATCGAGCCGTAGGCGAGTTGTTTATTATATTATCACAAGTGATTCAAATCCGCCGGTATGTTAAGTACTTATATCACCCAGGATAAAACATTTGAAGAGGATGATGAGGCCGAGTATGATGCTTTGAACAGAGAAACGTTCGGGGAAGACCTACCAGCAACTGACTGGGAGGAAGTGCATGAGCAGTTAGCCTCAGAATTAGATAAATGCAACTTTGAAGATGAGAACAATGAGCTGTGTGAACGAGTGGCCTCCTGAATTTTAGATGATGAGACTGACGATGTATCCAGTGCTGGTTGAGGAGTCATCTGCCACGGCACTCGATACCTCAACCCGGCTGCGGAAAATGGTGTTTCTGCAAACTCGAGGGAACAACAGCCCAACCAGAAAACTCAAACCTTGGAGTCCTGGTGGCAGAGACCGCCATCGACACCGTTGACGACTGTTAATTAAAAAAGGCTGCCCTATAAAAAGCAACAAATCCCACATAATCTACAAAATGGAAATTACGCCCGAGGAAGAGGCGGAGTAGTAGGCCGGGGGCGATATCGCCCCGACTTACCACAAGAACACCAGCCGTACCATGCAGTGTTCCACCCGTACCCCCCATACCCTGAGGGCCACACCATGATCCAATGCATCCTGGGCCCATGTTCCCTAGACATCCATACGATGGGAGAGGTATGCTTCCACCGGGGGCTGGACGAAACCGACATCCGCGACCACGACTTGAATACCCCAACCAGCACCAGGCAACCGACCAGTACGGTCGAGAGGGGCCCAGCCAACCGGCAGACGAGTACGCCGGACTGATGAGCCCACAGGAGAAGCAGTGACTGGCCTCCATACAAATGATGCAATTGAACACTACCAACCTTATCAGGATGATTTCTATTACCTGATGTACCAGCAGCGTTAGGGGAGTGCGGGCTGAGTTTTCTGGTTGAGCTGTTGTTTCCCCGAGTTGGCAGAAACACCATTTGGCCAGCCAGAAAACCAGCCCTCACTCCCCTGACGCTGCTGGTCCCCGGTGGAAGCGTAGCTCTCTCATCGTATGGATGTCTTGGGTACATGGGCCCAGGATGCCTTAGTGGTGGTCGGATCATGGTGTGGTCCCCAGGGTATGGGGGATACGGGTGGAATACTGCATGGTACGGCTGGTGTTCTTGTCGTAACGCTGCTGGTACATCAGGTAATAGAAATCATCCTGATAAGGTTGGTAGTGTTCAATTGCATCATTTGTATGGAGGCCAGTCACTGCTTCTCCTGTGGGCTCATCAGTCCGGCGTACTCGTCTGCCGGTTGGCTGGGCCCCTCTCGACCGTACTGGTCGGTTGCCTGGTGCTGGTTGGGGTATTCAAGTCGTGGTCGCGGATGTCGGTTTCGTCCAGCCCCCGGTGGAAGCATACCTCTCCCATCGTATGGATGTCTAGGGAACATGGGCCCAGGATGTATTGGATCATGGTGTGGCCCTCAGGGTATGGGGGGTACGGGTTTAACACTGCATGGTACGGCTGGTGTTCTTGTGGTAAGTCATGGCGATATCGCCCCCGGCCTACTACTCCTCCTCTTCCTCGGGCGTAATTTCCATTTTGTAGATTATGTGGGATATGTTGCTTTTTATAGGGCAGCCTTATTGGATTAACAGTCGTCAACGGTGTCGATGGCGGTCTCTGCCACCAGGACTCCATGGTTTGAGTTTTCTGGTTGGGCTGTTTTTCCCCGAGTTTGCAGAAACACCATTTGGCCACTATTTTCCAGAGCCGGATTGGGGTTTATTTATTTATTTACTATTTTAACGGTTACACCATTTTACATTTTTCAATCCTTGCTAACAAGATGGCGAAGAAAAAATAAACAATAACAATAAATAAGCCTAACAGTAAATAACAATGCGATAAACATGCGAATTCATAGCAAAAAAATCAACTACTAACTTTCAAATCTCAATAAATAACAGGGGTTTACAATAAATTCTTTCATGAGATGGTAACAGTAATAGCATCTTAATACATTAGTGAACTTAAATATATAAATATAATAAAAACAAACAGCTTTAGATAAAAAAAAGACCACGAACCCGAAATACACTCGTTCACATTTTCTCAAATGGGGCCCTTTAAAGGCACCACCTAAAACAGCTCTTTTGATGCACAGGTACTGGTCGAAGACCCTAGAAACAGTGTGTGGGTGTGGCCCTCGAAAGGGACAACCTAAAAACTCTCAGCAAAACACAGAACAAACGACACAGGAACTGAGTGACTTCTCTCTTAAAAGAGGCAGGCAATTTGCCAAAGAAGTCGACAGAAGGAGAAACCTCAGCACCAATCCTCAGGAGTCTTGAGATTCCATGGTTTTGGGAATAGTTGGTAGGCAGATGACCTCTGAAGAACAATGCTTTTGATCTCGTGCATCTAGATATGGAGAAGTTTAGTCGACTCAGTAGATCTGGACAGTCTATAATCCCTTCAACCAGTCTGTGTAGAAAGAGTAGATCGTTTATCTTGCGTCTTAGTTGAAGTGGCTGTACACCAAACTGGTCTTCAAGTGCTTTGATGGGAACTTCAAGAAAGCGGTGACCAAGTCTCAAACCCAACACTCTAATGAATCTAGTCTGAATTCGATTCAAAATATTCGTGACCAGCCTGGTATGGGGACCAGATCACCAAGCAATCCTCAGGAACCGGACGTATCAATGACTTGTAAAGCAAAACAAGTAATAAAGGGGATCTCAGGTCTCGAGTCGTACGAAGAATAAAGCCAAGTAAAGATGATGCTCTGGGAGATACATGTAATAAATGATCCAATGGACTTGAGGTAGATTTTGTAATGACTCCAAGGTCTCTGATCTTGTCCACCGCTCTGAGATTTGTGCCACAGATGTTATAGTCATAGGTGTGAGTCACAGCACTTCGACTAAAGCTGATAACATGACATTTCGAAACATTCAATGCCAGGTCGTTAGACATACACCAATTGCTTATGTTATCAAGAGAGACTTGAAGTTCATCCTGCATTTGAGTAGAGGTGACTTTACCGAATATCTTGATGTCATCGGCAAACATGAGAAAATTGGACTTGATGACTTGCGATATGTCGTTGATGAAAATGTTAAAAAGCAAAGGTCCCAAGTGGGAGCCTTTGGGTACACCCGACGTCGCAAAAAAGGGACTTGAAAAGGCTCCATCCCATTTCACCATAAGCGTGCGATCCATCAAGTAGCTTTGAAGCCATTGAAGCAGAGGCCCACTAATCCCATGTCCTTCAAGCTTGGCAATCAGCAGACGATGGTTTATTTTATCAAATGCCTTGCTACAATCCAAGTATACACAGTCAACTTTCTTCGCCAAGGCTGGTTGAATGGCAATGGGTCTGTAGTTCTTGATATTATTTCTGCTGCCAGATTTGAAAATAGGAACCACATAGCTCCTCTTCAGGAAGGAAGGGAAAACCCCCGTAGAAAGAAGTGTCTTGAAGTAGAGTGTGAGATGATGCAATCACTGGAGCACAGTACTTTATTTAATACAGCAGGTGGGATATGGTCCGGACCTGGGCCTTTATTGTGATCTAAGCTGAGTAGCTTCTGTTGAATATCTACGGCAGAGAAACTGCAGTTGTTGGTTGTTTGATTAAATCCAAAGTCATAGTCAGGGATCGGGATATCATCAGTTTCAAAGACGGATGCAAAGTATTGAGAAAAGAGATTGCATTTTTCTTCGGCATCCACGGCTTCATGAGAATCAAGGACTATCGCGGACTGAAAAGATTAAGAGCTCTTCCGGGAGTTCACATAGGACCAAAATGACTTAAAATTGGTCGGAATGCTTTCTTCGATCATATTCAAGTAGTTAGTGTGGCACAGTTGGGCAAGTAAAGTTCTTTACACACTCTTCTGGCTTTTTGAAAATTTTCATAATCCTTTAGGGCAAGAGTTGAATTATTTTATTTTATTTTATTTTATGTATCAACGGCGTAAGCCAATTTACAATGAGAATAATTAATAATAATAATAATAATTACATGCAAGAATTCAGCTGTGAGTTAGCAGACTACACATACATAATAATGATACTTAGATGATAACAGGCGCATTACAAAATAAATAAACATGCACTATAGCTACAATACAGGCTCAACACGTTATGTAAAGAATATAATAAAATTACAATTCACTATCAATGACTAGACCTAAGTAAATACACAAAAGGATATATGATTACTGACACATTCCGAAATAAATATACATGCAAATAAATAGGATAATGCAGGCTGAATGTGACTTTTGGAAAACATAAATAGATCACAGCTCATCTAGTATATGCATGAAAAACAAGCAGAATACTAATGCTAAAGACTAACTTAATGTAAATTATCCGTGCAACACAATGTTACAGTCCACATGCAGCAAGCATTGAGTTGGCTCAACTTGACAGAAGCACCAAGGCACACCTTCGAATTCGTTGTTCGCTGTCAAAGAAGACATCACACTCTGAGGCCACTTTGTTGCCCAGTCTTACGAACCGAGCGAGAGGACTGTGGTAGTCATAGTTGGTAGCGTGATGACGGCGACTCAGAAGTTCTCGGGACCTGGTGTTTGACGGTATTCTGAAGAAAAATTCTGCCAGAAGAGCCGAGCAACGCACATCTCCATTGAGAAGCTTAAGGAGGTAGATCACATCCGCCACATCACGTCTCAGGGCAAGAGGTGGAAGTTGTAGGTTTTCATATAGCCCATCAATTGGCACCTCCAAGTACTCATATCCGAGACGAACCCCGACCAGACGAACAAAACGTCGCTGCACTAACTCCAATCTGGCCTTGGCTCCAACTGTGTAGGGGGACCAGATGGGGCTTTCATACTCCAGGAGTTGACGAACTAGAGCACAGTAGAGAGATCGAAGAGCATTTGGGTTGCTGATTCCTCTTGTGAAGCGTGTTATAAAACCCATCATTCTACTGGCTTTACTGCAAATGGTATCGATGTGGGTTGAAAAACTCATGTCACTGTCAAAGTGAACACCCAAGTCCTTTATATTTTGTACTCTAGGAATTATGTTACCCGATATCTGGTACTGATATTCGACAGGGCGCTTTGATCGGCAGAAGGTTAGTGTAGAGCATTTGCTGGGGTTGATGGACATGCCATTATCAGAGCACCACTCCTCAATTGCTAAAAAGCTTTCCTGCAACTTTTGGGAATTTTCAAGAGATGTAGCCTCGAAGAAAATCTTCAGGTCGTCCGCAAATTGAAGAGCGTTGACAGAGATGACCTCAAGAAGATCGTTGATGAAGATATTGAAGAGACACGGGCCGAGTAAAGAGCCCTGAGGGACCCCCGAAGATGGAAAGAAGTGAAATGATCTTGCTGGGCCAATTTTGACCATCAACATGCGATCTTGCAGGTAGCTGGATAACCAAGAAAGTAAAGGATCAGCGATACCACATCCCTTCAACTTGGACACGAGAATGGAGTGGTCAACTCTGTCGAACGCTTTGGCCATATCAATATAGACGGCGTCGACTTGCTTGTTCTTCCTGAAGGCGGCCAAGACATATTCTTGAAAGAGAAGCAGGTTAGAAACTGTGGACTTTCCCCTCACGAAGCCGTGCTGCGATGGATGAATGAAGCCTGAGGTATGGAAATTTAGCCTGTCTAATACGAGGCTCTCAAAGACTTTCCCTATTGACGGCAGGATGGTTATTGGGCGGTAGTTTCTCACATCAGCAGGGTCGCCAGCCTTGTGTATTGGTACAACGTACCCACTCTTCAACGCATTGGGGAACACACCTTTCGCCAAAGATTCATTGAACAGTAAGTGGAGAGGACCAGAAAGGAGGCCTCGGCAGTGATGAAGAACTGAAGGGGGAATGCTTTTTAATACCGGCTCCCTTTTTGGTATCCAAGTGCTCCAATTTCTGGTTGACCTCCTTTTTGGTAAACAAAACGGTGCTTAACTGGTTCGAAACTGGATAGCTATGAGTTTCTGAGGAATGTGATGAAGGACAGTAAACAGAACTGAAGAACATAGCAAAAAGATTGCATTTATCTTCGGGATCCTTAGCTTCGGTTCCATCGAGAAAAATATGAGAGGGTATATCTGGTGTTTTTCTCTGTGCTTTGACGACTCCCCAGAATGCTCGAGGATTCGAAGATATATTGGCTTCTACGTTGGACATGAAGAGCGTGTAGCATTCACGAGATTGAGTTTTGCAGGCATCTCTCAGATTGGCAAACTCATAATAGTCGGCAAGATTAAGGCTAATCTTGTAACGCTTATGTGCAATCTTCTTCTGTATTATAAGTTGTTTCAGTTCATCAGTGAACCATCTTGGAAAGTGCGTTACACCGAACCTTCTCAGCGGGCTTGCACTGAGGGTGGCAGCTCTCAGAACGCTCTGCAAACAGGTGAACTTATCATCCAATGGGATGTCTTGGCAAACAAAGCTCATGTCAGTGCGTTGCAAGGTGACAGAGACAGACGGCAGATCACACTTCCATAAGTTGTGGCCCATATAGCTATTGGGGTCAAGGCTGAGCCAGAGGTCCGTCAGGTTGACAGCTAAAGGGGGGTGATGGACGTCAGGCTGAATCAGATGATCAACGGCTTCGGTAACCTGTGCTCCCTGATCTGAGCTGAATATGAGATCAAGAGTAACGCCTCTGTGGTTTCGTACATGATTAACTTGATAAAGGTTGTGAGCAGAAGACATATCGTTAAGGAGTTCACCAGCACGCAGAGGAAGACCATGGGAGGCAAGATTTAGGTCATATTCGGGCAAGTTGAAATCGCCAAATATGAAAACTTTCTGAGGGTGATTGGCTACCTCAGATATCTCAGCCACCGCATTACAAAAATCAGTATATGCAGACAGAGGACTAGATGGGGGGATGTAGATACAACCCAAAAGGAGATTTGTGTTACATCCCAAAGATAGCAGGATGAAAACACATTCGAGATTAAAATTTGAAAAGAGACGTCTATGTGGTATGCAATTTCTAACTGCAATCTGAGATCCACCCCCCGACTGCTTACTACTGGTATTCAGGGATCTGTCACAACGATGTATTGAGAAATCAGTATCACCAACGACTTCAGAGTCCAAGATGTCAGCAGATAAGTTCGACTCACAAAGCAATATGATGTCAATAATAGTTGAGGATAAGTTGTTTTTCAGCTCTGTTAATTTGGAGCGCAAGCCATTAACATTCTGACAGTAAATGTTAATGGGGGTTAGCTGCTTGCCGTTGGTGATTATCCGTTTTTTGATACTATGGTAGGGGTTCCATTCACAAATTTTATGGTTAAGTTCGACTCTCCAGCATCTGTTCTAGACTTTAAGGTGGCGCGGAGTTGTTCTAAGTACTTTCTCTCACGTGGTGTACGATCGTGCGAGATCGATATACCACTTAAGTCATCCGGTAACCCTTCTTTATTGAAATTCTTGAATGCGTGGATTGCGGCACTCTCCGAGGGCATACAGATTATAAGAGGACGAGATTTATTTAGGGTTTTACGTCCTAATCTGAAATGGCGAACGTCAGAAAGCGAGACTTGTGAATTTGTATGTTCCAGGAAGCTACTAATTAAACCGGCATCATGAGTCTTTGAGGCTGTCAGAGAAGGAGACTTATTTAGTTCTGGTAGATTGTGGATGATGACGTTCTTGCAGCGCCTCAAGCGATCATTGTTTTCCGCAACGAAATCTTCCAACAGCTGATCGTTGGTAGGTTCCCGTTCTTTAATGTTAGCGATTTCGTCTTCTACTTTGCTTAAGCGTGGTTCAATGTCTTCTAATTTCGCCGTAACTTTGCTAAGTTCAGTTTTTATTGAATCAAGACTCTCCGATAATTCCGCTATGGTGGCAAGAGAAGAAAGCTTAGTGAGGATTTCGTCCAGTTTGCTATCAATGGGATTAGCAGTTGGCTTTACGCAGTCGGTTCTTGTACAATTCCACTTTGTGCTTTCGTCACTGCTAATACGCAGATATTCCACCTTGGACATTTTGAGACAATCACGGTGAAACCACCGTTCGCAGGGGCCATCACAACATACGCCCTCATCAGTGTCCAAAACTATCTTCACGCATATAGGGCAAGAGTTTGCAGACATATTATAATATATACGCTATGCCCCAGCCTTTGGAATTTTGGTTCTGTGAACTAGACAGGAAAAGAAAGCAAAGCCCAACCGAAAGCTACTCGATTCACCCCCGGTTAAGCGTTTGCAATAGTCACTTTTGCTATCCACATTTGTTGTAGTACATAATTTTGCAGGGTGACACAAGATCAAGAAGGCTGTGGCAGGAAAAAAAAATTGGCGTAGCTCTTTCCCTCTCTTCTTTCTGATGCAGACGACACGAATGACTTGGAGGGAAAGAGGAAATGAATGAATGGAAGTTATTTAGCTTCACGAAGGAGGTTAAATAATCGTGTGGCTTGTTAATTCGTTAATTCAAATATTGGGGCTGACTTATAACGCTTGTGGAGTGTTTCTATTGTATGACCATTCTTTTTAGATCATTGTTGAACCAATGAGGAAAGTTGTTATTAGCTTTTTTCCTCAAGGCAAAAACCCGAAGTAAACTTGCAGGATATGAATAGACACTCAATTTTCTTACTGGAAGGAATTATCTTGGAGCAAGGAATATAGTCCCGAATTGCAATTAGTACTCCACCTCCACTATATTTGTCGCTATTGAGCTCAGACTTATCACATCTAAATACTGTGAGGCCTGCTAGGCCTAGTTCACTATCACTTATATCAGGTGCCAGGTTGGTCTCGACTAGACATATAATATCAAAATGAGAAATGTTTAAGGTTTCAGAGAGGACGTTTAGCTTTGTTCTAAGACAGTTTACATTTTGAAAATAGAATGCAGGTTAATAGTGTGAACCGTTGAAATCCAGGCGTTTTTTGAGACTTTGATAATTGATGGAATATTATTCTTGAACTTTATTGCTAGATCCTCCTCTCCTTTAGATTTTCTCTCTTCTAGCTCAACGTACAATGACTTGAGATACTTAATTTCCTGTGGAGTTTCGAGTTGGAGTTTAATTGTGTGTGGGGTGTCGAGTGCCGTGGCAGATGACTCCTCGAACCAGCACTGGATACATCGTCAATCCATCATCTAAAATTGTGGAGGCCACTCGTTCACACAGCTCATTGTTATCAACTTCAAAGCTGCATTTTTAATTGTGAGGCTAAATTATTGAGAAATGTGAAATTCAATAAACAAAAATTAACGAGCTTGGTTCACATAAAAATGTTCGAAGGACCAGGTAAAATTACCAGTGAAATTAACAAATGTCATAAAAAATTTTCATGAAATTAATCAATAGAAAAGAGAGAGTCAATGACCATGAAAATCCTAACAGCGGAGCACGCTGTCTGGGAACGCCATGGCTGCCATGCTGGAGGAGGGACGCCATCGTCGCTAAGAAGAAGCTGGAACTGCTGGGCCTAGGAAAGTTCACCACTTTCGTCCAGGGAATTTATTTCTTGAGACGAGTCGCACGCACGCAAATCATTATAAACAAGAGAGCTCTCGTACAGCCACTGGCTTTGTACGCGGTCGCCCGAGTTGCCGACACGCACAGGACACAAGCTTCTCTACACAATTGAATGGGCAGAGACAATGTATACTGAGAAAAAGAAAGTTATACTCAAAATGTTTAAAATCAATAATGATACGGGAATTTAATAAGCCAAAAATGGCGAGGCATAAAGAGAAAATGAGGCGGAAACTGAGCTACGGTAAAGACCGCGCCGGAAACTTGACGTGCTCCGAAAGAGGCTTGAGACGAACAGGACACACTATCCGCGTCATGGGAGGGGAAGGGAACTGAACACATAAGTCAAACGGAACTCAACTGGTGGATGGTTCAGTGACCAATCAGATTTGACGAATTAGTAATTTTGCGTTTGGACTGTGTTGGGAGTCCATCGGGCGGACGACCCAATATCTCTGTTACTCTCGCTTTGCTTGCCGCCAATATTTCAATTCAACTTATATTTACAACTTAAAATAAGTACTTAACAACATGAAATGGGCATAGTTAGGGGTGCATAAAACTACTTGTAACTAATAATAATACAGTGGAGCCTGTTAGGTTGTGTTGTTACTTAGGCCTAAAATAAGCTTGGCATACAAACCTCAAACAAGTTTTATTATAATCTCTACAGAAAGAAATTCTATTCCTTGAATGAAAGATTCAACTGTCAATTAGATTAATTATATTTTTAATATTGTAACAGAATTGAACCAACCTAGGTATAAGCTACTATTTATGGGTGTGTGGCACGTAAAATATGCCATCAATATACATACCACATGATTTTTTTATTTATTTTTTTTATAGGAAATGCATTGACAAGTGCAATACATATTGTTTAAGGGTTTTACATTTCATGGTTGATGTACATTTCATTTTAAAATATAAGCATGATATGGGTACATTGTTTAGCCGTCATTTTCCAATATGGTTGAAATTGCCATTTAGAAAAATGTGTTAATTTTACAAAATGATCAGGGAACCATGCCAAACATGTCAAAAAGGTTTTACTTAGTAAGCCTTTAAATTTTAAATAATTTGTTGGTTACCTGTCACCAAACTACTCAAAGGTTAAAGTTTGAAATATTTCTTAACCTTTTTCAAGAGTAATGTACAAACATTATACTCGGGAAGATGCATTATTTCATGGGCTACAACTTTTGTAGAGGTACAAACTTCATATTTTAAATTCAGACGAAGCGAAACAGTTAAACCCTCAAATATAACAAGAACATGTTATAAAGTTTCAAGTTTATGTTCAAATATTGCCTCTGGCCTGTAAGATACCATCAGTAAGTACCACATTTTCTTGTAGGAAATCTTTTCGTGAGTAGTATAAATCTAGTTTGAAATTTTTACACTGTATGGTTATCGTACAATTGATTTTTAAATGAAAGCTTACACAATAACATGTCTTAGCCGCCATTTTACAAGATGGCGGAAAATGCCAAAGTGGGAATGAATGGGAATTTTCACTAAATGATCAGGGAACCATGCCAAATAAGTCCCAAGTGGTTTCATTAAGTTATTAATGTTGTACTTGCATGCTCAAATTTTAATTTTAATTTTGCCTGTCACCAAACTACATAAAAGTTAAAATTTAAAATATTTTGTAGCGTTTGTTTTAGGAGTAATGTGCAAGCATTATACATGAAAAGATGCACAATTTTATTGGCTACAACTTTTGCAGAGGGACATAATTCATATCTTTAATACAATCGAAGTAAACTAGGAAAATTTTCAAATATAACATGAAAATTCTGTCAAATTTTAGGTTTACGTTCAAATATTGTCCATGGCGTTTGAGATACCATCAATAAATACCACATTTCCTTGTAGGAAATCTTGTTGTGAGTAAAATCAATTTTTTGGGTGCTTTTACACCACATGGTTATCGTAAAATAATTTTTTTAAATAAAAGCTTACATAACAAAATATTTTAGCTGCCATTTTCCTTGTAGGTAATCTTTTTGTGAGTAGAATAAATCTTGTTTGGGGTTTTCACATCACATGGTCATTTTGCAATTAATTTTTAAATAAAAGCTACATAGTAAAATATTTTAGCCGCCATTCTCCAAGATGGCGGAAAATCCCAAAGTGGGAAAAGTTGGGAATTTTCACAAAATGATCAGAGGACCATGCCAAATACGTCCCAAGTGGTTTCGCTTTTTTTTACTTTGTCCGATTGGACCCCTATATTGTCATAACGGCCCCGGACTATAAAGACTTTCACATGATATGCAAATTCCTTAATCCCACGGTTAATTATGATACTTCTATAAGAAACAATTGCTTATCAATACATATGAAACAGACTTAGAGGACCAGGAGTTTGTGCTTGCCGAGTGTCGCATAATCAACTAGTTAAGATGCAGTGGGGTTGATTATATGGTGTAAATATGACTGCAGTTTAACTTCAAGTTTCTGAACCGGTAGTGTGACAATTAATAACAAGCAATGTTCTGGCGATAATAAAAATTGTAAATAAGGTTTTAAAACAATAAATATGATGGAAATAGCAATATTAAGAGCCTTAAACGTGCAGAAAAGCCTTCAGTGGCTTAAAATAAATATTTATCTATAAATAATCGGAGGAAGAACTCATTGATTCAGTTTACTAAACCTCTATTACGGATGATTTTTCATGATTTGATTTGTAATTATTCATCACTTAATACATTTTGCTATAACAGTACCTCTGAAAAATAACTGCTATTTTACTGATGTAGCATAAATTGAAAGGGAAAGAGCCCGTCCTCTTCGTGTTCAAGTATTAGTGACTAAGAGCGAAGCTGTGTATGGACGATGTAATGTAGTGAATAAAAAACTGCTACTCGTACATTTCATTTGTATTTGTCAGTAACATATAAATATGAAGACAAATTTTATTTAGTAGAGCGGTGTTCAATTGTATTTGTTGTATTAAATCCTTTTAAAAGTTTAATGGGTAAAAGATTCTATACATAAGGAATCTAAATGAAACCCAACAACAATCTAGATTGAACAATCTTATGTAATAAAATACTAAGACTATATTCATGTATATGAGAACAGACAATTTACACAAAAACTCTTACCTAAGGCTTCACTTCACTGATTTTTAGATCGCATTTGCTATTTTCCTATAACACATTAAAAATAAAATTTATTGTTCATCCGATAATTATACGTTACATTTTACTTTTTTTAACAAATGCATTTGCTTAGCGAAGTATAATGTTAGCACTAGCAGTGACTAATAGGATTAATTAACCGCCGACTCTCTAATTGCAGCTTCTTTCCCTAGAGTTGCTTATCGTTATCCTTATACCGCAACCTAAGGCTCCAAAATATTATAAAATTCCCTCTACTTTTAACATCCATCTTTTTGTCTTACGCAGTAATATTTGCTAAAAATTAAAGGCAATGTCTTAATACATCGAAGTAAAATTCTGTCGAACATCTTTACTGTCAAAAGTTGTCAGATGTTTATATAAAATACATTAAATTAGTCATATAAAAAAATGTTGGTCATATAATTAGAGTATTAAAAAAATAACAAAGGTCCTTGAAATTATTACTGACACGACATAGATCCGTAAAACATATCGAAACTTCCTCTAAGGATTGTCCCCGATGGAAACCTTGAAAAAACTGCTTGGACCGATGTTGTAGTAAATAAGACTTGTTAGCATTTGAAAAAATAATAAAATGCCGCTAAAATTCACTTAACTTTTTTCATATCTACGCCAGAAAAATTTAGTGCATGGTAAGCACTCTTTTATGGAAAGTGATCCACCTCAATACCAGATAATGGGCCTCTCGAGGACAGACTCCATGACCCCTTGAACGTTATTATTATTGTGTTATTTGGTATTCTGTTGTTGTATTTTTCCAGTTAACGATTCAGTTTTTTAAAGCGGAAGTCTGTTTTTTACTTGGAATAAAGGGTAAATATATTCAAGGATATAATTTACATGATAAATTTACGTTTTGGCACAAGAATAAGATAGGAAGATTTGTATGAATGGTTCTGTTTTGACAATACTGTGGGTTTAGCGTTTTGAATCTCTTGGCTCAGTCTGGCTTCAAGTGTTTTATCAACACTTTCATCAGCTGTGTTTGCATTGTACTGATTTGCTTACTCTGTATAAAAATATGTTATACATTATAGCTTTTAACTGTGACCTATCAAATGTAACTTGAATATATTACCATTTAAGTGTTATTTAATATTAAATTTGGGTGTACTATATATAAAAAGGGTAATTGATTGGACCATTAAACTAATTAATTGTTATATATTTTTGTATTTAATTGACCAAATGTCCTTTGTAAGGAATAATACTACAAAGTTGTTTTGCCACCAAATTTAACGTTACATTTTCAAACCATATTAAACGGTTACGGTTTTGTGGACCATGAAAGTTGCACTTTACTTTAACAGACGACCTCAGTGTATTGTAACAGAATTGTCCTAAAGTGAATTTAAAATATTGTGACATAAATGGTTTTACCAATGGATAGTTTGAATAACGCTTTTTTATAATTAAAGTAAGTTCTAAAAATGAGTTATTTGTATCCTTTTATAATTTTAAATAATATTTAATATTTGTTTTTAATATTTTTATTAGTGATTTTTAGTAAAATTATAAAAATTAGACAGAATTTGAATTGTCGGCCAATAACCATACATTGTGCGTTCTTGGACAGATAGCGAGGTCAGTATACCAGCCACAGGCGGAGCTGATATTGTCTGAGACAGATAGCGAGGTCGGTATACCAGCCACAGGCGGAGCTGACGTTGTCTGAGACAGATAGCGAGGTCGGTATACCAGCCACAGGCGGAGCTGATGTTGTCTGAGACAGATAGCGAGGTCGGTATACCAGATACAGGCGGAGCTGATATTGTCTGAGACAGATAGCGAGGTCGGTATACCAGCCACAGGCGGAGCTGACGTTGTCTGAGACAGATAGCGAGGTCGGTATACCAGCCACAAGCGGAGCTTAAGTTGTCTGAGACAGATAGCGAGGTCGGTATACCAGCCACAAGCGGAGCTTAAGTTGTCTGAGACAGATAGCGAGGTCGGTATACCAGCCACAGGCGGAGCTGACGTTGTCTGAGACAGATAGCGAGGTCGGTATACCAGCCACAGGCGGAGCTGACGTTGTCTGAGACAGATAGCGAGGTCGGTATACCAGCCACAGGCGGAGCTGACGTTGTCTGAGACAGATAGCGAGGTCGGTATACCAGCCACAGGCGGAGCTGACGTTGTCTGAGACAGATAGCGAGGTCGGTATACCAGCCACAAGCGGAGGTGAAGTTGTCTGAGACAGATAGCGAGGTCGGTATACCAGCCACAGGCGGAGCTGATATTGTCTGAGACAGATAGCGAGGTCGGTATACCAGCCACAGGCGGAGCTGATATTGTCTGAGATAGATAGCGAGGTCGCTGTACCAGCCACAGGTGGAGCTGATATTGTCTGAGATAGATAGCGAGGTCGCTGTACCAGCCACAGGCGGAGCTGATATTGTCTGAGACAGATAGCGAGGTCGGTATACCAGCCACAGGCGGAGCTGATATTGTCTGAGACAGATAGCGAGGTCGGTATACCAGCCACAGGCGGAGCTGATATTGTCTGAGACAGATAGCGAGGTCGGTATACCAGCCACAGGCGGAGCTGATATTGTCTGAGACAGATAGCGAGGTCGGTATACCAGCCACAGGCGGAGCTGATATTGTCTTAGACAGATAGCGAGGTCGGTATACCAGCCACAGGCGGAGCTGATATTGTCTGAGACAGATAGCGAAGTCGGTATACCAGCCACAGGCGGAACTGATTTGTCTGAGACCCGACGCAAAATGGAAACTACCAACGCATTTGGATTTGCATACTTTAATGTAATGTTTCGAAATACGAGTTTATTCATACGGGAATCGATGGAAATATTATTTTGTCCCAAGCTATGTTTTAGTTTAAATCTACATGAGACAATTACAATTATTTTAGTGTTTTTTCTTGATCACGCATTTGCATGTTGCGCCAGGGTTGGCAAACAATCTGACACAGACTGACACATCTTCATAGCTCCGTAGCCTCTAAATCGTTAAACGCTGGTATTGTGTCACTTAGTAAAATGAAACTGTTAATTCATTGGTTTTAGCCCAGTTTACTCATCATTATAAAGCAATGCCAATTTTAAAGAAACAAAAAACGTGTTTTTTTATTTTGTAATGACTGTGAGCGTAAATGTAATCATCGACTATATTCAATGATAACAATTAAATAATATCAATAATAAAATGTATTAAGAAATTTAGCTCGACTAAGAATTAACACTTCTCTTTTTTATTGCTAATAAATTTAATTATTTATTAACTTCATTGATATTTATTTGAAATAAATCAAACCATCGCATGTTAACATTGTGTCATATTTGTAAGGAATAGTTCACTTAAAAGTGCGTTAAAACTTTAAAATAAGAAAAGTCCTCTCGGTAAGAGAGTTCCTTCTTCGCCTCTCAGATTTGTTGTTATATCTAATAACTTTTTATCGTTGTAGGCATCACTCGAACGCGGATGAAGGCTTTATTCAACAGCGTTATTACGACTTGTTTATCTGAAGGTCTTATTTGCAATTTATCAGGTCTACAAAAAACGGAAAGTTTCCTTTAACCTGTTGTCTTTGTTACTTTTTTCACTTATTTTGTTATTTTAATTAAACATAATTTTGCTTAACTCCAGATTTTATGAACGCCATCCTTTATTCTGATTGTCTTTAAATGTTTCATGGTATGAATGAAATACATTTCAGATCATTTGACCATCAGCTCTTTAATGGAATAAATTTAAAGAGGGTTTTGAAAAGTCACTGACGATTATATTTTTGTTATTCTATGGAAACTATACACCCTACAAAGATAAACGAAATTGAAAACAACAGCTGAGTTTGAAATTGAATAAAAAATCCAGTATTTAGGGGGTACGGGCAAAAATTGTAATTAGTGTACGATCTTTGAAAATCACTTTTAGCCATTTGAATGATGATAGAGAGCATACCATTTTTACTCATACTGCATTGGTAATTTATTTTATGATATCGATAGTCATTCTAATTCACTTAATAACCAATGTGAATCATTCGAAGATTCACATTGGTGGGCGGAGGGAGTGTTTAAAGCTAGAATTATTAAAGATTAATTCCTGCATAGTGCCAAGACTGCTTCAACCTACCCATTCTACGTAACTGCCTACTTCATTCAAGAGTAAATCAATCATCGTCACATCGGAAAAAATTCGCATTTAGTACCGTATCTAAGTGCATATCGCTCCATATAACACAAATATCGAGTTATCGTTGTGTCATTGTCGGTAATTTTAATGTATTGAAAAACTGTGTATCTTATCCAATTTTAATTTAAATCGCGTGAACAGTTTAAATAAATTAAAATTATAATAGATTGATTATGAAATACAACTGAACTTGAATATTATTCCTTAATTTATATTTATACTTTATTCATGATGAATTAATACTCGTATTTTATGCAATCTCTAAATATAATTTAACTTCCATCACTAATAACAAAACTACTTTCTGTACTACGAATCAAGATAAATTTTAGGTTTGATCATCTCACTTTTGACAGAATTTAAAATATTTATTTCGTATTTCCTTCACAAAAATTCACTTATGGAGGTGAACGTCGAATTCAAAGTAACTCCGCTTGGAAATATAAGCTTAATATATAACATCGGAGCATTTTGTTTTCGCGAACATGGTAGAATCTTCTTATCATAAACTTTAAGAGAAAATATTTATTACTTGAAACCAAATAGCAAATATATTCCAGTTCTAAAATAACATATCCAGTCGATTCGTATAAAGCAAGACATATTGAATAGTACATACTGAATAATAAATTTGATTGATTTTATAGTGCTTCCAAATACGTAATTCGCTTTCTTTGTTTAATTAGTTTACGAGTAGTTAACACACGCATTTTTTCTATACCAATAGCATTGTTATTTAACGTTACATAATGATTTAACTTGTAATTTAAATCGTTAAGGAAATTAATTTTTTAAAGGATAAAACGCATTGTATTTACAATCTTCTTCCACGTTAAAATAAATCATCCACACAAAAACGAGTTTTAACTACATATAGTAATTTTATTTGGGGAATACTCCACAAAGTCTTAGATAGCTAAAATTTATGTAGTTATTAAATAAACTGATACATTCATCGCTAATTTCACATATTTTGTCTAATAAGATAATAACACCGTCTACACTTGTAGAGTCGATCTCTGTAATGTTTTCATTCGTGAATGTTGTATAAGTGATCTAATGAACCAAAAGAAGAGTTGGAGAAGGTTGTGTAATAAGGTTTCGGTTGATAGCTTTAGTGATCCACTTACCCCTTGGATGGAAGCCAAATTGTCCCTATATCGTGGAGAAATCTCAGGCTCTACCGAAGATGAAACCAAATGGTTCGGAGGGAAAATTAAAATGATTTATTTGTGAACTCCTATGAGATAAAATTATAATAACTTACATTTAATAAATAGTATAGTTTATAACAATATATTGTGTATACATTGTTTACAAGTCCTATGGTAATATAAATTTTTTACAGTATTCATTAAATTTATACGTAAACATACAATTATACGTAATTTTAAAGATATATTTGCTTATGATTGACTATGCAACAACAGTAGTGTCAAATTGTTGGTGCTGGCCCAGTTCAAGGTCACCTGAGGGATGACGTCATCGAGGTCAATGACCTCACCGATGACGTCATCGATGACGTCATCGATTGCGTCATCGATGACGTCATCACCAATGACGTCATTTCTATGACGTCACACCCATGACGTCACAGAAATGACGTGCTGATGACGTCATCACCCCTTACGTCATCAAAATGACGTCACCGACGCCACTGAGGTCAAGGTCACGCCGAAACTTAAATTTTTTTGGCACTTTTGCCGTTTCTCGCACTACGCTCCGAGTTTCAGTCAGAGTCCCCGTGACCTTGACCACTTGGAGCGAATTTTCGACGAGAAACGGCAAAAGTGCCAAGTTAAACTCGAGTTTCTGACATGACTCTGCCTAAATGGGCAATCGGTTATTCCTCAGGTGACCTTGAACCAGCACAACACCAACAATTTGATATTACTGTGACCTTGAAAACCTAACAATGGAGCGCCGACACCGATGCGCACCCCACGACAGCCACCGAGTGACTGACTGTCAGGCTCTGTGTATGCTAGGTATATCGGCTTGAGAGACTAAGACTCTAAACTGTCAGGAATGGGAGTAACTAACTGAATTTTGCAAGGAAAAGTCATTTCATCCAATATTTTAAACAAATCCTCATCAGTAAAACTGACATTAGTCTGTTTTGTATAAAACTTAGGGTGTCCGCGCAACAGTTTGCGCCACTTAGCTAAAGTTGAAACTCTCCTAACTTTGAGTGGTGGACAGTGAGCAACTAATAAAGTCTTAACACGGCTAAGTTTCTTACCTAAAGTGTCCTGCGACATGGCTTCACCTCACAAAAGTCCGCACAATACTGAGAGACTGCTTGTAGCGCATGAGTCAAGGGAAAAGAGGTGGGGGAAACAGCAGGAGTGGGGGAAGGTCACAGTGGCGGGGGAAGGTGAGGTGGTACGCTGGAGTATCGCATCACTTCACCATGAGCTGTCCTACAGTGAACACACTGTTCTCTTGGCCGGAGTTGGCACTAGAAGAAACATTCCTGTACAGCTTAGGCTGTGAGAGCCGTGGAAGCAAAGTCAAAGTGGAAATTGTGTTAAACTCCAAGATGAAGAGTCTCCTAAATAAACTAATTGTATCCTTGCAATCTCCTATAACTTTAGAGAAATACCACTTTATTAAGCGACACCTTAAACTTTGGCAAAACGAAGCGGAAATGGAAAAGATTACAGTAAAATTAATTTAACTTAAAACCTGGACTGGACACTCATGGCGATACCACGTGGCGTGCAAACGCCACCCTAAACATTACAAGTTAGGTTATTGAGCACCTCTGGTACGATAACTGATGTGCTAGAGTTAAAGTGTGATGACCTTGAGTCAAAACACTGAAATACTACAAGTCGATATCGTCCCAGAGTTAAAGTGTAGTGACCTACATTCAGAACTTGTAAAATTACTTACATATAGAGAGCTAGAGAACAGCGAGACGCACCACATGGAAGCCGGAGACATACTGGCGAAGCGGTGTTGTGCAGCCTAGGGACCCAGTTGTGGTGGGGGTATAGCCAACACTTAGAGTACAAGTGTTGTGGGTGACCTTGACCCACTTAACTTACCTGACCCCCCCCCCCCCCCCCGACAAAAAGTGCCCCCCCCCCCCCCCCCGACAAAAAGTGCCCCCCCCCCCGCAAAAATTGCGAACCCCCCCCCCCCCCCGACAAAAAGTGCCCCCCCCCCACCCCCACCCCCACCCCCACCCCTGATATCCTGGGCGTGGCAGCCCCGGTGGGGATATAAGGGGGCCCAGCCAGAGCCGGCTCGCAGTCCGCTCCCGCGCGTTGAACGTGAACGATCGGGACGGACCGCCATAGGCATCACTAAACATTGAATGGCGCCTTCAGTGTTTAGCGAAGTCTACTCTAACTTTAAGACTTGTATTAGTTGTAAGATATTGCGCTTGCGTTTGGGTATTGCGAATTGTTTTATATGAGAGTGTTTTACTTGTACCTTATGTCTCCTGTGTGTTTTTTATCCTTTGTGTCTTGTTTGTTATATGTGTTTAACATGTATGTGCTTGTTCCAGCATTGACTACGTTGAGCTCAATTGTGTGTTGTAAGTGTGTTATATTTTTCTAAAGTGTATACGCTTGTTTTAGCAATCCCCCCTTGAGCTTTTGCAATGCTCAAAGTAAATCGTAAAGACAGGGAACGGGAGTAGGCCCCCGTGTAAAGTTACTTTTGTATAATTGTTAGGCTCCTCTCATGCATGCTTTAATGCGGCTGAGAAATAGGAGCGTCCGTTTGTACGCCTATATGGGGGTAATAAGCCGATGGCCTCTGCACTCGGACCGAGGATGTAAGCCACTAGGGTGTCCTCAGTTAGTTTCCCTTCTGGAAACTCAAAATTATGTAAATGAAACTTTGTTAGCTATTTGTGTTTTTTTGTCCCCAAGGCCCCCGAACATTCGTGGTTCGCCATGGATGTACGGGGGCCGAAATTTTTTAATGTCCGTGTGGCCTTGACCCACATAGGACTTGTAAAAATTTACTGCATTGCTAAATTAAAAATATTAAAGATAGGGTTACGGGAGTAGGCCCCCCGTGTAAAGCCACTTGTTTTATAATTGTTAGGCTCCTCTCATGCATGCTTCAATGCGGCTGAGAAATAGGAGGTGGTCCGTTTGTACGCTTATACGGGGGTAATGAGCCGATGGCCTCTGCACTCGGACCGAGGACGTAAGCCACTAGGGCGTCCTCAGTTTTTTTCAAAATATGTAAATGACATTTCGTTAGCTATTGGAAAAGTTATTAGTTGGAAATGCAGTAAATGTTTACAAGTCTCGCGTGGCGAAGGGTACACGACATTGGATGTTGCCTTGTTGTCATAGTTGGGTCTCTTCGGAGGCTACAGCGATGACAACCCAAGTGCCCCACACCCCCATAGGGGGGTGTGGGGCTTATTTTTTTTAAAGTTTTTTCGTGACCTTGACCTAAATATAAAAGTTTTCAAAATCTTTAACAGTCAGATCTTACTAACACAGTTTATATATATAGAGGTCTTTTAAAAGTTAACAGTTAGGTATTAGTAACGCACAAGTTTGGAATTGGGTCTCTTGGGAGGCTTTAGCGATGGCAACATAAATGTCCCAAGTGGGGTTTATTTTTTCAAAAAGTGCGAGCCCCCCCCCCCCCCCCCGACAAAAAGTGCGACCCCCCCCCCCCCCCCCCGACAAAAAGTGCGACCCCCCCCCCCCCGACAAAAAGTGCGACACCCCCCCCCCCCCCACCCCCTCCCCCACCCCTGATATCCTGGGCGTGGCAGCCCCGGTGGGGATATAAGGCGGCCCGGCTGCATGCACTTCTCATTCCCGTCCAAGCTCCCGTACGGACAGGTTCTCTCTTGTTCTTGAGATTATTTATAATAACTTCACTTTTTCATTCTCATCTATTCTTCTCATTAAGTCCATTTATTACAATGGGTAAAATGGGCCTTAAACTCAAAAACTACCCGCCAGCTTCAACCTCAACCGACACGACTCAACCTCCATCATCCTCCGCCTCGATCCTGGAATATCTGATGACTGCAAACATCTTGAGCTGCCTGACGATGCCACCACCGCCGCCGCCGCCACCACAGCCCGCCTCCATGCCCAGCCTGTCGCCACTGCCGCCGACAGTGGAAGAGGCCGGTGCACCTCCACCATCGTCAGGAAAACTCAGCGGTCGAGTCCCGGTAGCCTCTCCAGCACTCTCGCTGCTATCGGACTCAGGATCGGAGTCTGCAGTCTTCGAAGAGACGTCCAGGTCGAGGATAACCCCCTACAGCAGAACCCAAAAAATCCTATCCTATACCAAATCACAATGTCCCTCACCCATATCCCCCATGCCATCCACACCAACCAAAGCATCCCGTAAATCCATCTTTTCCCCTGAACTTCCCTCCATAGACCTAACACGCTCTCCTACCCCACCCAAAATTGTTTGCTCCATTCCTTTTGACCAATCTTTGCCTCTTCCACCCCCTTCCACCCCTATTTCTTCTAGCCAGCCTAATTCGGAGAAGCTCCAAAACACTAAGAGTCCAACACAAAAGAAACGTAATCGTGTTAAATGCCCTGCTGGCAAGCGTGATAAATGCGATTATGTTTGGTTTAGCAGAGAGGCTGTGGTTCTTTGTTGTCCGAGTTTTGCTCTTCCAGAAAAAGATCGTTGCCAACGACACTTGAATAAGAAAATCAAAATTCCGACACCAAAGCCCTATAGCCTTAATATTATGCCTGAAAAGTCCAAGTTCAAACACCCCAACAGTCCGCAGAAGCTGAAAATTAATAGGCTCAAGAGGGACAAAAAATATTATTTCATTGTTCAAGCTTATGGAGCATTTAACATAAATGTGCAAATCATTCTAAAAGGTGATGGCCGCCTTCATAGAATGAAAGTACCACCTGCGATGGTACAAAGAGAATTTTTTGTCCCCGGGGCTTATTTAATTCGAAGAAAAGGATGCCGATCTGTTTGGGAAATGGATTAGGACATGGGCTCACTAAAAAGAAAAAGCCAAAATTGTTAGGTTGTGTTGGACAATATTTAAAAGTCTTTTCCAAATTATTTTTCCAAATTTAGTCTTAACCCTCTTAAAGTAAGGGAGAGGGGTATTATACAAGTCAACTAATAAAAAAAAAAAAATACTTGACTTGTATAATACTTTAACCTGGCGGTGATGTAAAGTCACTGGGACAATCTCAAACCGTGTCCTTGAGGGTGAAGACTAAGTTACAAATAAATCATTAACAAATAAAAACTTACCTCCAAACACTTGTAGCTTGCTACAAGTGTTTGGAGGTAAAAATTTTTCAAAGTTTGAATGACCTTGACCCATATAAATTACTTACAACTAATGTTGTGTATCACGTGATACCCCCACTCTAACGCTCTTACTAAGCTTGTATGAGCCGTTCATTTGCTTCAGTCTGTTTCTGTGCTCCGTGGTAAACATGTCACGGTACAATTACAAAGGTGGTGACTTCTTGATAGATCAACACAATGCTTGGGAAGTGCTAAACCATCATAGAATGGAAGTTGAGTATTGTATAAGACAAGACGGGTCTACATTTTATCTATGTATTATAAACAACCAAACTCATAAGTATGAACACTGGACAAAAATTAATTATAACAACATAGATGAGCTGTTTGCTTGGGTGTTTGAGGTGTGTAAAGTTATTGAAGAAACCAAAATAATGGGTGTGCTAAAGGTATGTAAAACTGATGACCGGGAAGACTAAGCAAAATTTCTTTTAACCCCCCCCCCCCCCCCCCAGTGTTATCCCCACCACTAAAAATGGGTATATATAGGAGTGGTGATCAACCGTCCTCTCATTCTGCTTTACACCGTTAAGCTGAACACCACCATGTCTGCTATGAACGTCCCAGCCTCTACCTCTGGCCCGGTCGCCTCCAACTCCAGCCCGAGCATTGGACCAATCCGATCGGGGCCTTCGTCAAGAAGTCGTGTCCGATTCTCCGGCTTTGGTCCTGTGAGGAAGGAGTTGCGGAGCAGCGGGGCGTCTCAACCAACCACGACGGATGCAGCAACTCAGACTCCACCAAACATCATCGAGTGGTACGACGAAGTGATAGAGCAAAGGGACAGAATGCTAGAGAATACTCGCAGGGAGCTACTTTATGTTAGGAGTAAATGGGAAAAACTGATTAAGAAGTGTGAAAGCCTGTTGGACAGTGATGATAGTGAGGATGAGAGTGGATAGGTGTGTGGGTAAAGACTTGGACTGGGACTTGTGTGTATGTATGAATGTGTGCGTGAATGTGAAATACAGAGCGGGGGATAGATCACTCTGTGGCAATGGACTAACATGCCACTTAGTGATCTATCCCCCGTTCTGGTAATGTTTTTGGATGGCCTTGACCCACTTTACCAAGGCTAGCTAGTACCCCCACCACTGATAAGTGTATATATACGGGTATTGATGTGCAGTTTGGTTATTCTGCTTTGTATCGCTTAGCTGAATACCTCACTTCAACATGGCTTCCAACTGCAAAACTTCTCAGGCTTCCTCTTCTTCTTCAAGAAGGCGTGCTGCCAACGTCCTGCCTGCTACTCGTGGACCTGCTCGACCATTCCACAGCATAACTGTTGCTCGGGCAAACGCCTGCAAAGCTCCAATGCTACGGACCTTGCTGGAGGTGAGCCAAGACGGGCAAGGCTTGCTCAGTCCTGGTCAACGGCAGGAGCAAGAAAGGCGTATGGCTTACTACAGGCTGCAGGGTGTAGTTCCCAGCTTGAAGTTAGGCGATCCGAGAGTAGCAAGCATCAACGAGGCAGCGGACTACATATCACACCTTCACAGTGTTTTAGAAGTAAAGGACCAACAAATTGAAAACTTAAAAGAACAATTGAAACAATTTAACTTTAATCCTGTGGAGTTTGTGGAAGCAGTGATGAGTGATAGTGATGATGAAGGAACTGAATATATATTGGGTATGTAATGAAAGACTTGGACAGGGACATGTGTGTGTGTGTGTGTGTGTGTGTAGAATACAGAGCGGGGGATAGACTACTTTGCGGCAATGGACTAGCATGCTGCTTAGTGGTCTATCCCCCGCTCAAAGGGTAGCATTGGATGACCTTGACCCACTTTACAGCAAGGACAACCGGTTAACTGGTATAAAAGAGGGGGGTCTGTACATCCCGACTTCATTCTGCTTTGAACCTTCCAGTGGAACGCTAGAAAATGAGTGGATCACTGATCATTGGTAAGGAGTGGGAGTATGTAACCATAAACTATTTAAACTGTAAAGGGATGTTGAAGAAGGTGTATGATAACGTTAAAAGAATGGTTGTTGAAGAAGGTAGGGTAGTGATTGTAGCGTGGAAGAAGAAGCAGTATACAGGACAACAAGTGAGAGCAAGTGACTTTGGGGGGAATAGTGTGTTTCAAATTGGACGAGCGAACTTGGTTAATTTGGACATTGTGTTTTGGGACTTGGAAAGGTTAATTGAAAATAGTGGCAAACATGGGGAACTCTTAATTGGCAGGGAGGACAGAGTATATGAGTAAGTGTAAAAGACTGGGGGCTTATGTGTGTGTAAAGACTAGGACTTGTGTGGAATACAGAGCGGGGGATAGATCACTTTGCGGCAATGGACTAGCATGCTGCTTAGTGGTCTATCCCCCGCTCAAAGGGTATTATTGGATGGCCTTGACCCATATAAAGGTAGAGGGGGAATGGGTAATAGGAGGGGGAAATTGGTATATATGTAGGACTGATGAATAAAGCATTTAGTCAAGCATTTGTCTAGACACTATCAACAACAATGGAGAGCTTCAGTGTTGAGTTCATCCTCTTGGAAGAAGACATCAACGAAGTGGTGGAACTTATAGAGGAGAAGACCAGCCAGGGCACATTGGAACTTGTGAATTGCGAACCGTTGGACAATGCCGCAATCGATAAGATTGCATATTTCATGATGCATTTGTATAACGAACAAACAACCAATATGGAGTTTGTGCAGTACCTTTATCAAAACCAAGTAAATGTGCGAGTGACAATTACTTGGTGGCAGTAATAATAAAGTGTAACATATGGATGTGGACTTGGATGTGGACTTGGACTTGAGTGTGGTCTGCGGAATAGAGCGGGGGATAGATCACTTTGCGGCAATGGACTAGCATGCTGCTTAGTGGTCTATCCCCCGCTCAAAGGGTATCTTTACGTGACCTTGACCCACATAAAATGTATAGTTGGTGGGGGTATAAAAAGGGCAAACCAATTGGATAGATACACCACTTTCATACCATGGCTCCACTTGACAACACCGTGTTCCATCGCAACAGAATTGTCTCTATTCTGGAGGTTATACCTCTAGAAATTATAGAAGTAGAGGACCAACTACCTGCGGTTGATCAAGAAGAGGAGGAGGAAGAGATAATGGATATTGAAACGGACTCTGACGAAGCTGGTTCAACGGACAATGAGGTGGACTTGCATGCCTACGAAACATTAGAGTCGTCATCTGAGTCGGAAATGGAATTCCAATTGGAAATCGAAGAAGAAGAAGAACAAGAACAAGACACTCCCCATCGTCCAATGGATAGGATGTTAGTTGCCAGAAGAATTATGTATTGTCATCGCTACCTATTCCGTGATGAGGATGATTCCGACTCTGATGGTGATGTTTCACCCTTGTAAAAAGTTTAAACAAAAAGTTAAAAAAGAATGTGAGCGGGGGATAGAGCACTTTGTAGTAAATGATGCTGCTTAGTGCTCTATCCCCCGCTCAAAATAATAATTCCAAATGACCTTGACCTACATAAACTTGCTCAAACAGACATCTTTGAAAAAACTTGTACAAATTATTGAATCTAGACCAAATATCATCAATTTATCAAGCCTACTGATAAATGTATTACAAACGGTTGTGTAAAGGCTAAATTTAGCACATAAGTGATAACCTGTTTCCATATGACGTCACTTTCCCCACCTATCTGCCTCGGATATAAAGGGTCCCGGTGGAGTGCGCTGCTCATTATTGCGTGGACATTCACAGAGTGTGCATTCAAAGCCAAACTGTTTGAAATGGCTCTTTGCGACATTTGTGGGGAAATCTTTCAAGACGAAGATCTTTTCACCATACACAGAGAATTACATGAAGACGAAGATAGAAAAAAAGATATTACCATGGATGAAATAGACTTAGACTCAATTGACCGGTTTTTGGAAGAGCACCAGAAGCAGATGGACTACTACGACAGCTATCTACAGCAAATGCAAAGAAGAAGACCTAGTGTGATTCAATTTGCTGGTGCTGGACCATCTACTGCTACAAGACCTATTGAAGAAGAGGACACCGAAGAAGAGGACACCGAAGAAGAGGATATGGAAGAAGAACTGGAAGATGTAAGACAACTGCGCACCACAGCCTTGCCAGGACGAGTTGTAACACATTTCAAAATTAATAACGTTCAATTGGAATTGGAAACATTCATAACCCAGGCTAAGGAACTTGTTGGTCAAACGTTGAGGGAAGAATTACAAAGGCTAAATTTTATTAAATTTGGAATGGTGTTAGAGGCTATGTTTAACAATACTGATGGTGAAACAGCATTGAGAGCGTTCATTACCAAAAACCGAACCCTTACCTTCACCTCCAACATCGATGATATTATTGAAGAATGCTTGGAAGAACTTATAACAAAACTTCAAGAACATGAAGGAAGAGGATCTGGATGGACTTTGTCATCAATCGAAGGTATGGATGTAAGGGTTCACAAGCATGGATATGGTTTAAGGGGTAGTAGTTTTATCCCTTTACCAAAGAAAATCCAAAACACTAAATCGTGTAGGAATGTGCAAAATGAAGGTAATGAATGTTTTAAGTATGCAATGTTAACCAAGTATGTTAAAGATCATCCTGAAAGAGTTGGTAGAGAATATTACGAAAATGAACACCGCTACAACTTTCAAGGCCTCACCTACCCAGTTACATTGAAAGACATAGACAAATTTGAAAAGAAAAATCCTGGCGTTTCAGTGAATGTTTTTGGTCTGGATGATTCAAACAACGTTTATCCTTTGCGGGTAGTAAAGGTTGAGCAAAGAAACCACACGGACTTGCTATTGATAACTAAGGGTGAAATTTCCCATTATGTATGGATAAAGGACTTTGAAGCCTTAGTTGTAAAACAATTGACCAAAAGAGTAAATAGGATTACAGTTTGCAAGAGATGTTTCTGCTTTTCTTGGAAAGATTCAAGACGTGGAGGATTGGACTGGTTATTGGAACATAAAAGACTTTGCAACGAGAACTATGAAGTGAAGATTAGTCTGCCACCACCATCTCGAGCGTGTATCCAATTTAACAAGACAGTTCACCAATACCGAATTCCAATAGTGGTCTATGCAGATTTTGAATCAACGTTAGTACCACAGGAGCTGCCGGACGGCGAAGTGACTAGAAGAACAAAATATCAGTTGCATCAGCCCAACAGTTTTTGTTTACTAGTTAAATCAACCTTGTCTAAAAACCAATTGCAAGACTATGGTTTAACATCCACTCCAATACTCTACCGTGGTGAAGAAGCCGCTAAGTATTTTGTAGACCAACTGTACGATATTGCTGGAAAGGTTCAACGCTTGTTCGGTAATATTGTACCTATGGAACCTTTAAACCAAAATCAACAAGAAGAATACAACTTAGCGACAAGATGCTATTTATGCAAGAAGATGTTCAGTGAAGAAAATCCAAAAGTAAGAGATCACGATCACCTGACAGGGTTATACAGAGGAGCTGCTTGTAATTCATGCAATATAAATTACAAACTGCCAAACTTTATTCCTGTCGTTTTACACAATCTTAGCGGCTACGACTCCCACTTTATTATCCCGGAGTTAGGAAGAGATGACGGTAAAATTGATGTTCTTGCTACAACATTGGAAAAGTACATCAGCTTTTCAAAAACAGTAGGTAAAATTAAACTTCGCTTCGTAGACTCTTACAGATTTATGGCATCTAGTTTAGCCAAATTGTCAGAGAACCTAAGAAGAGAAGACCTAAAAGAAACCAGAAAAATTGTACCTGAAGATAAATTAGACCTAGTATTACGGAAAGGAGTGTTCCCCTACGATTACATAACTTCTACAGAAAAATTTGAAGAAACCAGTCTACCGCCGATTGAAGCCTTCAACAGCAAATTAAACGAAAGTGAAATCTCCGTTGAAGACTACAATCATGCATGTAATGTTTGGAACCAACTAAACATTCAAACCTTAGGGGAATATTCTGACTTTTATATAAAATTGGACGTAACTCTGCTGTGCGATGTGATGGAAGAATTCAGAAACACCTGCTTCTCCGCCTATGGACTGGACCCTCTACACTCGTACACATCTCCAGGATTAGCATGGCAAGCTATGCTAAAGTCAACCAACTGTCGACTGGAACTTCTAACGGATATTGATATGGTGCTCATGATGGAATCTGGTGTACGGGGCGGTTTGACACAAGCTGTAACACGTCATGTCAAAGCCAACAACAAGTACATCCCCGGCTTCGACGAGCAACAACCATCGGTCTACCTTGGCTATTTTGATGCAAACAACCTTTATGGTTGGGCAATGTCAAATCCGCTTCCCTACGCTGACTTCAAGTGGATCGACTCGGCCACCATCGGAGACATCTCACAGATTCCAAAGGATGGTCCAAAAGGCTATATTTTGGACTGTGATTTTGAATACCCGGAGCACCTTCATGACCATCACTACGACTTGCCTCTCCTAGCCAAGACTGAAGTTTCACCGACAGGAAGATGGCCAAAATTGATGATGACCTTGGAGAATAAGGATCGCTATGTGGCTCACTACTGGGTAGTTCAACAGGCTCTTGAATTGGGTCTACGTATAGTGAGAATTCATAGAGCAATTGAATTCACCCAGTCTTGTTGGTTGAAACCATATATTGATTCCAACACTGCAAGAAGAGCTGCAGCGACAACAGCATTTGAAAAGGACTTCTATAAATTAATGAACAATGCCATCTTTGGGAAGACCTTGGAGAACAAAAGAAAACACAAAAATGTAAAATTAGTGAGTGATCCTAGGAAATTGGAAAAATTAGTGCAAAAACCAAATTTCGGAACATCCATGATTATAAACGAAAATCTAGTCGCTGTCAGTATGAAGAAAACAACAATAGTCATGGACCGTCCGTTATACATAGGTATGTCGATTTTGGATATAAGTAAAACCCTGATGTATGATTTCCATTATAACAAAATGGTTAAACATTATGGAAGGGAAAACATTGGAGTCGCATACATGGATACGGACGCGTTTATCTACTGGATAAAGACTTTGGACATGTATGAAGACCTAAGGACTTTTCCATACAAAGAAGATTTCGATTTTTCTGACTATCCGAAAAACCATCCAAATTTTAATGAAAAATATAAAAAAGTAATTGGAAAATTCAAAGATGAAGCAAATGGAATGCTTTTAGAAGAAATAGTGGCGCTGATGGCGAAATTGTATTCATTTAAGATGTACCACGAGAACAACACACCGACAGTGAAGAAAGCAAAAGGAGTGAAGACATCTTATTTGAAAAAACACGTGACATTTGACCACTACAAGACTTGTTTGTTTGAAGATACTACGATATCAGCAACATTCAACAATATCCGAAGCTTTAAGCATCAAGTCTACAGTGTCACCGAAATTAAAAAAGCGTTGTCAGCTCGGGATGATAAAAGATACATTATGCCCGACAAAATCCACACTCTTCCTTTTGGCCACTACTCTCTAAACCCTATCAACTAGTAACCTATTCTTCGTCCTTCTACAACTACGACCTTATTCCTTTCTCCTTCCGTAAAAAAATGGGGAACACGGCAAGTCCAACGCCGTGTTCCCCATTTTTTTACACAAGTTTGGATGACCTTGACCCATATAAATGATGTGAATATTTAAAACAACATTCATTGTGATTATACATGTGATACAACAAACATTGAAACCTGCAATATGAAGGACTTAAAGCAACAAATTGTCAACGAACTTCATAAACCTGCAAGAAGAAAGTTTCCACGAAGAAATACGGTGATAAAAGGAATTAATGATTTATATCAAGCGGATTTAATCGAAATGATTCCTTATAGCAAACAAAATAAAGGATATAAATACATATTGACTGTTATTAACTGTTTTTCAAAAATGGTAGATGCTTTACCACTAAAAGATAAAAGTGGTAAAAGTGTTACAAAAGCAATGGAAACAGCTATACAAAGAGACAAACATACTATTAAACATTTACAAACAGATGATGGAAAAGAATATTTTAATAAGGAATTTGCAAATTTAATGAAAAAACACAATATAAACCATTATTCAACCAATTCAGAAGTAAAAGCCTCAATAATCGAAAGATTTAACAGAACTTTAAAAAGTGCAATGTATAAAATGTTTTCCAACAGAGGATCGCACATATGGATTGATATGTTACCAAAACTTATAAACGATTACAATAACAAATTTCATAGGACTATCGGGATGAAACCAAACCAAGTAACTAGTAAAAATGAAAACCTTGTATTGAAACGTATAAAAACGAATATTAAACCAAAAGTTGAAAAACTAAAGCCTAAAAAATTTAATGTGGGTGATAAAGTGCGAATAAGTAAATATAAAGGTGTATTCAGTAAAAGATACCTGCCAAATTGGACCAATGAGGTTTTTACTGTATTCAAAGTACAACCTACAGTACCTGAGACATATATTTTAAAAGATAATAAAGGACAATTGCTTGAAGGAGGGTTTTATGGACATGAAATGTTAAAATCAACAGTAGGCGATGTATATTTAGTTGAAAAGGTGTTGCAACGGAAAAAAGATAAGGTCAAAGTACGATGGTTAGGATTTAATAAGACGGAAGATTCTTGGATAGCTAAAAAGGATTTGATATAACCATAGAGAATCATTTTAGGTTGAACCATTACAAAGGATGGAGATAGTACCACAAAAAGAGAGTTTTACTATTAATAATATAGATGAACTCACAGTGGATAATTCAGAATTCAATAGTGGGAAGCATGGCAATTTGTTACCAAACACCGTTCGTTGTCTGGTTACCGGACCTTCCAACTGTGGAAAAACTAATGTAGTATTCAATTTGATTACAAACCCTAAAGGATTACGATTTAACAATCTATATGTATTTTCAAAATCACTACAACAACCAAAGTATCAATTATTGGAAAAAATACTGACTAATGTGCCTGAAGTTAAATATTTAAAGTTTAATGCAAGCGAGAGTGTCATGCAGCCACAAGAAGCTAAACCATTCTCCGTGTTTATATTCGACGATGTATCTTGTGAAAACCAAAACACAATAAGGAATTACTTCGCTATGGGTCGACATAACAACATAGATAGCATTTATATTGGCCAAACTTACAGCAAAATACCTAAACAACTCATTAGAGACAATGCAAACATGTTAATTGTATTTAAACAGGACGAAACCAACCTAAAACATATATATTTTGATCATGTAAATGCGGATATGACATTTGAACGATTTAAAGAGTTGTGTGGAAAGGCTTGGGCTGAAAAGTATGGGTTCCTAACAATTATGAAGGAACAACCGCTAAACAATGGTCGATACAGGATAGGATTTGATAAATTTATATTAATACATTAAACGTGGTATAACACATTCATTGTTGTACAACACGTCTTGCTACAAACATGGTTAACCAAGAAAAATTAGTAAAAGAAATAAAATCACTTAGTGATTCTATTCGGGCTAAAAACAGAGCATTGAAACTAGGTATTAGCGAGAGGGAGAAATTCCTTGAATCTACTTTTAAACCTATTACTGAACCCTTGAAACAATTAAACAAAAAATTTGCTAAACCTGTATTGGAAGGAGATGCGATTGCACCTATTACGAAGTTTGAAAGAGAAAATGTAAAGTCAGAAGATTTTAGTGATGAAGACCTGGAATCCTCTACGTATAGTGGTTTTACCGGTGGAGAACCCGAAAGAGAGCTAGAATCACCGGGCTATAGTGGAATAAAAGATTTATATGAAGTAAAAGCCAAAAGAGGACATGAAGTTGTATCAACTGCTAGTGAAGAGGAAAAAGAAGAAGAGACAAGGGAAGGTCCGTCAAACATAAGCTTATTGGGTGAAAACATTCATAACAAAGGACCTTTAGGAAGGAAATACATGGTAAAAATGTTACTCGGAACAATTCCTAATAAGAATTACCATAGTTATGGAGCGAGATTAACAGAAGACGGTTTAATGATAGGTAATAGCCCGTTAAACGTTGACGAACATGATAATATTGTCATTGGTGATCAAAGGTATAAGGGCACAAAAGGATTATTTGAATTATTATTTGAAAATAAGCCTTCAGTATCGGTAGTGAAAGAAAAAGACATGGAAGCATATAAAAATATTTTGGAACAGACAAATGCATATAGGAGAAAGTATTTACCTGACCAGCCTCCTTTTAGATCTAAGTCTTTAAAATATAAAGAATTTGTATCCAAGTTAATACCAACTAGAAGACAAACAATGCCGTTAACACAAAGAAAACCTGTAAAACGAAGATTTATGGCATCCACTTTGGATGTAAGTGCTCAGGAACGAAGAAAAAGAAGTAAGTCCGTTACGGGTACAGGTTTAATGAAGAAACTATATAACACAAATGTGATTTATTACAATAATATCAATAAATTGGTGGATAGAATGAAACTAATACATGAAGCTAAAGAAGCGGGTCATACTGGATTGGAAAACGAATGGGTGGCTTTAGTGGATGAACTCCGAAACCGTGGGGTAATCTCATAAAAATGCGTTACTCCCTAGAATACTATTCAGTTGCACCATGAGTGTCGACAAGTTCGGACGTTACTCCTCGGATGGGTTATATTATGCCAATAGTTTAAAAAGAAGTGCTGGTTTACCACAAACACCTGATGGAGATTATGATATGAGTAATAAAAGGTTAAAAAACATAAAAGATCCTACGGATGAAAACGATGCAATAAATCTAAAAATATTAAAGGAAAAGATATCGCCAACATTAAAACTACAAAATAACACATATGACGCAGAAGATCATAGAATTATCAACGTTGGTAAACCAAATCAAAACGGTGATGCGATAAACAAAGGTTATTTGTCATCTGAATTAAAAAATACGTTAAAATTCAATGGGAAAACGTATAGTGCCAACAATAAACGTATATCCAACGTAGATGACCCTAAAGATGCAAAAGACAGCGTAAATAGACGCTATTTACATTCTTTGATACCTGAAAAGACAAAAGATGGATTTTCTTTTTATAAATTTGTTATTAACGATATAGGTTATCCAAAAAATGAAAATGATGCTGTAAATCTCAAATATATAAAAGATCATTGTGTCATACGTGATGTGGGAGTTATCGATTGTCTTGGCAATTGTTTGGCGAATGTAAAAGATGGTTCAGCACCATCTGATGGTGCAACAGTGGGTCAAATGAAAGAGACTTTAAAACAAGAAACAACTGGATTTGCAAAACGAGATGAAGTATTATCAAAGCAAGGGGATGACTTTATTCAAGGTAATGAAAAATTTCGTTTATTGACATACAAAAACGCTTATTGGGATTGCAGGCATGGAAGGTTATCAAATGTGTCATGGGGTCATGCAGATAGAGACGCGGCTGCCTTAGGACAAACAGTACATCTAGATCCAAATAATTACTATGCGTTTTTTATATGTAGTAATAAAAAATTAACAAACATGGCGCAAGGAAGAGAAGCAAATGATGCTGCAACTGTAGGACAGGCTATCACATTATCACAAATGGATAGCAAAGTGTATACTTGTAATAATAAACGTATAACAGACCTTAAAGACCCTGAACATGTGGATAATGCTGTCACTGTTAATTTTCTTGTAAAAGTTTTAGGAAATGCATTATTTGATGTATACAATCATATTGGTATTGGTTCAGGTCGTACTCCTTTGTTGGAATCTGAGAGAGGTACTTGGATTAAACGGGAAATTGTTCAAAACTATTTTATCAACCCTCGTACAAAAAAGTTTAGATCATCGGATTGGGGTGATTTTGATATTTAATAAAAGAACACAATAAACGACTTCATTTATGTCCAACTTGTCATAGAGGTAACACATAAGTTGTACATTGCGATTATAAAAGGACAATAATGACGTTCCAGTACATCAGTCCATATAGAGACACTGTAAGGAGAGGAGGTGGGATCACGTCCACAGCGGTTTCTCTGTTAAGTAAAGCTTTAAAACGAATTCCAGTAGGATCCATAGTAAATAGAGCAATAGACGCATTACCATACGAATTTCATATACCGGGAGGTTATCAGTATTGCGGACCAGGAACTAAATTGAAAAAACGACTGGAAAGAGGCGATCCTGGCATAAATAAGTTAGATCAGGCTTGTAAAGAACACGATATCGCATATTCCACGTTTGCCGATTCAAAAAATAGATCAATAGCTGACAAAAAGCTTGCGGACATAGCTTGGCAACGAGTAAAATCAAGTGACGCTAGCATAGCAGAAAAAGCAGCAGCTTTAGCAGTAACAGCAGGTATGAAGGCTAAAACAGCAGTAGGAGGTGGAAGAAGGAGGAGAAGGAGAGTAAAAAGGAGGTCAACCACAAGAAAACATGGAGGAAATATAAAAAGAAGACGACGATCTACAAGAAAAGGCAGGAAGAAGCCCACCGTGTGGTCAATGGTAAAAAACGGGGCAGGTCTTTACCTAAGACCTTATCGTGCATATTAAATGAAAGAAATCAATTGGTCATACCACATAAAGCATTAACCAATATTGAATTATTTAAATATATTTCCTGTTTAAAAATACCATTTTTCCGCGGTGTGTTTATGAAAGACAGTTTACCAAAGAAAATGTGGCAAAATGAGACTGGAATTGTAAATTTGGATAATACTGAAGGGCCTGGCACCCATTGGGTTTGTTATAAGAAACTAAATAACAATGTATATTATTTTGATAGTTTCGGTAATTTGCCACCACCAAAAGAACTTCAAAATTACTTTAAATCTGCTAAAAACATATATTATAACTATAAAAGAGAACAACCTGATAATACTTCAATATGCGGCCATTTATGTTTGGAATTTCTAGCTAAAAGTATCAGTCACTATTGAGATGTCTTCCTATACGGTATCATTAACAGGAAAATCGTCCACTTTACGAAGTATCCTTTTTCCAGCGTTACGCTTGCAAAAAGGAAGGTTTTGGGAGGCGGCACTATTGGATTTTACAACCTACAACTCTATCCCCAATGTTACGGAAGGTAAAAATAACGTATTGCATTATTATAAGGGAAAGGATGCCAGTGGAAAATTTACAGACTTACAAGAGTGCAGGTTACCCACAGGTTCTTATGAAATTGATCATATAAATGAATTTTTGCAAACTAAAATGGGAAAAGACAATATAACATTAAAAGGTAATAATAATACGATGAAAGCTGAAATTACTTCCAAATATTATGTAGATTTCACTCAACCAAACTCAATTGGTGATTTATTAGGATTTTCCAACGATGAGCCTGTTTTAGAACCAGATGTAACACATTCCGGTAAGAAAACAGTAACAATATTAAAAGTCAATAGTATAGACATAACTTGTAACATTATACAAGGTGCTTACAGGGATGGGGCTAACACCCACATCATACATACTTTTTACCCAAGTGTACCACCTGGATTTAAAATTGTTGAAAAGCCACAAAACCTGGTATATCTACCGTTGAACACCACTTTCATTTCAGACATCGTGTTGAGCGTATTGGATCAAGACGGTAACTTGGTAGACTTCAGAGAAGAGCCTATTACGATTAGATTACATTTAAAATCGACACTTTAATACAAAACCATGGGTTTAACATTTAAAAGCGAACAACCTACGGGAAACCGCATTAGTAGCTCTTCAGCTGTGGAGGAGTTAACACGCGAGAACATTCGTTTCTTAGAGAGAATTGGATTAAAATTAACCGAGTATGGATATACTGGATATAGCGCAGGGTCCAACATTCGACGAAACCCTATGGGAAAAAGAATATCACACCCACAACCCTTACACTTCATCGAAATTAAACAATAACGATGAAATCCGTATTCCCATACAAAATCAAGACATTTACACACTACCATGTGAAAGTTACTTGTATATTGAAGGACAAGTTACTAAAAAGGACGGTACTACTGTTGGTACAACAGTTCCATTTATAAATAATCCTATGGCTTTCCTATTTGATGAAATTAGATATGAAATATCAGGTGTAACAGTTGATTCCACTAAAAAAGTAGGTATTACGACAACTTTAAAAGGATTAACATCTATAACACCCAATGAAACCAATTTACTTAAACCTGCCGGATGGGTATTACCTACGATTGACACGATCACTCCAAATCCAAATGGATATTTTGATTTTCATATTCCATTACGTTTGCTGCTTGGTTTTGCTGAAGATTATAGGAAAATAATATTAAACGTTAAACAAGAATTAGTTTTGTTGAGATCTTCTAACGATAAAGACATTATTAAAGCTGCAGATGCTACTACAGATGCGACTTTAGAATGGAAATTAAAATTAGACAAAATTGTATGGAGAGTTCCACATGTTAAATTGGCTGACGAGCATAGAATGCTACTTTTAAGAAAATTAAAAGCCGATCGTGATATTGTTATTCCATTTAGAAGTTGGGAATTTCATGAGCATCCCAGTTTACCTACTACGGATCGACACACTTGGACTGTTAAAACATCGAATTATGTAGAACGAGCCAGGTATATTATATTTGGTTTACAAACAGGTAGAAGAGACGCCATTACTAAACATGCAGGACAATTTGATCATTGTGACTTGAAAAATATTAAAGTTTATTTAAATTCACAATTCTTTCCATACGACAATTTAAATGTGTCATTCACTAAGAAGAAATACAGTATATTGTACGATATGTACGCGAGATTCCAAAGTTCATATTACGGTAAAACAAATACACCTTTATTACCACCTGACAAATATTTCGATGCCTACCCAATAGTTGTAATCGATTGTTCTAAACAAAATGAATCAGTAAAGTCTTCAAGTGTGGATATAAAAATAGAAATGGAATTCAACGATGCTATACCGGCTAATACAACTGCATACTGTTTAATTCTACATGATAAAATCGTAACATACACACCTTTAACTGGAATTGTTAAAAATGTATTGTAAGAACCGGTTTTGTTTCATTCCGCGAGTATAAAAGCAGAGCGTACAGACCGCTCCTCATCAGTTTGTTGCCTACTGTTGTATGGGTAGCATCGTATTCAATATGGCTTCTCCTAGTGGTACACCTGAAAATGTGGTAGATATTGAGAAGGAGATATCTGAGTTTTTAGATCCTCAAGGTCACCAGGAAGGAGGTGAACAAAACGTTTGCGGACAACTTCACGCCAGTAATAATGTTGAAGAAAAAGGTAAAAGAAGAAAGACTATACAAAAGAGAAAAAGGGATATTGAAGATAATATTTCTCCAAACATATTGAGTGAGGTATTTTTGCGAATATTTTACCCAATCTCTTCCAGTTTGGATAAAAGTGTTTTAATCGGTGTTATGAAATCTACAGATTATTCCCCTACTGTAATTTTAACTCATGGACCCAAAATGATTTTGTTTACGGACAGTGCTTGGGAATCGTTTATGAAACATTTGCATCTACTAGAATGCTATTTAAGTAGTAACATGTTTGGAAGAAAGACAAGAGTAGGACTTTTGGATTCAAATGTGGAAATTGATATCATTAAACAACGTGGTGATCATCAGCTACGGTTTAGAGACACAACAAGACATGATAACAAAATTCAACTTAATCGAGAGGAGTTTTTCATTTTAACTTGTGCTACTGAACCTATAACAAGATACTTGAGACAACTGGTGTTTTCAAGTTCGATTATTAAAGATTATCTGGAAGACACTTTGGACAAACAACCGGACGCACCTATATTATACGGACCTGTGGATACTTCTATATTTAATAGAGTTCCTCATGAAGTACAGATGTGGAGACAATTGGAAAAGTACGCTCAACTACATAAGAAATCAGTAAAACAGGAAGAAGAGGAAGATGGAGGAGAAGAATCAAGTGTTAGTGATGAAAATGAAAATAAGGAAAATATAAAGATGGAAACTTAAATGACAATGGTTAGTTTTTAAAACAATAGCCAACATTTTGTGGGGTTAGGCCTATTGGGGACGGTGCCCACGTTAAATATACACCAACGCGCCAACAACTGTACGGCCTGGTATAAAAGTAGTACCTACCGTGGTGTGGAAATCAGTTGACCTCCTGACTTCGTAATGAGCAGACGTGTGACCTTCAAAATGGACAAGGGAGAAGAACAACAAGTAAAGTCCAAGCCTGGTATTATTGAGTTTCAAGCGTTTCGTGGTAATGATGATAGATTCATTATAAAAGAACTTGTGTTTTTGGACATGAATACAAGTGTTCCTTATTCGTTTTTATTTAAACCACCATGTTCTTATTCGTCTTTAACTAGTAAAGCCGCTACTACCAACAGATGGATTTCAAAACACTTCCATCATATCGATTGGTATGATGGATTTACAAGTTACACGGACTTGTATCACATTATGCATCACTTTTCAGACAAGTTTACCAATATTTACACAAAGGGGCTGGAAAAGAAAAGATGGATCGAAGGATTTACTCATGTTCCGGTTAATGATGTGGAATTGGATAAGAATTATCAATACATGCTGGAAACCATATGTATTTGTACAAAAAGCCCAGAACATGATAAAGATAGACATTGCGCTTTGAAAAATGCCTATAAACTCGCCTCTTACCTTCAAAGTGGGGAATTGGGGAGTGGTGGGGGTAACGGAGAGTATATAAGTGGGGAGCAGACAGGGACCTGGCATGAGTATTACTCGAGATTCCGAGACGACAACATCTCCGAGCAAGAAGACGATCTGTAACCTGACCATGGCATCTCACCAGTTCCTTCAGACTTTGGTCGAGCAGTTCAATGCTCACTCCAAGTCAACAATATTACCTGTAAAGAAGTGCTCGGAACTAAAAGACGAGAAGCACTACATAATCCATGCTATGAAGAAGATGGAGACTACAGTTGGGGAGGCCATCTGCTGCAGTCTCAGCGAGGCACCGTTTACTCCGGGGGATGAACCAAAGTTCCAGGTGTACCTGCCCAAGAGATTCGTCCATCTTCTACAAAACGAGGATCTTCGCTCTATTCAACCCGGGTGTCTACCTGGTGTCCCACGGCTGCACGGGTAGCAATTCTACAGAGTTGACCATCCACATCGCTGACAAGCAGCAGTGTTAGATTTAAGTTTTAATGTTGTACATATGTTGTTGTTGTAATGTTTTATAAATAAACAAATCATAAAAGACAAAAAAATAAAAAAAAAACAAAAAATGCAACATATCAATATGTGACAGACTTCACGTATTGATATGTTGCATTTTTTTTTAAACTTCGCGGGTGACCTTGACCTTTGACCTTTGCATTTCACAATTACCCCCACTACTGTAATTACCCCCACTACCGCACTAGGATTCAAACCTGCTTGAATGCGAAAAACGGTCAGTCTGTTGCCAACTAGCAAACGATGAGCACCTTGTACGAGCTTTGCATACAACGAGTTATAACTCACAAGGACTTGTTCCCAACATGTTTACAAGACAACATCCCACTAACAATAAAAGAAGATGTCAAACGCTACAGGAGGGAAAATACAGGGTATTCGGAATACTCCTGGTATAAGTTCCACGACGGGGAAAAGTTTTGTAGGCCTTGTGGCGAGGCCGCCGTCAGAGACCTTCGGCGATTCGTACAGGATGGTGGTATAAAACAATTCGGATTTCTAGCGCCACTGTTTCGATTTGAAAATTACAAGGACACCTGCGCTATTTGTTCCATTCCATTGTATCGATGGAAAAAGTTTAGAACTGTTTAATTGGATTTTCTATACCCCCACCACTATTACCCCCACCACTTTTTCATGTACCTCCAAGCGCTGTGCCTCGGCTTCATTTCTACTCCAGCAGCCAACCTAGCAACATCAAGATGTCTCTGAACGTTAGTTGCGCAAGTTACGAGGAGGTGAGCATCAAGACTCAGCAGGAGCTAAACGACTTATACAAGGAGTTGCAGCTGATGGTGGCACGAGGCTACCGTATAAATGTGCAAGTTTACGCTTGCAATATACGGAACACCCGGCAGTCAAAGGAAGAGCCTGGACACTCCTCGACGGCTTCCTCACCAGCGTCCATGAAGACCGAGCCAGACAACTTGGACTACTTCAGCTGACTAGCAGTTGTATTTCTTGTCCTAACCATTGTAGAATATGTATATTTTTTCATTATATTAAAGAAGTAAAAGAGCAGAAACACCTATCTTGTTACTGACATATAAGCTCAGTAACAAGATAGGTTTTTTTAAAACACAATTTGGATGACCTTGAAACTTCCCCCTCCACTGCTTTGTTACCCCCACCACTTGACTATTGGTGTACATGGCACATCGCAATTGGAAACCTCATTCCATCTTCAACAGCCACACCGACAACATCAACAATGGCAAACCTACCAACAGATGAAAGATGTCCTCACGCATGTTGTGACTTCGTCCACGAGTTGGAGAAGAGGATGCAGGAGAGGGCGATAAGAAGAAAACAGATCCACTCAGAAAATATCATGATAGTCAACGGCTATCTTTTATTGTTCGGCCTTATTATGGTTGTACTTTTCATACTGTACGGCATAGTCACATGTGTCGGCAAGGTTGCAGAAGAAAACGCTCGCCACCATCAATTGGAAAGTTTCAATGTTACTTTGTAAGTTTTCCTTTTTTTTTAAAACTCCGTTTGGATGACCTTGAAAATTCCCCCACTACTCCACCACACCCCCCACCACTTCACCATGTTCCTGCATGAGCATCACATCAACCGTCATTCCTTGTCCGACAAGCAACCATGGCAGACAACAACACCATCAGCCAAGCTGACTCCACTACTGATGTCGGTACAAGTACGGGTTGGACACTGTCGATCGATAGTGTACACTATTTGGAAACAATTTGCGAACGGATGAAGGAAATACTGCGGGACAACCCTGGAATCATAATACAAATGAATTTAAATTATGATTGGTCCCAAGTCAGAATGCAAGGGGACGATAATAACGGTCAACAATCACCACAATATTCGCCCATGTCCCCGATCTACCCTTACGGCGAGTCTGACGTCGATGAAGATGAGGCTAATGAGGATGTGGGGGACAACGAGGCTGAAGAGGAGTAACCTTCATTCCTTTTTTTTTTTTAAACCCAAATTGGATGACCTTGAGATTTCCCCCTCCACTTCCCCATATACCTAGAGTACACAGAGCCTGACAGTCAGTCACTCGGTGGCTGTCGTGGGGTGCGCATCGGTGTCGGCGCTCCGTTGTTAGGTTTTTCAAGGTCACAGTAATATCAAATTGTTGGTGTTGTGCTGGTTCAAGGTCACCTGAGGGATAACCGATTGCCCATTTAGGCAGGGTCATGTCAGAAACTCGAGTTTAACTTGGCACTTTTGCCGTTTCTCGTCGAAAATTCGCTCCAAGTGGTCAAGGTCACGGGGACTCTGACTGAAACTCGGAGCGTAGTGCGAGAAACGGCAAAAGTGCCAAAAAATTTTAAGTTTCGGCGTGACCTTGACCTCAGTGGCGTCGGTGACGTCATTTTGATGACGTAAGGGGTGATGACGTCATCAGCACGTCATTTCTGTGACGTCATGGGTGTGACGTCATAGAAATGACGTCATTAGTGATGACGTCATCGATGACGCAATCGATGACGTCATCGATGACGTCATCGGTGAGGTCATTGACCTCGATGACGTCATCCCTCAGGTGACCTTGAACTGGGCCAGCACCAACAATTTGACACTACTAACAACAATCACATATTGTTCAAAATCACTGATTTAAGAATTGAAATAAATCACAGAGAGCCCAATGGCAACATTAATACCTAAACTACCCTAAAAATCAACTGTGACAAACATTATGTGAACATGTTTATGACCTAAGGTTTAAACTGAAATCCAATTCCATATTTGTCAAAAATTGTCTTGTTCTAGGCGGTATAAAAGTGTTTTTTTTTTTTTTTTTTTTTTTTTTTTTTTTTTTTTTTTTTTTTTAACCTCAAACGTTTATTGATCACTGGACACAAAATGAAGCAAGAGCAAAAATCACACAACCAAAACATTTTTCATTCTTTCATTCAAACAGGATCCTGTCCTTGAATTGAATATTTAATGCAACATAAAGGAACGTCGATTGTCCTGAGGCTACGGTGGAATGAGATGGTAGTTTCCGGCAGAGGATTTCCTTCCAGAATTTATCTCTTCAAAACTCACAGACTTTTACTTGAGTATAATTTTGTCACATTTGTATGTCATTCTTGATCAAAATGTAAAAACAAAACAACTATTATACGAACGTCGAACTAATAGATGTAAATTTTAAAATATATTTAAAACCCAACTTTTTGTTCTTTTGCTATATTTGAATTATTTTAAAAATTTTAAAGGTTTATTTTTTAGAATATAATACTGTACTAGCTAATTATAAAATAAAAATTATTAAAATTAAAATGCAATATAAAATTTTACTTCTATCAATTGTTGTATATGATAAAACTTATTCGCAAATGGTAGTAATTTGCTCGTCACTTTGTGAAAAGAGCACCGAAATGCTCTCAAGGAAAGTGTTTATCTTTTAACATAATAATTCTAGTAGAAGCTTAACAGCATGACTTAACAAGAATTTTATTCAGTCATAAATTGATAAAAACCACGACTGTACGTTTGAAAAGAACCAAAAAGTACGTTTAACCTCAGTATTAATTTTATTTGTTACCTTGAAACGGAATTAAATGAGGTGATTGGAGTTTTCTTAATTGTAAATAAAGTAATTAGCGATTTAGTCTCATGTGGAGTACATAAATTATTTTAGTTCTAAATGTTACTTCATAAGCAAATAGAAAAAAAAACAATTACCTCTAAACAAAAGATAGCAATAAGTTTTCCTGACGAAATAAATTTACTAAGTACTCGTGTGATATTAAAATCATATGCATGAGCCAAAAAATCCTCAAGTACAATACGTGTCCTTAGAATTAGCTGTTCAGCAAATTAAAATTGACACGTACGGTGTTACTAAGAATATAGTTTCATGGCGAAGCTAACTGGGTGTTAAAAAGTGTAATTGTTTCCTGTATTATAATGAAGGACTTGTTTACAACGCACATTACCTTTGCCTATAACACTGTTGTAGACTGCGAACGTACAACAACGTTATTTTATTGATGTATGAAATAAGTACCATCAACTAATTTGGGGTCATAACTAACTAGCATCGGTAACTACATTGAGTTGAAAAATCTACAATCTTACCGACTTCAAGCTCTTGTTACTTCGCCATCCTCTACCATCAATTTTAAGAAAATAACTATTTCTGTTTCAAAAATTAAAATTTTAAGTACTTAAACTATTGGGCTTAGTAGAAGTCCAACATTTACAACATTTAAAAGGCAGTGCATTTACTAGGAAAGTAGTTGTTTTAAACTGCAGTGTGAAAAAGAGGGTAGTAAAAGTAAGGGGTGGATCTAGCAGGGAAGCCCCGAAATTTATAGCTACTACTTTAGAATGTTTCTCTCACTTCACTGTTAAGTGGCGCTTTATACACGGCATTTAGTGTTCTACAGAATTCAGAGTCAAGCAAGCTTAATACAAGAATTGTGTCGATAAATGAAGAACAATAACTTATACATCCCCTCATTTTGATGATAGTAAATATTTTGTAAATTAAAAATACATGACGTTTAATCATGTTAATACATAAACTCATTATTTTACCTTACATACAAACCTCAACATTTTGCATTGAAATGGTATTCAATCCACAAGTGGTAGGCCTATATACTTTTGATTTTTCAACTATAACTAAATCGTTCTAACATATTTAGATTATTCCAATAATATAAAATGTCCATGAAAATTTGCATTGTTGTTGGAAACAGTAAATTCGACTAGTAAAACAGGGTGGATCATTTGGCTGGCCCAGAGAGTAGTTTATTGGCCTCCAGGGCGTGCTCGTGTACAACACGGGAGATCCGATCTCTCAACTAGCGCCTCCTTGTAGCAGTTGGATAAAAATTAAATTTATTTATTGATACAATTTAAATAATAACTACAGGATGAATCATCCCAAAACAGTTATTTTGACAAAACATATACAAAACAAAAAGTAATTATAGATGAGTACAGTAAATGATCAAAATACATTATAACAAAATAAGAGTTTGGCTTGGCATATCATAACTATAAACTAACTTATTTTACGAGCATAACAAAAATGTAACTAATAGTAAAATATACAAACTAATTCTAACTAATATGGCTACCATCTACCATAGCCATAAATTTTTCCTTAAAGATAACGAAACTAAAAAATGCTCTTTAATTGGTTCAGAACTACATCAATGTTGGAATGAAATATATCTATTTCAGTTACGAGTCTGTTTATTAATCAAAGAGCATTAAAAATTGGAAAATTGTAAAAATGAACAGTGTTGCATCTTGGAACTGATAATACAATTGACGGCCTTAAATTATGTCTGGGAACTTAAAGATTGATTTGCTCAACAAAAAAGAACTATCAATTGAGTTGTGCAAGATCTTGTGGATAAACAAAATGATTAAACATTTTATCCTACACTCAAGGGCTTCAAAAGAAAAAATGTCTCAGAATTCTTGTTGAAAAATCTCTGGGGCAGAAAACATTGTATTTTTTTTAATACAAACACCTCAGGAATCTATTTTGTACCGATTAAATCAATGAAACGTTTTGAAGATAAAAAGGATCCCATACTGCAGCAGCATACTCTAATTTACTTCTAACCAAGGTAAAGAATAGTTTAGAGATACTGTCAATGGAAGTAAAATACTTAGTGTTTCTGATAACAAAACCCAACATTTTATAAGAGTGATTTACGACTGTCTTCAGATGAATGTCGAATTTAAGAGACGAATCAAAAACAACTCCAAGATCTTTGATGTGGGATACTGCATTTAATCGCGTACCATTGATGGTATATTCATGAGGATTTAATATATTTTTCCTTGAATATGTAACAGAAAAACATTTATTGACATTTAGCAGAAGATGGTTATCTGAACACCATGCTGCAAGTGAATCAAGAGAAGACTGCAGTAAATAAGAATCCTCGTGATTATTGATAACTCTGTATAACTTCAAATCATCAGCATAAAGGAGACATTTGGAATTTTTAATGATTTCGGGTAAGTCGTTTATAAAGATCCAAATGCTTGCACATTAAATCTTTCATGGTAAAGGAACCTCATAACTAGGTAAGTTGTACAAATTTGATTATTTGAAATTATAAGTGACTAGGGGCCCATGCAGCGCAATGCGTGATCAAACCTTGCTCCATGGTAATTTACCAAGTTACTTTGAAAGAAAATTAAATTGTAGTGAAGATCAGATTACATCATATTGGTATTTCATCCATCGATCTTCATCAATACTTTCTAATGTGATAGTGTTGAGATTTGGTGGTTGTTCTTTTAGGTCAAAATTAGCTAGAATTACATGATGGTTCTTATGCTGATTCGTCTTAGAGCCTCTCTCTAGAGATATTTAGAGTTCGAAATTGTGGTTGGGATCCCACGTTAAACTGTAGCTCCCTAGACACCATTGGCTGTTGGGCTATTTATTAACCGTCCTGTCTAAGGAGAATGTCAGCCTTAGTCAGTAATAAGACTGTAAGATTGCGCCACAATCATCCTACACTCATCTCTTATTCATATTCAGGTCAAAATACCTACTATGTGAGGTCCCTGTCTCAAAATAACGATAATGATAAAAATTCATATAAAATTTTGAATAAATTCACAGATGTTAGATCTAGAGAGTTCATCACATAAAAAACGTAAATGACAACGGAAGTAAAATCAATATTAAACTAATATTTCCCGGTCATGTATGAGCTATGCAACACTCACTGCGGCTGTTTTTCTAGTAATGTATTAGTATTCAACATAGTGAATAAACCCATGCAAACCATTTTTTGACATAAGCTTGTCATCTATACTGGAGGTAAAAACTTTTAAATGCTGTCTCTTAAGTTGGTGTTTTAACATGTGTGGCACTCTGCACTAAATTTGTTATATTATCAGAGTAAACAGGTCATCAAATTTACATGAACAACCAACCATCATCTTTTTTCTTAGTTCACAACAGTTTGAAAACCAATGTTCAAACATTTAGTATTCTTTTCTAATTTTTGTTAACTTTCGTTGTTGTTTCAGTACCAATCTGATAACCCATAAAACCCACGTAAAAATTTCAATTTCCAAACTTTTTTTTGTACAGGAAAATGAATTTTTCTGGGGTTAAGTTACTAAACTTATTTTTGTGCCCAAATACCCGTAAATACACAGTGAAAGCAAAAACTACCTGCTACATTTTTTTTGTAATGTAAGTACGGATCACGAAAAACTGGAGGAGTTGCCTACTTCCCGAAGTTTTAAACACTAAAAGAGATAAGTAAGGGTCCGTCAAATTAAAAAAAAATCATAAAGCCATTGCCATTAGGATTTTCAAAGATATAGTTAATACATTGTACGTATAAAGTATATTACACATGAAATAATAATTAATTTAAATCTGCGTTAAATTATAGTGAGGTACTAAAGCCAAATCATTTTTGTAAAAATATTATTTAAACCTTCCATCAGAGTTGTCTATAACAATTTAATACAGTAATAAATTAAGTTTTCTCAAGTACGTGATCAACTTGACAAAACGGAGATAAGGTCCTCTTGGACTTCGGAAAATGAATGTCCAATGTGTGGCATCCATACAACCCACTGACATCGACTAACCCTTTGCCAATGCTTTACCGGACCAACTTTCTCCTTTCCAATGTACAACACACACAACCAATTCCATTCCATTTCCTTTGATCAACCATTTTACTTTGGTTCGATTTGATTGAATTTTCTGTCTCATAGAAAGTCTGTACAATGATAACAAGTACGAATGAAAAGTAAATTTGTTGAATTAACATACCGAGTCTAAATACCATTTAAGAAATATATTATATCTTCTTTTTCATTCGGTTGAATTTCTAGCCATATAACTCAATACACTTTAATAAAATGGGGTAGGGGATTTTATTTTAATTTTTTATTTTTTATTATTTGTGAAACGTCAAAAAGCTAAACCTTACGTGATTTTGCACTTCTTACGTTTGACTAGTTTTGACGATGAAGGAACAGTAAGCGTGTTAAGCTTTATCAGATTGTCACAATATTATCGACCCAAACTTTCACTAGTCTATTCCTTGGTTAAAAATAAACAAATTTCAAAAAATTATTTGTATAGTCCTATCTTTCTTAGTTTTCCGTCTGTCTCTTTGTATGTGTTATTATAAGTATTAAGTTATTAAACTTGGATTTAGCGTCTCGGTACTTTCACAAATAATGTAAAAAAATACCGCCGTCGCAGCAGACCTGCGTACTCAGCGAATTTCCAATGGAATTTCAGATTATTTACTTTCCCCATAAAAACACCATAGGATCGAGTATGTAGGTTTTCTGCCATTGGGTGTTGTTAGAAAATCTAAGTTAATCAATAATTGGTGAATGTAAACACAAAATTGTATCAAACTCTGGCAATTTTTTATTTTCCCCATAAACCCCATGGGGGTGAGTATGTAGGTTTGCCGCCATATGGGTTTTGTAAGCAAGTATAAGTTAAACCTTATATAGATAATGTACATACCAAATTTGATTAAGTTATGTCAATAAATAAGCAAGATATATGGTTTTCTTGATTTCCCATAAGAATAACATGGAAAACACATTTTTGGATTTGCCCCGTAACCAGTTATGCTATGATAAAAATTCAAAATACCAAATTGTTTGTTTTTTTAAGCTCTTTTAAATGGTTTCAGTTAAAATTGATGAATTTTAAAAATTAAGGTCCAAAAATGCAAAAAACCCATTTTTGACCCCTTTGAAACCCCATAAAACCCCGTTCCCATAACCCGACAATGCTGGTTTGCGAACTCATGAAAATAGACCTTGTCTTACACCTCCATACCAAATTTCATCAAAATCGGAGGTCCCCTTCAAAAGTTATCAGTACCACGGACACATAGATATATAGATAGATAGATAGATAGATAGATATATATATATATATACATATATATGAAAATGAACGAATGGTGTTTTTGGCTTCTGGGGACCTCAAAATGAAAAAGTAAAGTGGTCCTGGGCTTAGGTCTTACCATGGCTACTACCGTAATAGCGTATTCCCTATAGAGAAATTCGCTAAAAAAGAAACCCACTACCCAAAAATCCCCCTCTTTCAATGAAAAAGTTACTGTACTATCATACACCCTTTTAAATTTCTTTGCCATGAAATTAGTAGCATTATTATACTATTTGTCTAGTTTGAGCATTATAGAAATGTTATGATATCCGTTAGCGCTTACCCAGATACTAGTATATCTATCTAGGTGTTTATAGTTCCCTAGGCGATCTTCCATGCAACAATTGATACGTCATTGTCGTATACGGTAGTAATATGTTCTTAATACAATTTGCTTAATACCAATTGTTATTTATTTTAAACTTTCAAGTGAATTCGTTTGTTTCTATTTGGTCATGTTCTCGTTTTAAATGTGATACTTGATGTAAAAGAATTGTACATTCATAACTAGTAAATAATTACGTAATAATACACGAACACGTTTTACATTATTACAAAATTTTTATATAAGTCAATAATTAACATGTATACATGGAAATTGGTGTATTAAATAATAAATATTTTCATCACACTGTACGGGAAACAGCTATATTCATCACCAGCTGAGAGTGTAGAAAAACCGTTTTCCCTCTCTAGAGAGGGAAAATCAGCTGTTGATTTTCCCACACTAGTAATTAGTTATGATTACTGACACAAGTAGCGCTAGCAGTGCTAAGAGTATATTATTCCCTAAATCAGCTGTTCTCAATAATGTAATCAGCTGTGTAAAACAGAATCACTGTTTTCATTGTACTGCGGAAATCAATTGAGCATCCATAGGTGGTTTCTTAAACTTGCATTATTTAATTAATTACTATTATTAATTATCTACAGTGTGATGAAAAATATCGTTCATAACTCGAGTAGAAAGTGTTATTCCGTGCCTTGATCGAAATTCCGCGCTCGGCTAAAGCCTCGCGCGTAAACTCGATCTCGGCCCGGAAAAGACACTTTCCACTCTTGTTATGAAATATACTATATAACAGCTGTATCTTTTACATTAAATATTATATAATTAAAGAGACCAAAACAAATAAAAGCACAACTAAACAGCAAGTGAACGTTTTGTTAAGTAAGATATGGCTTTGTCCTAATGACAAATACAGAGATTCACGATAAGGGTCTAAGCAGAAGGCATTGATATAAAGAAGAGAAGAGTACGAACGATAATTGGGAGCATCAGCCAAGCATTATTTGGCAGTATTGGGAAACACATTACGTGAGGTTGAATTGAGTAGGCTACAATGTCATGGTTTACTTGTAAAAAAATTAGTAATACATTATTCCTAATTTTTTGTTCTGTACTTAACATATAGTTATAAGTTGTACAAGGGCATTTTTAATATGATTTTACTGTGTGTTCAATTTATTTTTCAAATACAAGGGTTCTATAAAATATCGTCCTATGTTAGTTGGTAAGGCCCGATTTAGGAAGTTTTCCTCCAAAAATATGTGGACAAGCCAGACAGAGCGAGAGAGACGGTAAATGTCGTTTCTAGGCGACGAGTCATACGATGTGACGTAATTGATCATCCGAGGTAGATTCGAACGCTGATTCGCCAAACTTGGACTCTTCCAGTGGCGCTTTTCCGGCCAGAAGACCGTTGAACGGTCAGTCCTAGAAAAACTCCCGGTTGTTGCCGTGTCGCTCTAGATTTTCATTTTTCCGCCATTGTGTTTTATCTTATACTCTACCTCATTTCTCGCCCTAGTCGGCCCTCAAAGTTCTGAACTGTGTAATTTCACTCGTGTAGTCGTGTGTGTCGCGTTTACCGCCTTCGTGCGCGTACTCTGACTGGTGTCGTTCGCGTGTGTGACTGTGAGACGGTGATAAGCCTCCACTGGTTGGACTCCCACCCACGACAGATAACGAGATCGCCCCCTGATCCCTCAACAGTAACCCCAGGCCTGGCCAAGCTCCCCTCTCCCATGGACGGTGGTGCCAAGCAGCCATCTCTCTCTCTCTGACTGTCCCTCATTTCTATTGAACATTGGAAATCCAATGGTGAGTGAACTATTTTTCTTATTGTTTTTGTTATTTATCCATGATCTACAAAGCTTCAAAGTCCCCACTTAAATTGGTCCTTCGGTAAATTATTTTAATATTTTTTTCAGATGAGCTGATATCCTCAGTCGTTGCAATTTTCTTTGCCACTTGAGTTGTGATTTTATTCGATTTCCCTTCTTTTTCCACTGTTGTATTTTTGTTCCTTCTCCGTTTTTTTGCATGGAAACCTCTTTTTGGATTGTAGTCTGCATCAATATCATTTTCAGATGAGCTGATATCCTTCTCATTATTTAATCCTAAAATGTGTCTAATAATACATGAAAGATGAACGATAATTAAATGAACGAAAAATGCAGGCTGTTTAAAATCTGTGTGGCATGGATAAAGATCCTTACGTATAAACAGAAAGTTATATGGTTTAACTCACCGTCTCCAGCAATCCAAAATTGTTTCAATTGTGAACAATTGTTTGGCCCTTATTTAACAAGGGCATCATCAGAACTGAATATCTTGAGGTTAAATCATCTTCATCTTCTTGAACTTGTTGTTCGTGTCAAAAGTTAAAATAACATTTAACTACAAAAATCATTAACACAGCACATTTTACACAAAAACATAGACTGCAGTCTAACCCTAATTATCATGTTTGTCAACATGTATGGACTGGTCTGGACTGGTTGACAGGTTTGGTAGTACTAGCCTCCTGTATCAAGCATCTTCGTTGCTGTATTGTACAAGTTGGTCATATATAACGTTAGCAGCGAAGTTTGTCTGTACATTCATAAGTCGGTGAGGATGAAGCTTACTGGCATTATATATTTCCATTTCCTCCAGACGGTCGAGCCTTCTAGATTTAGTGCATACATGTAAAACTTCTAGTCCAACTTCTAGGTTGATAAGCATGACCTGTATCTCGGATGTGAGTGGCAAAATTAGAGCTTTGTGGTGTAAGTTGTTTACTCCCTACTGCTTTAATGTGCTATTTGTATCTGGTCTCAAAACTCCGTCCAGTCTGCCCTATATAAAATGAATCACATTCACCACAATTAATCTTATAAACTCCTTGTTTATCGCTTACACCTAACTTCTTATTTCTCGGGGGGTTGAGGCACTTGGACAAGTTTTTGTTTGTTTTGAAAGCAATAGTGATTGGGGCATTCTTATAATAATAGTATTTGCCACCTTACCGGCAGTGTCGTTATAATCTATAGTTACAATTTTCTTGTCTTCACTTGTTACATTGCGAGAAGTGTTTGACATTCTACTGTGCATTCTGTCAATGAGAGAGGGTTTGTACCCATTCTGCTGAGCAATAAATTTGATTGTCTGTAACTTTATGTATTTGTCCTTCGTTGACAATGGTAATTTGATTAGACGGTTGATCATGAATCTAAAAGCAGCCATCTTATGTGAATAAGGATGGTTGGAAGAAGAGTGTATAACCTGGTCTGTGTGAGTTGGTTTCCTGTATATGTTAAATTTATGATGCCCCTCTTGTTTTGATATAGTAAGATCTAAATAATGAATCCTGCTATCTTGTTCAATTTCCTGGGTAAATTGTAGGTTTGGGTGTAGGCTATTGATTATGTAATAGACTAATTATGAAATAGACTAATTTGACGTTCATTTCCCTTGTAAAGACATATCACGTCGTCTACATATCTTTTCCAGTAGACTATCTTATCTGTGTACCTGTTGTTGTTGATTATTTGCTGATGTTCAATATGATCTAAGAACAGTTCTGATCAAATAGAGGATAGAGGTGACCCCATTGCAAGACCGTCATTCTGAGTGTAGTAAGAATCGTCAAACTCGAAATAATTTTGTTTCAAGACCAATTTAGTTAGTTTGGTAAGTTTATTAATCTGGTCAGAACTAAGTTTATTGGCTTTTTCCAAGTTCTGCTTGAGAATGTTAATTGTTTCATTAATAGGTATATTAGTATACAAGTTGACGATGTCAAACGATACCAATGTAGCAGCATGTGGAATGTCAATTGAACGAATTTGTTCCACTAGATCGACAGAGTTTATTAATCTAGTGTCGGACTCTAGCTCTATGGATGATTTAATCACTTTATCTAAAGCTTTGGCAAGTTTATAAGATGGAGCGGTTTGAAAGTTTACAAGTTCAAGAAGATGAAGATGATTTAACCTCAAGATATTCAGTGCTGATGATGCCCTTGTTAAATAAGGACGAAACAATTGTTCACAATTGAAAAAATTTTGGATTACTGTAGACGGTGAGTTAAACCATATATTTATCAAAGCAATTCCTGGTAGCCAACAATTACAAACAGAAAGTTCTACGCTTGCGAAATTCATAAATTTATAGTTTTTACAAAGATATAATTGCTTAATGACATACGGCAGTTTCCTATCAAGATCAAAAACTGCAGGGTTAACCCTGTAGGTCTCAACCCTAGCGATACTGTAGGTTGTAAGAAGATTGGTTTTGTTGTTGAAAAGTGTTGTTCGGTCCTGGTAAAGTGACCGGTAGTCCCCTGGCCTAAGAAATTTGGGTTGAATAGAGTTTTTGGCTGCTATGAAATGTGGGAAACGGTTGGTTGTGTTGTGGCTCGGGTTGCTGACGGTACACCGCAGGTCCTTGTCGTTCATTGATGGGAGTTGGGTAGTACATGTTTTGGGCTCTTTGTATGGTTTCCAGCAACTGGATTTTGGTTGTAAGTCTATATTTTTCAGGAACCTTTTTCAGTTCCTTGTACATGGCGTGACAAATTAGTCCGTCCTCATCTTCATTGTTTATGTTATCATCCATTTCTCGTAGCAAAATACTTGTTTTCAAAATGTCAGCAAACTGTTTACTAACCAGATTCACTTTGACTCTTTTGTTACGTACTGGATGAGTTTCAGTGATTTTATCAGTAGTACCCAAATCTTCGTTATCCGCTTCATGATCTGTCATCTTGACATTGCTATTGTCTGAGTCATCCTAGCTATCAATAGTTCTTTTATTCCCCCCCCCCCCCGTTGATCCCTTTTACAAAGTTTTATAAATACTCAGCTAATTTCAATTTCTCAGCGGAATTTTGGTATTTTATTACTTCCCCATACAGCATAGGATTGCGTATGTAGGTTTGCCGCCATATGGGTTTAGTAAGCAAATATAAGATAAACCCTGCCAATATTTGCTTTGTGAGACAGTCAGTCCATCGCAAACAAACTTAGTATAAAATATTACTATAAACCGACGTCACACATTCGTGACACAATGAAAATGCTAAAATAGCAATGAAAGAATATTTTATAGCAACTTTTATGAGTAAATATATATATATATATATATTACAATTGAAATTATATAAAAATACCGAAAACATTTCGAAACCGAAACGCTCTCTGGTTTAATGTTACTCAAAACGACTCGGTCTGTGGGGAGAGTTTCGAGTAGGCTACTAGACTCGGTCTGCTGGGAACTCCTGGCGACCCGTCACCCGACCGTCGGTAGCCAACGTGTTAAAAAAATTCGGTAATGCAAAGTTAAACGCATTAAATTGTGAAATAAAAACAAAAGTGTAAAACTATTGGCGAATATTAAGTAGAATGTTGTGCAATCATGGACTTCGAAGCCACCTAAGACTTATACGGACAAACCATATAAATCTAGCAAAAACATGCCATAAATCTAAAAGTCGTTGCAATTTAAATTCTATAGTAAAAGGAAAATGTACCTTGCAAGTATTAATGCATTGGTTGACTTACATGTACTTCTGAAATTATATTAAAACACTAATCTTTCTACTGTATTATTCATTCAAAGAAACTAATTATGTTATTTCCATATATGCCATATGTTGCTAGTCTATTTATGAAAACAATAAATATAAAAACATTAGGTTTGTGTGGTTATCTTTTCAGTACCAGTAGTGACTAATGCAATTAATTAACCCGGGGTTTCTCTAATTGCAACTACTTTCACTAGAGTTGCCCCTCATTATCCTTATCTCGCAAAGTAAACTTCACTAAAACATTGTCAAATTCAGGGTTTTCTTTTTACATCCAGACTTTAATCACATATATTTTTAATAGTCCTTAGAAAACATCAATTTAGGCGTGTATTACATTATTTTTAATTTTCAATTAAAATAACATTTTATTAACAGTGGTGTTAATCATAATTACAGTTTTACCCTCAAACTTTTTATCTGTGAACACGTATAGGTTTTTTCACTTTACCTGTGACCCCCGTTTAATGATTATGTTGAAGTTTCTTATTAGGCACATTGGTATATTTTCACTTTTCAGAGGTAGTTTGAATTAGAGTGCGAGGGGTGAGTTGAGTCGGTTTATTATTATTTATTATTTTATATTATATTTCTTCTCTTGTTTTCAATCCAATGATATACTTGATAATGTTTACAACATAAGCGTGCTCGACAAACTCTACAACGTTTATTTGAATTTTGTGCCAAGATTTTGCCGTTAGTTAACGTTTATGTATTTTTCGACAGTGTAGATCATTAAATATATTATATATATATTGAAATAAATAAATATATATATATATATATATATATTTATTTATTTATTTCAAGCTTTTTGTCTAATGTTCGAAGTCGTATGTGGATAATACTTAATTAGTGCTGTACGCATTACGAAATACTTTCAGGGATATGTTAATACATTAATTCAAAAGCGCAGTAAGTTCCACTGCTAAATGATTTATATGAATGGTTCTGCTTTGACAACACGGCGGGTTGAGCCTGTTTACCTCCTCTTGGCTCATTCTGGTTTCAAGTGTTTTATAAATATGCGCATCTGCTTTGCGTTTTACTGATTTGTTTACTCTATGCCACGAGAAATAAAACCTTATGATCACATAAATGAATCGTGACCGTTTACATAAAAACTAATCGATTTAACTATGATGATTTAACTTAAAAATTATACATTTAAATGCATAGAAAGAAAAAAGTATTAATTCAAAATAATTCAGGTGAATATGTGTTTATTTTAAAGAAAATCGTTTGAGCCAATTTCGAGATCCGTGAGATACGTACATGCAATTCAAATTAAATCTTTAGTATATATTCACTTATATTTTTCTCGTATTATAGCATGGGACATTAACAAGGAGCCGTGCGTTTACTGTCAACTTATTACAATTATTTCGTAGTAATGATCTTGTAGTATTGGTCAAATACTAAGAAATGTCCGAGTCCACAAGGATTGTTTATTTTCAAGATTAGCTCATTTCCTCCGCTCACTCTCCTTTTAGAATATTTTACTGTAATTTTTTTAATCTGTCACCTAAGCTGAAATGCCGAGTCAAACAAGCTTTTTACTTTTAAATGCGAGCTCATTTGCTCCGCTCTTTGGTCTTACTGAAATATGTGTATACAATATAGGGGTGCTGCGCTCGGGGATCAATCAGTTAATTCATATTTTGAAACTGAAACATGTGCGTTTTAATTATTTCTGGCTAATTGGTCCTGCTTCGCTACAGTAATAATTTCTTTAAAAACCCTATAAATGGAATCTTGAAAGTAATGTTTTTACAGCTGCCAAATATTTTAAACTGGCCTTCTATTTTAATATTATTGGCATGGACCTTTGAAGGTCTATGGAATGTAACCTTAAGGACGAAAATTAATTTACATTGAATTCTGCAATTGTACGCAACATTCCATTTAATTTACAAATCAATCTTGAAGATCTGTTCTGTACTTACTGAGAAACCAGCGTTTTAATTTATTATTCTATAGGAGGATCCTATTGTTAGTTTCTGAGATTCTTCACTTACCTCCACCATCACCAAACAAAGGACATAACCAAAGGAAAATATTTACAATCCCTAAGGCTGAATCAAATGTAAAGTTATTGTTTTCGTAATTTTAAGAGTGCTTATTAGTCATGCGAATTTGTTTTCTACACTAATTTAATTGTGAGCCGAAGTCGATAAGATAGTATACTCTTGCAGTTAGTTCACAAGAAAATAGTTTGGGTTGCTGTCAATTTTGCTAATTAAAAAGAATATTGGGTTCCAGAGACTGAGAGAATGAATGCATACGAAAGAAATCCTTATTAGGGAAATGATTGAATGGATAACTTATAGCAATTAAAAATTCTCATTTCTCCTTTTTCTGGCTATTCATCTACATCAAGGAATGATGGCAGAACCTCGATTGCATTCTTGTCTACCCTACTTTATTCTTAGTTTTAGAGCGACAAACATGTGTGCACCCTTATTAAATATGTTGAAATAAATAAATGATTTTTTCCTGGTGTATCGACTAACTACAATTTTCCTACTATGAAGTTGTGCACCGCGCACGTCCCTTTAACCTTCGAAACCCGGGTTGTGATATTTCAAAGCATTTTATTAGGCTTATTGTATTCTTATTTTGATTTCCAGCGACAAAATGATACATTCTTATGCGTCCTATATACCCACCCCTTCCCCCTCTTAAGACTCAGTTTTATGAAATCGTGTCTTTTGAGCTCTGTCGTTCAAAATGATAACTTATATCTACAACCAAATGACAACTATTAATTCAGGCTTTTAACTAATTCAGGGCAACTCCTTAATGGGGCATAGGGTGGAGCTCAAATCGACCCGTTGGCGAGTAATTTTATAACATAGCAGGCAGAGTTCTGGTCGAACGGAGAGTAGGACAATATTTGGTCCAATCTGTCAACCACCTTCATGTGCGCGTTATACACAACGGGCTTGGCATTATTTTCAACTGTTGCCTTTTGTTCTTGGTTGGACCATTGAAATCCTCATACATGACTGATGGTACCTCAGTTTATTGATCAAACCCGATTTCAATGTTCGACGATAACCTCGAAGGAAGTCTCAGATCGACTTCACACTTTCGACGTAGATTTTATACTTAAGTTATTCTGAGCAGTAATAAACTGTTTAATCAGTAGTTTAATTTTCCAAGATAAATGCATTGGAGGTTATTTTGGCTGTGCTATGGTGTATGATTTTAACGAACTCCTATGCGTCAACCATTGAGTAAGGATTAGAAACCATTTTCTGCTCACTGTAATACTACAAAAAATACAATTCTTTATTTTAAAAAATATATAAAAAATAACTTCTTAATTTTAAAAATCTAGATTTTGTATAATAATTAGCATTAAATGAAAACAGTACTTTTACCCTTTAATAATCGGCCCTTTTTGGTTTTTTTACTGCTTTTGGAACAGAAAATGTTTACATAATTTAATTTCCAGCATATACAGATTATTATAGGCCTAGTGCTTTTACAATAATGTCTAAATGAAATTAAATCCTGTGTGTAAGGCATTTCTATGTGGATTACATTGTTGTAAATATGTTTGTATTAAGACTGTTATTGCACTAAGGATTTTGTTTAAACATATAATTAAATAAATAAATCAGTTGGAACAATAGCATAGTAGTTACTATACGAGACGAAATAGGATTATCTCAGTAATTTATACTATTCGAAGCTATGGTTCGGTTTAATATTGTTTACTGTTGTTAAGGGCAAAGCTCGGTTGTTGGAGCGCTGCCAATCTAGGGTCGTCACTGTGTTTTACATGTAACCAAACATTTACTGGATCCGTTAGTTGAATATATTCTGTTTTGATTTTGGTTTTTAAACAATTAAAATCTAAAAGCACGAGTTTCAAAGAAACCTTTGTCACCACTCCAACTAGGTCGTTATAAAAAACATTCTTTAATATTTCCCCTAACATGGAAAGGAATTTTAATTCCTCGTTGTTATAAAAACAACTGAAAGATTTTAGGCGCACTCAATGCTGTGTCAAACATAAGATTAGATACACCCAATATCCATGAAAAATTTTAATATTTATCTTTGAACTTTTTGTGAATTACTCCTATAATCCTCCTAAAGATGTAAAAATTACAAATCTAACAATATACCAATAGCATCTTACAGTATATTTCAATTAAATAATAACAAATGTTTTTACCATGTCATATTAGGCTTATAAGGTTTCAAGTAATTTTTAGTTTACTTTAAATTTGTATAACTAAAAGAGTCTAATCTCATACTTAATTGTTTTATATTTTCCAAAAAAAAGTTGTAAATAACTTAATTTAAAGATAGACCTAAGTTCTGTAACATTCATTGACGACTGTAATTCACTATTGTTTTGCGAAGCAATATTGAAGTATTCTTTATCCATTATATTTTTCAACTAGTATACTGTGCACCTATTCTTCAAATTACAGTTTTCGATATTACCAAACAATAATTTATTAGAATTACTCTTATTAAATTAATTTTAAAATTGGTAATAGAATACAAATGTACACCAATCAATTGTTTGTTGGAGTGTTGTAACAATATACGTGTGCCAGAGATGTCTATTGAGCCACGAAGACGCGACGTCACACGTGAGCACACGTAACGTCACCGGATGTTCTGACCTCAAGACCTGAGTAAAGGTACGGCTACACAGAGTAGGAAAGGATACGGAATGGAAACGGACAGGACACGGACAAAATTCTGATGGGTATGCTACACATACCCATCCCACATACCACATACCCATGAATGCCCATCTGGCGATCCATCCGACAAGGCGAATGTCCTGTCCATGTCCCGTCCTGTCATGTGTAGCCGCTCCCATTTGATAACACAGGGAGCATTCATCAGAAACTGTCCCATCCGTTTCCTTTCCTGCTATGTGTAGCCGCACCTTAAGAAACCATTGGCTATTTGCAACCCCTATAAATACTAATAGAAGGGGTGCATCGAGAAGAGGTCTGGGGGTTAAAGCATAGCAGGCATTTGGTTTCCCTCTATAATCGGGATGTAAAATCATAAAAGAGAAACCAGTGAAAATTCCTTACTACTTGCTTTTCCACACCTATGACTAATGGCACTGTAATATTTTATATTTTTACTGTCAAACCGCAATATTTTTTTTAGGTAAAAACGAATCATAATAAACTGAGCTAACCTGTAACATTGTGATTTTTAACTCTTGCAACTTTTTCATGGTTGTAGCTATAGCTTTTAATTTGATAAGTCTGTTAAAATGATATTCGTATGTTCAACATATTTTTTTTTATATATATAACGTTTAATTTATTTGATTCCAGGTTGGTGTGAATGAAATAAGGACGTACATTACTGTAAGTATACTTTTTTGTATGGATAACTGAGAAAGATCTTAGTAAGTTCTAAATTTAGGCCAGACGATGGTGGACGTCATTGTCTTATTTCTTAACAGAACTATCAATAAGTCGCTTACCGTAAAAAAAATTATGTTTGGTTAAAAGAGAACTAATTTTAAAAAAAATCGTCACAAGAGTTATTTTATAAAAATAATTGGTTTCATATTACACAGTAATTCCAATACACTGTTTTTAAAGCCACATTTATAACTAAATAATTATTTTGTTGATAAATATCAGCTTGTCAACATAAATATCGAATCTAAAACAACTCTGCTTAGTTGAAGGGACGTCAAAAAGCTTATTGTAAGTAGGAATATTTCGATGTTGGAAATTTTGAACTAATCCTTTATAAGCAATAATCGATTACTCTGATTGATTGGATTCAGAAAAGTGATTTTATCTAGAATTTTAGTGAAATAGTGTTTAGTCAAGATTCAAAATTATAATTCTTATAACACTATTTAACGTGAAATGTATTGTATTAATTTTGCTGGTAGATTTCTGTAACATTTAAATATTATTGAACATGATATAATAGAGATTGTTATATTATTAGGGAGATTAGATGACATCCGCTACAATTTTTTAACATAGGTTACTTTATATAATTAAACATTTTTTAAACACAGTTTTTGGACTTAAGTTAAAATACACAACTGTACTATGTGATTGAGACTCTAAATGCCACTAAAATATCATTATTTATATTTATAACTTTTCACAGCTATTACAGTTTGGCTTTATTATTTATTTTACTACTACTCTACAAAACTGAATAATTCGTTACTAATATATTCCTTACTAATATGAGATTTAGTTCTACATTTATTTCAATGCCTTACTAATTTTATAGTTCAATGTTTATAATTTAATGTACGTAAGCATTTAATAATACTGTTTTATTTATTTATTTATTTATTTATTTCCAACGGCAGCAGCCATGTTTACACAAGTATACAATATGAATGACTGTGTGTTCAAAATACAATACAATACAAGTAAGTAAAAATAAATACATGCAGAGGCTAGGCAGTTTTCAGCAACATATAAAAAAAGATTCATGTGGAACAATGCAAGAATGCTGTGAGTGCAAAATAATAATTACATGCAAAATTTACCATACAACATACCAAATTTACAATACATATCATGCATGTACAAATTACCATTAAACATACAAAAAGCAAAAAAAGTACATGCTACAATGAATTTTTGCTTATGTGAATAATAAATAGTTTCAGAGTCCATGCAATGTTCATCGTACAACTTCCTGGAGAAGAGCGGCAGCACGGCATCTTATGTGACTTAGGCTGTCGCAGAAGAGGTCGCAATCCAAGGCCATGCGGTTTCCAATCCGAACTAATCTGGCTAACGGAGTGTAGTAGTCAAAAACTGTGCTGTGGTGCCTGGGACTTAGAAGATCTTGGGATCTTGTAGTTCTTGTCGGAATTTTGAAATCAATCTCTACTAGAAGTTCTGGACAGCAAAGATGACCATTAAGGATTTTGTATAGCAGAATAAAGTCAGCAACTTCTCTTAGAGCGAGGGGTAGCAAATTGAGTTCGGCTGACAAAGCCTCCATAGGTACTTCAGTGTAATGGTAACCATTTCTGACCCCGACCAGGCGCGTGAAACGACGCTGCAGAGCCTCCAACCGGTCTTTGGCGCCGACATTGTAGGGAGACCAGATTGGGCTGGCATATTCCAAGATCTGCCTTACAAGGGAGGTAGTAGAGTGTTCTTAGAGCTGCAGGACTATTAATGCCACGTGTAACTCTTGTCACAAAGCCAAGCATTTGGTGAGATTTTTTGCATATACTGTCTATATGACCATGAAACGACAAATCATGACAAAACAAAACACCTAGATCCTTGATCTTCTCGACTCTGGGGATTTCATTGCCAAAGATGCTGTATGAAAAAAGAATAGGCGATTTGATGCGATGGTAAGTTACTAAGGAGCATTTACTAGGATTTATACACATGTTATTAACTTCACACCACTGCTTTATCATGTCCAGTCTCGCTTGCAAAGCCTTGCAGTCGTCCACAGTCGATATCTCAGCAAAAATCTTCAGATCATCGGCAAACAGCAATACATCTGATCCCGGTTCGCTCACAATGTCATTAATGAAGACATTAAAGAGTATTGGACCCAGAATTGAGCCTTGGGGTACACCGGAGGACTGCACAAATTGGCAAAATTTTGCTGAACCAATCTTTACCACCAGTTTGCGGTCGGAAAGATAATATGCAATCCAAGAGAGCAATGGATTTACAACCCCATATCCTTCCAGCTTAGACAGAAGAATACCATGATCAACCTTATCAAAGGCTTTTGCCATGTCAATATAAATCGTATCCACCTGATTATGTCTTCTAAAAGCTCCAAGAACAAGTTCTTGAAATAAAAGCAGATTCGAAACAGTGGATTTTCCAGGGACAAAGCCGTGTTGAGAGGGATGTATTAACCTGTAGAAATACGGTTTCAGTCTCTCCATTACAAGTCCTTCAAACACTTTACTACTAGCAGAAGTTATAGTGATAGGACGATAGTTCTTCACGTCACTTGGATCTCCAGATTTTGGCAATGGAATAATGTATCCATTCTTCAGTGATGGGGGAAAGACTCCTTCCTTCAAGGATTCATTAAACAATACCTGAAGAGGTTCAGCAAGAAGGTGTTGACAGTAACGGAGGACAGATGGAGGAATATTGTTTCCTCAAACAATTGTTTTGTTTTAAATTTAATATGAAAATAGTTTATTATTTTATTACCTGCTAACATTGATTAATAATGGTATTCAAACTTTTTTAGAATTAAAAAGCACCTTGCAACTTCAGACAAATAATTTGAGTGGTTAATGAGTCTTTAGAATATTTAATATAATAAAGGCTAAATGGCGTGAACTTTTTATGACTGGTGAATGTAAGATCAACAACTGAGGATTGCTAATTCTCACATATAGCGTCTAATTGTTAAGAGGAAATAATATTGTTATCATTAGCTAAAGGTACATTTATAAACTTTTTACATGAACTATGCATTCCGCTTCACTTTTAACGTCACGCTTTGAATTATAACTCTGGTTGACTATTATTAGTGTTGAACAACTAATTGAATTTGTTATTTATCCTGCATTTCATTCACTTAGTTAAATCAATATTCAGTGTAATATTTTCACTTTAAGTTTCATATTTACTAAACATAGATTTTTTTAATTTAAATTTTAATGATGACTCTTTTTAAACCGATTGTTTCTAGGTATAAAACAGTTATTGAAACATACATCTGAATGAATAGTTACAAATTAATTCTCCCCTGTAATTTTTTTTGGTACGAAAGTGATTTTAAAGTTTTCATTTGTGATTTAACTTGTACCCAGTACAAAACATTTTGAACAACGAGATACAACTGCGATAACCCTCAGTGCTGGCGAGGCTCCAGATCCCCGGGCGCCTTTTGTACTGCCACTAAACCATCACTCTACATCAGATAGTGCACCCGGCCATTCCCTGATATGTAAAACATATCTGTAGTAGCTGCCTCTCACTCTACTCTAGACCACCAAATACTATATCTCTGGACAGTGGTATCTGAGTCAACTGTCTCTTCAATTTTTTAAACCACCAAATAGCATATAATAATACGACGGAAGTGGTATCATTACAACTCTGAGTCAACCAACGAGCTTAAACTACATATAGAATGATAAACACATGTTAGTTTACGGTCCCCTATTGATTTGCGCCATTTTACCCACAATTACCGCCGTTTCCTTGGTAACCATCCCACACTTTACCTTCATTTCCTTGGTCACCGGTTTTAGCTATTCTGATTGGTCACAACGACCTTAAAAATCACAGATTATACATTTAAAACATGTGATTATTTATTGGGTTTTAAAACCACTTTGATTCGATGGTCTGTAAGCAGCCTATTGCGAATGGTTACTATAGAAATGTAAAATAAATGCCGTTTGTAAGTATAAATAAATAAATAAAAATAGGAGTGGGTAAAATGGCAAATAACTGATGTGTAAACAAAGGCCTGGTTACCATGGAAACAGAAATGGTGGGTAAAATGACGCCCAATTCACTTGTTTTATCACTTTTATCCAGATAATTTATACTGTTACATTAGAATGTAGGTTTAGTATTGAATAAATTCGATTTCTGAGTGCATTTAATTATTGAGAGGCAAATCAACCATAAAGTCCAACTTCTAAAAACCATTTGTTTGAAAAAAAAGTTAAAATAAAATGGTAGCTGTAAATGTTGTTAAAAATGTTTACACAAGAGAATTATGCTGGTATGCTTTTTTGTTTTTTGTTTCCCCCTTTAGTGAATCTTTATAATAACTTAATAACTAATAACAAAGCACAAAACAGTAGCAAAATTGTTTTTTTTATTTCTATAATATTTCTAATGAAACGGCTGTATTATAAAAGCGAAAAGATGGCGTTTATCAACATAAAGTTTAAAAGGAAAGATAAGATTTGATGAGAGCTGGCTAGATTGAAACAATACGGGCACTTCTTGACTGACCCGAACAAAAACCTTGCCTTTGTAAACCATGTTACTGTAAAGGATTTTTAACTTGCCGAATAAATCGAAGTCATAGTACTTAATATTCAACATAATTTAGTACCGTATTATAAAATACTTACATACTTTAAAATATACAAAATATTTTATTATAAATCTTTTATTACTAAGGGTTTAATTAGTAACAAATTGTTCTGTTTTATAGAGTAATGGTGAAATACGTAATGTTAGGCTATGTCTCCTATGGTACGTAGCTGTTTTACTCTAATAGCTACAAAAAATTGGAAATATTAATAATGCAATTGATGGTGGCATTTTGAGTCTCAATCCCGTAGTGCGAAAATTGTATTTTTTCATTATTATAAATTATGAAAACAAATTTATGTTAAAATTACAGCACATGTCATCAAACCTCATTATAATATAATGTTATAATATTATATTATAATATTTGAATGTTACAAAAATCTACCAGCTAAATTAATACAATAAATTTTATTTTAAACGACTTTGAATGTCATTTTAATTCAAAGTTTAGTATGTAATAAAATGTTATCAAATTAATAACTACTTTAATATCAAACATGAGACAGTATTATAAAATACCTACGCAAGACATTGAGTATAAATATAGAAATACGTTTTACATAAGTGCGGATTATGTTGACAAAAAATATTCAGTTTAAAAAAATAATAGTTAAATGAATAATGTAAGTTAGCTCTAATAGCCGTGAACATATAAGCAATGCTTTTGTTATTAGTGGCATATGGTCACCAAAAGTGCAAAAAAGTGTTTTTTCTTGAAAGTTTTAAATCATACAAACACATATAAAACACATAGCTTTTGGAATCTAACCTCATGTTGTATAATATTTAAATTTTAGAAAAATCTACGAGCAAAATTAATGAAATAGTTTTTTAAGCATCATGACTTAAAATAATCTCACTAAAATTGTAGATAACAAATTCCCTGAATCCACATCAATGGGAGTGTTCAATTGTTGCATATAAAGGATTAGATCATATTTTCCAACATCAAAATATTCCTATTTACGTTCAGCTTTATTCACGTCCAACAAAGCGGAGCTGTTTTAGATTCGACATTTATGCACAAGGATGAATTTTTTTTCAACTAACAGGATGTTTTTACATCGTTTTAAGATACACTAGACCCTCCTAACCAACCAACCCGGGACCAGGCATCGGCCGGATAATGATTTAACCGGTTAAACCGATGTACATTTAAAAAAGCCAACCTACAATTTCAAATGGCTTAAATGCAATAATGGCTTGAAAAAAACCAACTCTAAATATATTACTCTATATAATTTATAGCTAACATCCGACACCCAAGAAATACGCGACTAAAAAAAACTAACAATAATTCGTTTCCTATGTGTACTGGATAGCAGGTCGAAACATTCACTTCCGGTGCCATACACTTCTGTCCAAGACAGTACATTTTAGGTGGTTTGAGAACATCATGAGGATATGTTGAATTGAATGATACAATAGATAAGAAAACAAAGTTTCCAGCAAATTATGGCCGGTTAAAGCAATGTTAAAATAAAAAGTGGGCGATTAAAAAGATGTTGTTCTTGTGCCAGGATAGACCGGTTAAAGCGGAGACCGGTTAAAAGGTGGCCGGTTAAGAGGGAGTCTACTGTATGTGAATGGTTGTGTTGCACTACAAAATTAGTTTAAGAAAATTAAAAAAAACAGTATCTTCATCAAAACTTTTTAAACCATGTGGAAAGATCTATGACTCCATGCAGGCGGCGATGACTTTTTGCAAAGTACTACCATTAGAATTTAAATTTCATCGAAACCAGTTGACGTAGTGTAATAGTTTAAAATATTGAATTACTTAGTTTTTGAGCGTGTCTTAATAGTAACAAGTTAAATTTATTTTAAGTTGACAGTATATTTCGTTTTTAATTAAAAAAAACCTTCAAGTTTTATGACTTTTGAATGTACAAATTTTCTCTGAGATGCATGTGGTATCATTATATTCCTAGTTTCATTTTTAATAAATCACATATTTTTAATCGAAAACGTTAAAGCCGTTTTTAGAAATTTAAGTTTTTCAAGTTTTTTTTTAGGATCTGTTAAGATAGACTACCTTTAAAATTGAAATAAAAAAAAGAAAACCATGAATTATTGTGAATTAGGATCGTCATAGCAAATTTAATGTACATACTTTCATCGTGGCCCTCTCTATCTCTGTATTATTTATTAATGATTACATGTGACATAACTATAAGTATTACTGAGAATTGTATGAAAAACTACATAAACAATCCCGAAAAAAGTACAAAAAGTAAACTTTAATTATCAAAACATTTAAAGCCTAAAGTTTCTGTAAAATGACTCACCTTATATTTTTTCCGATTTTTTATAGCAATCTAGTAGCATGAAAAGGTATATGATTAACATGTTTATTTAAATCACACCAGATTCCCCACGAATTTAGAAGGTTTAGAGGGACTGATGAATTGCAAATAAGATACTCAAACTAACAAGCGCAGCTGACGTCATAAAGCAGGCGAATAATAAGCTCCCCCCTCTGGCACTAATACGTAAATAGGATAGTACAACTGAACGGAATAAAAATACAAATAATACGAATCAAAGTCATAGTAGTGATTCTAATTTTCGGTAACTTAAAAACTCTTATAGTGGTATCGGAGAAAAATAGTGAACCGGTAAGTGATTTAAATTTATCAAGTTCATTCGAGGTTCATATTTCGACTTATCTTATACCGTATACAACTTATAGAACCGGTAAGTCAAATATAGATCGCACCTTTTCTGAATTTATTCGCAATCATTATAAATATATATCACTAGCTTAAGCCACTCGAAAATGGCAGCCATTTGAAATCTCCGTTGGTCAAAGTTAAATAAACTCGCAAATCAGACATTTTAGAATAGGACAATATTGTTTTAGAATTTGTTATTCCTTTAAAAATGCCTTCAAAATTAGGAGCCAGCTGTGTTTTAAATTGAAATATGTTTAGTTAACCCCCCATTCACCATTTTTTAATTCCGGAAAAATTTTCAATGCCAATAACTAACTAGTTTAATGGCGAACAGAGGTATTTATAATAAATATTCAAACTTATTTTATATTGTGGGTAAAATCCTTTGAAGGAGCGTTTTATGAGTTAAATGAAGTTGAGCGTTAGGGTGATCTGATAATGAGCATCTGATACGAGTCGCCAGACGTTTATCACACTGACAAACAACGACACACATAGTTAAAGTGTTAATAATTTACACTTCTAAAAACTACTTATGATAAGTCTAGCGTTTTGACTTGTTGCAAGTCTGAATATGACAAGGTTTTGCATTTATAATAAATACAACAACATAGTCCTGAAGAATAATATTGACACGTATGTTTTGAACATTTCCAGTATGAGATCACGTACAAATTCATATTTGGTGGGCCATGTGACGGGTATTAAGTAGTCATCGGACACGACGTCCTCAAATCCGAACTGGTGGATATCAAGTGGGCTGAAGCGTGCTTCCAAACATGTCGGGATGGTGGAAGATCATTGAGGGCAACGTTATTCGCTGAGTGTGGAGATATATTCTTGTCTAATTCATGATTTTTTAATTCACCCCTTTTTAAACTTGAACTACATAATATTCTGCTACATTAAATTGTTCTTTATACCGATCTCCACTGGTGCATGCCCCAAAGTTTTCGAGATAACATGATACTGAAGAATGTTTATTTCCAACTCTACGTATGCAGCCAGGACACGTTTTAAAGTAGACAGCAGGGAATATAAATCACATGGATATTGCGGTTCTATTTGTTAAAATATGAATTGGAACTTGTAATTTTATGGATTCTACGACTAGGCGAATACACAGTTTCTCCAAACCCATTGTACGTAATGCACACCAGTGATACATGTAAAACCAAGACGTCAGTATCATAGTAATATACTGTATAATAAACCCTCGAAAGGTATTTAAGGGTGCGCTCTACCCGTCTGCCGCGCACGGATGCAACGGTTTAGCATCTCCGCGTTTGTCGCCCCAGGTTTAAACCGGTTTGAAATATCTTGGTGCCATTCTTTTTGTAAAATAAGGGTGTACTGCGCCCCTTTCTTAAAATTTTAATATTAATTGAAATTACTGGGAACGGTGCTTCCTAATAATGTTGATATAAGCGTTTTTGTAATAACTTTTAACGCATTAAAACAATTTTTAAAGAAAAAAATTTAAAAAGGCGTACGTACAATAGAATCTTAAGAATCTGCAATTAGATTAGTAGAAAGTTTGAAGATAACGATGCAAGAGGGGAGACACAAAAGGTGCGCAAGTTCAAAAACATCGTTATTAGACCACCGATCGATTTCGCACAAAAACAAAAATATATTAAAATAACAATATTTAAAATCACCCTTCATACACTTTCCAAAATGTGACAATCCACGCCTAGATCTAGTTTACAATCTAGCTCGGCGATTTTTACGCCAAAGTAGACCACACCCTTAAAATTTTTTTTTTATATAGAAAAAAACACAGAGAATTATAGTTGTCGAAAACCAATTACTGTATTTGTTTTTTTCACTCGGTTTGGAGTAAAATTAAATAAAGAACATTAATTAGTTTAAAAAAATAATAACTATTTTTGCACCTTTTAAATACAAGGTGATTTAGGAGGACGTGCAGAACTTCGGGAGCTGATTCTACAAATGAAAATAAACAAAAATGGACCTTAAACACTTGTCCTAAAATGCATCGTATACCACTATAGCGATTTAACGAGGGATTTCAGTCCCCTATTTGTATGATGTTTTTGTTTGTTTTGACACAAGGAACAAATCTATACTTTTTTTTAAAAAGAGTTCACTAACACCCTGTATATTAAAATTATATTAAAGTATGTTTTACTATCTTAACATTTATGTGGATACTGAAACAATTTTAAATAACTGTCATGGCAAAAAAAATTGAATTGAATTTTTCGTTTTCGTTTACTAAAATAATAATAATAGAGTATATTAGGCACACTTAGTGCTACCACTTTTTGTTGGTTATTCACCATCATGAATAGCCTACATTAACATATTTCTTGGGTCTTATCTTGGAGGTGGATGTTTACTGCATCATAAAGGAAAGTCGTTAGTCCTGGGGTTGCGATAGGACAATATTGGCACTTTCAATCCTCTAATTCTTTTTCAGAGTTTTTTTTATTTATTTAGAAAACCTGCAAAATAAATGTTTTTAGTAATTGCAGGCAATAAAACAGAACCAATCGTGAATTATTTTACTTTATTCACAGGCAGTTCAATTATTATGAACCTATGGATTTAGTAAAAAATAACCGGTTACTTTGTCCAAGTAAATTATTTTGCATTAAAAAAAATTCTAAAATAAAATACTTGCTTCAACCAAGTTACCTTGTAATTGCTGTGTATTAAACCCCTATATAATTCATAACTATATTTAACCTAAATAAGCAAACAAACCCCCAAAAAAACTAAAGTGTTTTGAATTATTTGCGGCAATAACAGTTGTTTTGAACTCTAGAATTTTTATAGTGGGAGTAACAAGAAAACATGAATGAGTTAAATCTATTGAATTTATAGCTATCATTTGTTTTCTGCAGTTTACAGTTACAGTAAATAGTGCTTTATAATTAATGTAGGCCTAGCGCTTTTCAAATTTAGATTAACCTAATGGACTGAAAGTATAATTATATATGTCAATGATAAGTCTCATTCATATATTTTTACGAATAAAAATGATGAAAATTATTTTTTTTTTTTCATTTTTGAGAAGGCGTGATTAACTCATTTATTGTATAATATTTTGCAAAGTATATATTTAAAAAAGTAAACATTACATTGAAAAAATAAATTGTTGTTATGTAACGATATAAGACCAAAAGGTTTTTATAATACATAAAATATAAGTTGAAATAAAATTTCCGCAGCTGTTGATTTTAAAAAATTTAATATTGAATATTTTCTTGGTGCCAAGTGTGTATTACCTTAGCTGATTACGCCATATTAATTTAATCAATACTTTCAATGCTTTGTTAAGGTGAAAATAATAAATGGTACGTTTAAAAGCGGACGGATCATTTGCCTGAATCAGAGGGCGGGGGGGTTTATTGGACCCCAGGGTGTGCTTGGCGAAACACAGGGGACCCAATCTTGTTACTAGTGGCCATACTACATTACAGCAGTTGAATGAAGCCGATTATTACGCACTATACATATAATACCTTTGTTACTTCTGTTTAATTCATCGCCAAATAATACAAATTGAAACAAAGGGCACAAAATAAAGGTGGTTAATTGAATCCTACCTAGACTCTAATCTCAAAATAAACATTAATGTTCATATCGCCAAGTAGTTTTCAATGCTACTTAAGTTTAATAAAGTAGTTTTTCTCACAATACCATTTGTTGTCCTCTGAAGTCTGACATTTTCGTAGCTGCTTCTTTTTTCTTAAGAACCATAATATTTATCTGTTTATGTGATTTAATTTTTGAAACATTGTAAACTTGATTTTGATTTTTTGAAGTAATTGCCTATCATAGGCCTAGATATTTAAATTAATGATTTAATTTAATTTGCTTCAATGTATTATTAGGTCTGTTGGAATACGTTAAAGTATTTGTAAAATTATATTATTTTAATACTGGAGCAACGAAACCCCTGATGATTTTTAATTGGCTATTACCTAAGATTCTGTAAGCATTATTACATGTTTTATATTTATTACGACTGACAAAAGACGGCAATTACTTAAGAAACAGTTTTTTATAGTACATTTGAAACATTTGCTGGTAAGAATAAATCACACAAAGATAAAGATGATTTATTATTTAAAGATGACATCATTCATTGACGACCGCTCGCAAAAATACTCGATCCATATTTATCCTAGACTTTATCCACCATTTCAATAGTAATTTAAATGATGCTGTGCTCTTCTGCTGTGGCTAACTTTAGGTCTATCAGTGTGTCACAGTTTTCCTTAATTTTTTTCTTTAAGGTTACTTCGAGTCAAAGGTATGGTTTATTAGGCCAAAACAAAGATTAAATAAAGGTATGCGATACAGTTTATTTTTTACATTGTCCGTGTGTGTTTTGAATTTTTTGTATTAAATTGGATAAACATTTATTTTTGAGGTTGCCCTACGGTAAAAATAACTTGTTTCCACCGAACGCTGTGATAATTCGACGATCGACGCTTTCTTTGCAGGCTATAACAGGACAGAAAACTGCTGTTTTGTGCAGTATGATGAATTTATGTAGTTAGAACTATTACATGTTAAATAAGGATTATAAGTTTTTACCTTTAGTGCTCATATTCTTGATTTTATAATCCAAAATATTTTTCTCCTCACTTGCCTAAAACATTTTAATGATGCTTTATTTAACGTTTTATAAAGGTGCTAAGTAATGTCGTATTGAAATTGGGATAGTTGAAGCAAAACGTAATTTCGCCTGAACTAATCAATCGCCAAAAGGAATGAAAGATATCTAAGGACAATTGTGAACAGAACACATGACAGAGCGTAATTCGAATGTTGGTGAAAAAGAAAACCTGTTTTACAAAGGGAATCAGGGTTTTCGTGAGAAATTTAATTTTGGAGAGTCATGCTGTGTTATACTGTTAATTGACAAAGTTTATGTAAAAAACTAGCTACCAATTAGCAACTGGCAACAGTTTCATACCTGCACATTAAAAAATTTACTTCTTTGTATTTCAGTTAAGTTATACTGAAAATTAAGAATGTCAAGAAGGATACAGTGTTCCTTAAATTTGCATAATGCTACGTTTGCTTTCCATTTCAGGAATAATTTGGAATAATTTGGAATAAATAATTTGGTATTCTGTTGAATACCAAACGATAGTTTTTTCATCTGCCTGAAGATGGGAAAAACTAGATAATAATTTAAACAAGAATACCACAAAATTTTAATTTATTTTAGGATGTTATCAGACTCCATCGTTAGTCTGTGGCCAGCGATATCCTGGGATGATGGAAAACGTTTAGATATCACCATGTCATTGAATATACTTGTAACGTGAATATATTATTATCGTTGCATAGGCGTATTTGAAGCCGATTTGCGTTAGCGCGATCTCTGGTGGCGTACACGAAGTTCAAGTGACGTATGATAAGTAAATCAGTCCTACCACTCTCATGACACCTGCACGAAACATTAAAAAAATTATCGATTCTGTATTTTGTGACAGTGAGTTTTTGCAGCTCTGAAAAGTAAGCTAAATAATTACAAGGCAGTAATAGTGAAACGGATTATATGATAGAAACGTACTCAGCTACAATATTAGTGCGCAGTATTAGTATTAGTATAGTACTTTATCTCTTATCCAGAAGCAATTGTTTTCTGTATATCAAGGAATGTGGAAATTGTATCATCAATGCGAATTTAAAATGAGAACACAAATCATTATTATAGGTAAAACATACTAAATGAAATCTTGCATCTAAATAAAACTCATCCTGAACAACTTTATAGTGGAAACAGTGATTCATTGGAATTGTATACTTATCCATTATAGCTATACTGAGTCAAACAATTCCAACAAAGCAATCACGGATTCTTTTCTGTATAAGGTATAAGCATATTGCCATAAAGTGTAGATTAAACTTAAATACAGCGCCCACTAATATTGTGGGTTATAACATAATGAATTGCGAATATCTTTAACAGCATTATTTATATATATTTTTTTTAAACAAAGAGGAATTGAAGGGACAAAATTCCCAAAAATGTCTGCTTTCGTACAACAAATGCGGATTAATATTCAAATGGGATTCCGGTAAGAGCTGTCCGAACTTTGAAAGGCCTCTCTCTGTTCGAGAGAAACTTTCCCAATATCTATTATATTCTTTTTTATACTTTGTTTTTATCTTCCGTTAGAAAACAGTTTACATGCAGTTTACATATATATGGTTTTAAAAATAACATTTTATAAGTTTTTACAATAATCAAGTTATATTTTATTTGTACAAAATTATAGTGTTACAAGAAGACGGATATTATTTTTGTTTATTTTATATTTTCTCTTGATGTAAAATCAACAATCTGCATTAGACTCACCCTCGTGTATTTTCCTTCATTACCTGAATAGCGTTGTATAATAGTAGTTAATGCAATGATTACATACAATCCATACAAAATACGACCAACTTAAATTTAGTAAATAAATGTGTCGAAAATGTGGAGTATATTGGCGGTCACCCATCCAAAACGCAGCCACACAGATGTCGCTGACCTAATCGTCGTTGTCACTCTTCTAAGGTTAGGCAGAAATAAATAATAATGATACCTGAATCGCAATCAGCAATTAGCTTATGTGCAGAATGCGTAATTTCTAATTTCTGTAATTTTCATTTATAACATAAATTTCAAAAAAGTAAATGTTAATTGGAAACGTTCAATTAACTTAAGGAAATTTACAGCTACATACAAAGTTTTTTAGGCAACTAATTAAAGGACTTGTTAAGAAAGCGTGGAATTTGTTGGGAGTCGTAGAGCTAAAAAACATTTTTAAATGTAACAAGGGTTTTACGTAAAGAATTTAGTTTTGTAGAGCCTTTCTTCGATGAGAAAATGATTGAAATGTCACTCAACAAAGGGTTGTCAAAGGGTATGAACAAAATTCTCGGGAACACGTGTTGATAATACATTGTACAAAATAGGATCGAGACACGGTTGCAAATAAACTCCTTTTTCTCGATTTAGGACTTTAAAATTTGGTGATCATCTAACATTTTTACAAATATTTTATTTTAAATAAAATTTACTAACCAAACAAATTTGTCGTTAACTCAAGGGTTTTCCCTTCATTTGCCAGTAACACGTTTAATCCTCTTATCTGATATGTGGTCAGTTCTGTATCACTGTCAGAAAAATTATAAAATTTTGATTGAGTAAGAAAATATATTTTCACGTTCTAGGCTACTTTTAACCTTACATTTCTTTGAAAGTTTTCAAAGGAGTGACATTTTGCGCTTATTGACCCAGCTAAACAGGTAAAACTTGATATCGCAATTATTCACTCCTTTTTGCCTATTTTCAAAAGTGTAAATTGACATTTTCCGCTTCGTTTCTATATAAATCTTTTTTTACCTAAACAAAATGTCTGTTTATTTATGTTGGAGTTGACACTACCGTGGTCCTAGATCTTCACTATTGGTTATGCTTAAGACGTCTACGATATATAGTTATAGATTTAACATAGTTAATGTTAACAAGTAAACAATTATCAAGGTTATTTAAGCAGACTTTTATCTTCAGTAAATAAACCAATCAAGCTCTAAAAAATTCTAAATTAAACAAACATTCTACTAAATATAACAATCTAAATATAACAATGATAAATCAAAGAAGAAAGCTATAAAACCTAACGATGAAGTGCAAAATTTTTAAATCTTATATATTAAATTGTAATTTAATTATGAATATTAACTCTAATAATAAAAAGTCTTTGGAAATATTGGAAAAGTCTAACTAGCCTACTATGTGTAGACCGAATATGAACATTTAAAAAATTATAACTATAAGGCTATAATGTAAGGTCACAAGAGAAAAATATTTTTATACTAATATAAAAAATTTAACTGCGGTAAAATCTTTCACGGTAAATAAAAAAATATTTCTTTTGCTTTTGTTAAAGAATACTTTTAGCCTTAAAACAGTTTATCTGTATTAAAAACTAAATGCTGAATACACATCAAATTACAAACTCTCAGTTCTGTAAGGTAGCTACTATAGTTACTAGCTTACGTAATTATTTAACATGAAAACTTAAAATGCATTTTTTAAATTATTTTAATATAAATAATGATTTATTAAATTTCATAATCCTTTGGCTGCTTTTGTTGACTGTAATTTTTATTCGAGTATGTGAATGTACATTTCTTCCTGAGATACCTCTTTTGTACAACGAATGCGTTGCCAGTTGCAAACCAGACGAGGAGGGGTTTTGAAGGGTTTCCGTTCCGGCAAGAGCTGTCCGAACTTTGAACGACCTCTTTGCCAGAGAAGTTTTGGTAATATCTTCCATATTTCTTCTTAAATTTCTCTTTTATCTTCTGCCATGAGATTTAATCGAATAATAGTTAGAAATAAATACTCCACTCACAATACCAGACTTTAGGGTGTGAAATTCACGAAATTAAATTAAATACGATATACAGAATGTCCCGAAAGTAAGTGCCAAAACTTGGGGATTAGGTTCTATGACCCATAGAACCTAATCCCCAAGTTTTGGCACTTACTTTCAGGACACCCTTATAGACATTTTTATTCAAAGTATAAGTCTCCCTTATAAAGTTCCAAACAAAATTCTTGGAAATATGAAAAACCGTGTCGACCTAAGGCGTTAACAATATTTTTTTCCTAAGCTAAAATTAAAATGCCTCATCATTCTCTTATTATTTAATTGTTATATTAACAAGATGAAATTCGAATTTATTGAATTTTTATTCATATTTACAATATTCTAGCGGCTTACCAGTTCTTTGTATGGGATGTGTGTAATTTATTTATACGAAATGTATACTGTAAACATACCCTTGCCACCTTGGAAATCATTCAACGCAAACAATATTTTTATTTCTACGCGAGCCAAAAAGATATAATCACGAATGTGACATCTTCCCCCAGTACTTTCTGCAAATAAGTGCACAGCGCATTGAATAAATCATAGATAATTTTAAAACCTTTTTGAAGTTAACTACTTTCTTAGGTCTATATGGTTACAAAAGATCTGTACGGCTGTACGTGAGTGTAGACGTACTTTCCATTGCACGGTTGGTACTGATGAGAGGTACTGAGGTACGGGCAGCCCCGCGACATCGCCGCCTCGGGCGACAGGCAGCGGTATCCTTAACGCCAGAGACTCGCATATCATCATATCATGCAATTGTTAGAGCTTGCTAATTGACATAAATAAAACAAAACAAGCACTGTTACATATCGATGTATTAAAAATAAAACTACATTTAAACATTACTTTTACCACCAACAAAAGTTTCAGAGTAGATATTTACAGACCGAAAAGTGTACTGTTATCAAAATATTGCTTAAACTGTTAAATATTTTTATTATTTAACTTTACTAGAGATCAATGTTTTGCAGCTGATGGTTTTTACTGCATACAGACAGAATACATTGTAAATACCCGCTTTTGTTTCAAAGCAAAATTTAATTTTCCTGCAAGCTTTGACGTTCAGTTTTAATCTCGAAAACAAACTAATTTATATTGTATCAAAGTTGAAGCACATGCATATTGTTACTCCCTGCATGATATGCCATGTTCCCTATTATAAAAAACAATTGATTTACGTTTTTTTATCACTAGCTTGAAACATTAAATAACGCTATATACATAAATAAAATTCATTTTTCAACTATTGTTATACGAATGCTTTAAAATATTTACTGCCAATTATACAGGTATAAAAATGTATTTCATTTTCAACACATTCAATATCAAATTAAATCAAGCAATTGTTATAAAAAAAATGAAGATAAATAACGGATGTTATTCACTCATCACTGTACCATATATGTTTTAGTTGTATTAGATTATATACGAACTACTTTTTTATATAGTTAAAGTTATGCCTACCGGATATGATACAAAAAGTAAGGTGTTACCATTGTACTTGAAGTTATCTTCACAATTGTTTATTAATTCTTGAAAACACCTAACCGTTATCTTTGGAAATAAGCGAGACTAAGTCTTAAAAACATCTTAAAATTTTGTGATTCAAGAAAGCTTTTCTCATTGTATTTTATGCAACTACTACAAGTATTAAGAGTGTATTATGAATTGAACTGACCGGAGTGCTCAGAGAGATGACGTAACATAAGTGGTGTTCCAGCTGATCCGTATTGCCAAAAGCGAGTAACTTACCGAATTTTCGGGGATATATGCGCAAGTTGGGTAAATATTTGTTTATTTCGGCAGATTTCCAGGTAATTATTAGGGGAATTGCATCAACAATCAACATCGCACCATTTCAGATCAGCTGGCGCACTAGTAGTGTGACGTTTTAACACGAGTGGTCGGGGGGCATTCCGGCCCGTTATGTAGTTGACCTTGATTTAAGGCATCTAAGAAAGTAGTGTATGCAACGATTATATATATATATATTAAAGACTGTATACAATCGTTGCATACGAAAGCATTGTAAAAATAAAGTAATGAACACATTATTTATTTGATAGGTTAGGTGGTCAACCATTCAAAACGTAGGTACTCGGTACACCCGATGTAGCTTGATGCGCTTAATGTAATAGCCGTTCTCCTGTCCCTCACGTTAGATCTTTTGAGGTTAGGCATAAACTAAAGCACGAATCGTAATAGAACCATCATTGCCGTGGTAATTGCGTAGTTTATATAAAAACCTTACTTTTGTCAAATGTCGAGCTCTCATTGGTCTATAACCTGAGTTATAAAGTGAATCCTGTATCATTCGTGTAATATAAGTGCTTCTTAGAACGGTCGAAGATAAAAATTCTTTAATAATGCGATTTTGAATCAGGAATGATCCGTATTGAAATGGTGAAAATAACAAAGGCTTATTACCGCTGAACATCTAAGGAAATTAACTAAGAGTACAATAGTAAAAGAATAATAAAATGCTAATTTGCGATGTTTAGGTTCTCTGTTATCTATTAATTTTTTCGTATGTGTCCTATAGATAACAATTAATTTGCCTTAAGTTTTTTTAATGTACCTGTTTTCGCACATCATTATGCAATATTTGGTAATTTTGTATTATAAAATTTTTGAAAAAATCGCACTTACATTCTGAAATGCATTATAGTATTATAGAAAATCTCAAATCTAGTAACTGTCAAGATGTTTTTGGATTAAATCCAAAAATGTTAAAACTTGTATCCAAACAAATATGTGAGATATTAACTGTATTCAATAAGTGTCTAGACGATGAACAATTTCAAAAAATTTATTAGCAAGTCAAAGTAATTCCTATACATAAAGGTGGCACAAGTGACTATATTAATTTTAGTCCAATATCTATAGTACCCTACAGACAATATCCAAAGCACTAGAAAAATTAATATTTAGTCAAATTTATGATTTTTGAAGAAATGAACTATTTAGTGGGAATCGAAATGGTTTTAGAAGAGGAATGAATTCAAACAATGCTATTAATAATCTTATCAAAGATTCAGTAAATGAAATTGAAAATGGCAGGCGTGTATGTATCACATCTTTTGATGTCTCTAAGCTTTTCACACTCTTGACCACAAAATTTTACTTGACACGTTACAATTTTACGGAATAAAAAAATACGTCAAATTCAATAAAAACATATCTAGAAGAAAGAACCCAATATGTAAATTTTAATAATGAAAATTCTGGAGGTCTTAGTGCTACAAATGGAATTCCACAAGGGTCATGCTTAGGACCATTACTTTTTAACATCTTCACTAATGACCTACCATTTAACATTGAAAATTCTTGCTCATCTTGTTTTTTATATGTGGTTGACTTAGAAATTCATGCATGTGGAAATTCTGAAAGTGAAGCAGTATCTCTGAAATACTGCAACGTCAACCATGAAAAGTTGGCGTCAATCAAATAAATTAAGCTTAAACATGAATACAACTCAAAATCTCGAAAGAAATTTCTCCAAAAGATTTTTCCTCTATATAAATATGGCCTTATTAAAATTCTTGGGATTAATAATTGATTCTCAACTTAATTGGCAATATCATATTTATAAAGTTTTCCGCAAAAATTCTAAAGGATTGTACATCATAAGAAGACTTTAAGGAAATGTAACTGAAAAAAATACTAATTACTGAATTTTATGGCTGCTTCCAATGGCATACCATGCATGTAATTACAGCCTGGGGTAATGCTCCATTAGTAGATAAGGTTTTTAAAAAGCAAAAACAGGCAATAAGAATTATTTGTGGATCTAAAAAAAAAAAACAAAAAAAAAACAAAAAAAAACACTGCACTTTTTCAAAAACTAAAAATTTTTACGTTACCATTTTACCATTTACATTTTAAAAATTATTTAAAATGTCAAACAACAAATGGCAAATCCGTCTCAAAATTTAATACACATACACATGAAACAAGAAACAATTTTAAATGGAAAACATATTACTGAAAATGTACAAAATCTCAAAGAAATATTGAATATATGGAAACTAGTTTGTTTAATACATTGGCCTTTAATTTGTTGTAAATAACAGAAAAATCATTAACAGAAAAATCAGAAAATACTAACTGAAAAATTAATGAAGAAAGCACCATACAAAATTTAAGATTGCTTATCTAAAAACTTTTGGATTTCTTAGAGGAGTATTTAAAAGTTTTGTTGACTTAACAATTAATAATTGTATTTTGTTATGTATAATTAATTTATACCGATGCAATAAAATATTATTATTATTTTTATTCACATAGTGCCTAATTAACTGTAATTTACTACGTGAAAGTAAATATTAAAACTTTTTATACAATACACAAGAAATGGAGGAAACAAGAGGAAGGCACACAGTAAAGACATTAGAGGATTACAAGAGGCACAATAGGTGTATAATGGTACAGGTCAGGCTTCGGCTACTCCTGATTTGATTCATTTAATGAGATTCTTCGGGGCTTTCCTCTTCTTCGAATCGTGTATCGTATGAAAGATTTTAATTAATTTTTTCATGCCCTCTCAAACCACGTCGTTTTAATTGTTACTATAAAGTCAAGTGTTAATAAAGATTATTTCGATCAAAGCTCCTTTCTCTGCTTATCAAATTCATTCTTTATTAAATGGTTTTCAAATCATGTTGTAATTTTATTGTAATTATTCAATGGAAAATAAATTATTAGTTCATGTTATACAGGGTGTCCCTGAACTCTCTACCAACTTTTTCAGGTATTATTCCTGGGCCATAGACAAGTCAAAATATCATATTCAAAATTTCGAAAACTCAAAAGTTACTCGTATAGCCGCCATTTTGTTTTTTACACAAAATAATTTTTATTTCCGTAATGGATCATTGTATTAAGTTAATATTTGGCATGAACCTTCATCATAGTAATACCCATTTTCAAGAAAAAATTTAATTTTTTCTAATGTGTATTTTCAAAATGGCGGCCATTTTAAAATTTTAAACTAAAATATCTCAAAACCGGTAAATTTTATAAAAATTTTATCTGACACATAAAAGTTGAATTTAATTATCTAACCAATGGTACCAAGTTTGTAAAGATCTGACAACAAATAACGGAGTTATTGAGATTTTTCAATTAAAATTAAATTAATTTGCATTAATTACAATGCAAAATCAATGTTTTTATGCATAAAAATCTCAATAAATCCGTTATTTGTTGTCAGATCTTTACAAACCTGGTACCATTGGTTAGATAATTAAATTCCTCAATTTTTATGTGTCAGATAAAATTTTATAAAATTTACCGGTTTTGAGATATTTTAGTTTAAAATTTTAAAATGGCCGCCATTTTGAAAATACACATTAGAAAAAAAATAAATTTTTTCTTGAAAATGGGTATTACTATGATGAAGGTTCATGCCAAATATTAACTTAATACAATGATCCATTACGGAAATAAAAATTATTTTGTGTAAAAAACAAAATGGCGGCTATACGAGTAACTTTTGAATTTTCGAAATTTTGAATATGATATTTTGACTTGTCTATGGCCCAGGAATAATACCTGAAAAAGTTGGTAGAGAGTTCAGGGACACCCTGTATAATTAGTTTTAAGTGATGTTTTATGGTTACTTAAAATAAATGGTATTTTTACTTGATAATAATATCTGTTGAGGAACTACTGTTTAAAATACTTTTGTCGTTATAATAATTTCTATTCCAATCTTTTTAAAAGGAGCTACTTCAAGTCCATAAGTTTACCCCCCCCCCCTCCACCTCCTACAGACAAAACCTATGTTTAACCAGAGCTAAAAAGGAAAGTATAATGTGTAAAATTGTAATCAAGAACAAAACCAGGTGCCATTTCCATTTTCACAATATATTTTAAACTTTTCCTTTTTGGTTTTTGTATGGCTATACACACTTTTTAAAGTAATTCTTTGAAAAGATAAACCTTATTAAAATGTGTATGCATGCTTTTAATCTTTCATCAACCCTATAGTAACTGCAAGGACACTACTGAGTTTCGAAATGGAAATTATGAGATTAGCTAAGAGCGAAGTGCAGATGACAGCGGAAATATCGCCGCGTTTCCGGTTCCATCTACCAGTTGGACCTCCACACTCATACATAAATGCATCATATCCACTCCGCACACCCGGGTGGCTTGCACATTGACATAGTCACGAAAATCTAACTAAGCAGAATATTTACTTAAATTGTAATAGTTGTTCCAGGTATATTATTGCCACCATTCTGAACTGCTTGTTACTCGCGTCAACTTTATTATGTACAATGGTCTGTGTAATGTTTGGGTTAATTAATTGTGATCATAGCAAAAAATCACAGATAGCAAACTCGCTTAAATTGAAGGCATCCATTTGACCTTTTTAGTGCTTCTGCCTGTTGCGCAACTTCCATTATGATTCCAAACCAAATGTTATCACATATAACCTTTAGGTTTTCTGTGGGGTGATGAAGTTTGGTACGTTGCCAAGCATATTGACGCCTACATTACCTCTGTAATAATTTAAACGAGTTTTCATTTATAATAATGTGGGGACATAAGAAAAATACATAATTTACTTTATGAAAACCGCAGTCAGGATAATATTAACCTATTCATTCACATACAAAGTTTAATTCAATGTAATTATTTATAATAAATTTTATTTTTAAAGATCAATTCCCTTGGTAGTATCAAGAAACTATTAATTTGTGGAGAAAATATTAGACATTTTTATTACACACACTAAAATACAGCACACTTATGTAAGTAACAGCAAGATAAAAACCATTCATTAAAAAATTACTATAATTGAATTAAGCGTATTTTAAAATAAATCACCCACTATTCCATCTGCTGCAAAACGTTACCTCCGAACCTGATCTCTTCAAGCATCCTGTAAATATTTCATGCCATTGACGTTACTTGGTTTTTACCCAAGCCACACCTCTAGTAGGGTTTATACACAGTACCAGGGGGAGCGAGCTTAAGCTCGGTAAAATTATTACTTTCATTCTCACACAAAGCTCGTTCGCTCTGCTCACTCGCCCTCCTCCATTTTAACGACGAGCTCGTTCGTTTCGCTCACTCGCCAAGCCGATGGGGTCTGCACTTTGGTATAATTGTCTTAAACTACAGGTTAAAGATGTAACACATTGGTTTATATCTACAGTTATCAGCTGATTTTTGTTAAATTAATAAAATCTCCATAAGGATAACATGGAAACTTTGAAAGGCTCTAGCGCGAAAACCGGATTTTTCCCAGCTATGGGACCAGCTCCAATCGATTTCTGGTGGCCAAACCCCCATATCCAATCAAAAATCCTTGGAGCGAAAAAAAGTTTGCCCGTACAAACGGAGCTTGTTTTAGAGTATAAGATTAACTCCAAAGTTTATTTGGCTAGGTCTTATACTAGCATGTTTGTTGTAATACCAATTTCAGAAAAGAATTTTGTAGGTAGAGATTTTAGGATCAGTAGGCAATATGTCACCCGCCTTTTGAAAGCCAATCCTATTATAGTGATCCAGGCTATTTCATCTGAGGCCCACAGTAATATTTTTATAACTAAATGACTTTTCTTTATCTGTCAGGATAAGCTTTTTTGGATACCTTTTGTACGTCTTTTAACCAAAAAGTCCTTGGCTCTAGGAAATAGGATGCTCTCGTGGTTACGTTAAAACTATAATTTTTTAGGAAAACTGTTAAAGATTTAGTGACTAAAGAAAAACAATAATTGACGCTTATTACTCAGGAAATGTTAAGAAAGCAGTTATCAATGAAGATAAACTATAAAAAGTCACTTAGAATATTTACAGGTAATCCAAGGCACATACAGAAATGTATTAAGTTGTGCATAGCTATATAATGCTTAAGAAGTCACTTGTTAAAACTGCATATAAAACATTTTATCACTAATTGTTTTATACGGTTCGGTTTCCTTATCAGGGCAAGACTTTATGGACGGTATATTTCAAATGAATATATTATATTCGTATCTCATATGAATGTGAAATAAATATGAATTAAATATTAATGCACAGTGAATTTGCTTAAATAGTGAGGAAATAAGTAAGACACTTGGGTAAAATTTGCGTGTGTGATTCATTATTGTAAGTAAAGTCATGGTATGCAATCTGTTTTATTTCAACAATGTTTTAATTTTAATAATGTTGTATTATAAAATGACCGTAAAAAATTTAAATGGGTTTAACTGCTTTAAAAGCCTAATATATATTTTCCGTGACTTAAAAATTAAACTTGTAAAATAAACTCTTTAATATTTTACACTTAGTATTTTATAGGTTTAAGCATCTGTGGTATTCTGTGGCACCCTCAAGATTTAGAAGGAGTTATGTTACAACGTCGAGTGGTCTAATCCAGTTTACCTTCCCAGCCTCTCAGCCACTCCAGGGGACTCTCGTGTTTTAATTGGTGCGTTTGTTCCCATAATTAGCCTTTGTTAAGGGTTAAGGGGATATCAAACTCTCAACACTTCACTCTCACCCACTCTGAACCTTAAAAATTAAATAGCGATAATACCTTCATATCTCTAATAGAATAAAATAATCTCTAAACCCCAGCTATAAAAGTAACAAAATAAAAAATAAACAAAAAATAACCAGTTTGTAGGAAAATGAAGCTAACGATGACATAATATTGATTACATAAGTTAAAATCACTTACGCATGGGATTTAAACGCCTATATTAAACAATGTTAACTTCATGCAGCATGTCTTAAAACTATAAGAGATAAAGACATGATTTTTTCTTATATTTTTATTTAGCATTTTATCTAGTACGCTACATGAAACTATTTACCTAGGTTAACATTTTAATTTTACCAGAATTTTTAAAAATAAACTTTTTTATGCTTTAAAAAATAGTATTTACACCATCGTTTTGCAATAAAATTTGAAATTACCACTTAACGTACTAGCTAACCATATCAGGATTTTTTCTGTCATAAAAATATATAGAGTTTAGGAGTTTAGTAAATCTACATCTAAGTTATAAAATATTTACTTTCGTGAAGAAAAGTTTACCACTTCACTGACAGAAAATATTAATCCTAGGAGTGGATAGGGCTATCTCAAAACTTGTTATGGTAAAGATTAAGGTTGTGTTCCATAAACAATTGTACGCACTGCACACTCCTTTTTCTAGCAGTTTGTTCTTGAAGCTACCTTTTGTTTATTCCCAAACTTAGAACAAAAATAATGAACTGGAAATATAAAATTGGCAAATAGACACAGGAATAACCTCAAAAGTCTAAAATAACAATACTAAACAAAATCGTTGCCATAGAAACAGTAGCAAAAATAACATGTGTTACAGACGAAAATAACAATCAGATCAGGTTAGCCAACAACAAAAATTATACAACTAAACAAAATCGTTGCCATAGAAACAGTAGCAAAAATAACAGGTGTTACAGACAAAAATAATTACCAGATCATTTAAGGCAAAAACAAAAATTATATAACTAACTATTTGAAAAGGTTATAGCCTATATATGACAATGTACACTTCGAAGGATGCTATGAGATCCTCGGGGCCCACAAAACGCTTATTAGCCTGATAAAAATTTTCGTTAAATTTTTTTTCGAGCCACAGTCCCAGTAAGGCATAGAAATTAGTATCGTGGACTCGACACCATTTCTCACAATTTTTACCAATCAAACTTCACAAAGCTTAAGTTAGAATATTTGCATGCAAAAACATCTGTAACTTTATGCAATTACAATATTGGGACTTTTTTTTTTTTTTTTTTTTTTTTTTTTTTTTTAGTTACTACCAAATTACTCTTTACACGTTAAGCTTTAAACTTTCGACATTCTTGTGAGTAGGCCTATTTTTTATCGATTAGAAAAAAATTGCTTTTCATACCAATGATCTATTTTTAGGGATAACTAAATTGGAGTAAACAACAAGAAACATGGAAGATATTAAGAAAGTTCTTTTGGTAAAGAGGTTGTTTAAAGTTTGTACGCTCTTTCCAGAAACTCTTTAAAAGCGCCATCGCTTCTTCTGGTCATGTATCTACTTACCTTTTTATTATAAATTTTAGCTCCATACATAGTTTAGAAGTTTTTTGTTTTATTATTTTTTTATTTGGCGTTATAGATGTTCTTTGGGCCAATAATTTTCACATTCTATAATTTAAAGTAACTTCCATTCATTTTTAACGATATCGTTCCATTCACAAAAAGTAATGCTGCCTCAGGCCTAGATATATATACAAAGCACATAACGGGGGTGGTGCGATATATGGCAAAAAATATTAGTTTGTCACCGTTTTCCCACTCTGGTATATTAGACACACACACAATCTTGAAGCATCTGAAGATAGCGAATTCATACTATAGAATTTCAATCTACAACTAACAAAGAAAATATAATTGGAGGACGGCATCAAGATTTTAAAATAATATTGTGTAATAATAGTGTAATTATTTCATAGTAAATTTTAAATAATTACTATGTAAAACAATAAATGTAAATACAGTAACTAAACTATTTTGCCTCCAGCTATATTGACCCACAGGTTTAATAAACAAAATGATGATACAGTTGGCCATTTTACTGGGTTGGTTCTATAATACCTGATCAAATTCTATCAAGGTTGAGTGGTGTAATTGTTTGGTAGCGTGATCACCAAGGCAATCGCTGTCTTCATTCGTGGAATAGTTCGCCTGATAGAACCATCACCCGAGGACAGACTATTAAGATGTCCGTGCGATACCGCCTCCTGACACCTGCCAGCACGAGATTCTACCTTCAATTGATTTTACTTATTGCTCAACTGGCTCAGCCTCAACCATGTGGTCAAAAGTTATTGAGAAGGTATTAAATAATTTTGTTTCTTTCTGAAAATATTTATTGTAATTGAATTTTAATTGAGGAATATTACGTGTAGTTGTTACGAACCTTCAGATTTAATTTGAGTCTAAAAATGGTTTTCACATGTTATTATCTATACACTATTTCTTATTACAACTGTACAACGGAAAAATAGAGAAATGATGTGAATGTAAGTGAAAGGAAGTAATGTATAAATTGACTACTTTGCCTGGTTTAATATTGACTTTTTTCGTCTAATTGATTTTTTCAGTTAAGTTTTTTTACTGTTAAGGAAAATTTCCAGCAGAAATAGAAGATTCACAGATTTTTTTAACTCCTAAAATATAATTTACTGGGTTAAACACGTAAACTGATTCAAATTAAAACCTAAAATAGATCATAACAACTCTGGTGGAAGAGTCACTCACGAGTCGCCAGCGGAGTGCCGATGACAGCGGATATATCGCCGCATTTCCGGTCCATCTCGTACATTATGTATCACTTCCACTCCGAACGACACAGTGGCGGTACTCCTGGACTCTGCCGGGTTTTAACGTTCGCCAAGCTTGGCCGAGGGTCGCAAGCACATTAGACAGTGCTATCTAATTATAATATTAGTATTCAGTACTTATTATATTACTATTACAAATATACTTTAGCTTGATAAACTATTTTTCAATTGTCATCGGTTACCTAAGATGTTATAATTAATAATATAAATTTAGGCTACTGCATTATTATCGCTAATTTTTAACTAATTGAAGAAAATTTAGTGGACCATACGGGGTGAGGAAGGCCAACTGTACCTATTTTAACTTACAGAATTAGTTTTTCACCGACAAAAAAACTATTATAGGTAAACCGGTTGTGCTATATGACTGATGCTACCGTTATTGTTTATTGGGGGGCACAGTATGTACCGGGTTCAGTCTATTCAAACCGGAAGTCATTAATTATAAATATAACCCTCACAATTATGAAATGTTTTGGTTATAGATGTAATTTTTAGACTATTTCTTAATGTAATGCTTAAAGTTTAAGAGATAATGGAAGGGGAAGTTTAGTTTACCTGAAAAGAAAGAAGGGAAATTCTCACATCGGTTATCTATGAAAGTCTTGCTTTTAAGAAATAGTTTATTTCATTACAAGTACCGAAAGTGGCGTTTGCCGATACGCGATCAAGTTTTGCGTCCAAGGCGAACCGAGGAAAAGAATAATTTCAGTAAGTGCCGGAAAATCACATTCGGTACAAGTTATGAAGTTACTTTTCATCATGACGTAAAAGGTACGCATACAGAATAACAAACATCGATAAAATTAAAGCTATTTTATTTCTTAATTAGAGCAAAACTAATTATTCCTACTTCTGTTTACATTTAAATAGTTAAACACTAACAACAGCTAATTTATATTTTTAAAATAAACGATAAAGAAACACGAGCGTGCGTTGTGGGAAAATGGAGAACCAATAATTAAGAACATCGAAGTGAATTAAAAAAGAGAGAGGAAATCAGCTGATCGTTTTTCCCTTGCTCTAATTAGAGGATAGGAAATAATTATTTTCGTTGCTATCTAATAGCTACTTTCGATACGGAGTGATGAAAAAGTCATTAATTTAACTTGTCTTAAAATCTCAACTAGATAGATACTTTGATAACATTTTGGTTAGACCATAGTTAGTTTTTACTTCTCAATAGTATCCATCATTACGTACATTTAATGAAAAGCAAAATTATGGTAAAATTTTTAAGTGGAAGGTTGTTATTGTATAATACATGAAGTCGTTTCTTGTACAGTAAATAAAGTTAAACCTTATTTCATGGTCAATTTAAACATCGGAGGTGCCAAAAAATTCTTCTCATATCGTAATTTTGCAATAAGGCTTTAGATATTGGATGTTTATATTCCGAACTAAAAATTAATTTGTTTTTTTAACTCTAAGATTAACATTGGGGATATTTTTCCGCTAACCTATTTTTCGCTTTACTCAAAATAATTTAAATCTTTTTGATTGTTCAAATTTGACTTATTACGACAGTGTTCCCCAGAGTTCCCAGCCAGGGCAGGACGTTAGCGGTTGGCCTGACCCCAGCCCCACACTGGCCCCGTGAATATTTCATGTCGTTGACATTACGCTTCTTTTCCTTTCCATCCACTCACTGAAAGTAGCTTTTCAATGTGTAACCCAAACAATGTGAGTATTGTATAATATACGAAGTATGTAATTACTAAGTTTAAAAAATTTAATTATACCTTTCATACCTTTATTGAAATGGCGACCTAACTAAATAGGTAGTTTAAGCAAAGTATGAAGGGGATGAGAAATGATTGTTTTAGGATGATTGTGGTGAGATCTTGTAGTCTTGTTACTGACTAAGGAAGACATTCTCCCTAGACAGGTCTGTTAATTTCAAGGTTTATTCAAGTTTACTCACAGTCTGTTCTTAAAAGTACGAAATATCATTTTGAAGTTGTAAACAAAAAAATGTAAATAACTTAGTTTTTCTTCTTTTCTGATCTTACATAGAACTAAAAAAACCTTTAATATTTCGTTTTTATAAATTTATTTATTTATTCATATTTTAGAACAGCAAAATGTTGATTGTTTGAAATTTTTTAGCTGTATAGATTTAAATGTGCCACTCGGGTTTTCTATGATAGAGAGGGGAGGATTTGTAAGGTAAATAAACACACCTTAGAAATATTTATGTACATTATTAGTTTTTGTTAATTAAACTTCGTGCTTAAACATTAGGGTTCAAATTTTTATTAAAATATCTTAAAATACTGAAATACCTCTTAATAAATTTCAGTGGATAATTCAAAACCTACCAAATACCTGACTGCTTCAAATCTACTTGAAAAACTTAATTTTATACTGTTTTGTAGAATTGATTGTTATAAACCTAATTTTAAAAATGACAACTCAACACTTTACAATATATATATCCAATCAAAATTGGGATCCAATACCCAAGCATGATTGGGTAACCTGTAATAGTTCGTATACAAATAAAGACATGATTATATATTTTTGTGAGTGGAAAAAGTTATTTAAATTTCTTAACCTATGAAATACAATGATATCGTTAAATAATAGTGAAATCTCTTAACTTAATATGTAAAATAATATATATAATAAGTAGTAGTAAAACGTTTTTAATTTATCATTCCGATTTTTTTTGTACACTAAGTAAGTACATCGGGAATAAACTGTTCTCGAGAAGTGTAAAATTTCATCATAACTGTATAGTGATTGTTAATGTATTATAGAAGATTCCACAAGGAAGGGTGAGGTCAGAGCAATATTTGATGGAACCAATCGCCTAGGAGGGTCCGTGGGAGTTGGCGTTGCGCACTTTATTAATGAACCGACTAATTTTATCCCATCGCCTCATTAATCACTGAAGGCCGTTTGAATTAACAACGCCAACGGTTTAAAGTCTCTTTTGTAGCTTTGTTTCAAACTGTGTAATGTTTTTTGAGACGTCCTATGTTTATTTTCAATAGAGGAAGTGACAACTTATTTTTATTTTTTGTTTTTAATCTCCTCCTACTTTTTAGGAAGTTTTAACTATTACTTTTTAACCGGGACACTTCGTAGTAGGTCCTCAGAGGTGCCGAGAATTAAATTTATTTATTTTTTTTTTTTTTTTAGTGTCAAAAAAATATCCAAACAAATAAAACGGAATTTTAAACTTTTTCTACCCCGTGTAGGAGTGTTTGATCTAAGGAGAAATCGAAACCACAACTGAAATATTCAGCCTCAATCAGGCGTTGAATAGTTTTTGCATTGATTCCCTACTGGGATTGTTTCGCCTACCTTTTAAAAAATTCTATTAAGTTATCGTTTACCAATTTGATTGAATGTTTCATAAAACAAAGTAATACTCACATTTACTTCAATGAACACGAAATCTTTGATATTATCACTAAGCTTTGGGTACGGCAACGTAAATTATCATATTACAGAATACTCTTCAAGTTAATATTGCATTTTTATTAAATTTCGCAACATTTTTTTTCTACTGTTGACTAATATTCAACAACCACGCAACAACGGACGTGGTTGTTGAGTATTTTTTAAAGGATAAAAAAGGAAGTGTGAAAATGTGTTATGCGAAATATAGTGTATTTTTATACAGTATTGTTATTTTACAAGATCTATTTATAATTTATAGTGTTTCTATTTAGAGCTAATCTACAAATGTTAAGGACACATTTAACTGTGGCACAATTAAAAAAAACTGAATGACAAAATAATGAAAATTTATTATTGAGTGCGTGGGCTGCACTTCCGCAGACAAGCGGTGAAACTATCGAATGAAAATTATCGTTCGATTTGATCGATATACTGATTGCTAGCTATCGGGATGTACAATCTAATTTTTCTATAATTCATGAATAAAAATATGAATAAGAAGAGGGTGTGTTAGGGAGTGAAGGAGTAATAGTAGAGGTTAATGAATGCAAAATAGGTAAAAGGAAATTCAATAGAGGTAAGATTAGTAGAAGGGGTATGGATTTTATGTTTGATTGAATTAAATGTGGGTATTTATAGGAATAAAAGAGAATGAAGCGGAAAGGAATACCGTTTTTAGAAATTTGGCATGAAAACAAATGGGACGCTGCCACCTTAATTCCTCTAATTAAAAACATGTAAATCCAGATAAAATATTGGTAACTGATCTATGGAGGGCATATTTTAATCTATCTGATATCGGTTATCATCATTTCACTGTCAACAACTCCAAAAACTTTATTGATCCCATCAGTTCAGCAAACACTCAATCTGTTAAGTATTTGGGGGTCTGGCTTGGAACTTTCACGTCAATAAAAAGTCAACCGAATGTTATGCAAGATTTTCAAAACTGTTTATTCTAATTAACAGAAAATCACTTTTTAAATCTGCGTGTGCAATATTGATATATAAAGCCGCGTCCTCACTGGGCGAAAATGTTCACCGCGTCCTGGCGAACTTTTGTTTGTTTGTTAGTGTTTATTCCTAATTTTAGGTGAGTAATTGTTTGTCAGAAATATTTGATGCTTTATTGTGTTCGCCGAACAAGTTCGGCACGAATCTTTAGCCAGTGCGGACGCGTCTTAGAACAATAATTCAATCTTTGTTTATGTAGGCCTATGCCTCCCCTGTCTGGGGTTTAGCAGTGTCTCACACTAAGTTTAACAAAATATAAGTTCTACAAAATAGATTTCTAAGATTTGCAGTGGACGCCCCTTGGTTTATCCGTAACAACCAAATCCATAAAGAGCTTGGAGTTGAATCTATATACAACTGTTGAAATCAAGTAAAACATTTTTAGATTTATTACAAAAAATAACAGAAGATTAAAAATGAGATTGCCACAAGATTACACAACTTGACTGAACTGGAAACTAATACCACTTTCATGTTATTTTGTTTCATGTTATTCGTTCGCCTTTTATTTTTTGAGTTTTGTCAAATTTAGTTTTCCTTTACATATAAGGCCGGTTCCTACGTGGGCGACAGATTCTACGCGACGAGAGCGACAAAATTTCAAACAAATGTATAAGCATTGGAGCGTTCTTAGTGGGCGACATGAGCGACAACAATTTACAATGTATAACGTTATGGCGATGCAAGCTTGTCGCTGGTGTCGCTCCAGTCGCTCTCGTCGCGTCGCATCTGTCGCCCACGTGGGAACCGGCCTAAGGGGGCTCTGGGCTCTGCAAGTTTCAGGGTGCACCTGAATAGGCAGAGCCCACTAATATGTTTTGTTATCACTTGTGTTCAAACTTCTGAGTATAATTTACATTGATTGATCCGGAATAAACAAATTATAAAGAAAAAAGTGTTGGTTTGATTTAATTTTTATATAATTTATATAATACATATTTTTAATATAATTAATAAATTATTATTATTAATTAATTATAATACTAAACGTTTACTCTTATTTAAACTATGAACAAACATGGTATTTCTAAAAATGCCTTAAAAACACTTTTTTCGAGAATGCGAAATTTGGACTGAAAACCTTTTTATAGCTAGGCCTATGTTCTTTCGTAGTTTGAATGCTATATGCTATGAACTTTTAATAAGGAAAATGATTTGGGGAATAATCAAAACTAGTTCGGAGTCAATCTGTGAATTTCTCTCTTATCGTAGGGAGATAGGTTTTTGATAGGTATTATGGTGATTAGGAATTGTTAGTTGGTGGAGATGTGGTAGTTGAGATTGACTAGTGTAAGATTGGAAAGCGTAAGTATAATGCGGGAAGGTTGGTAGAGGGTATATCGGTATTAGAGATGCCTGAAATTAACGTGAATAATCACACTAATAAGAGGGAAAACGAGGAGGCCGTAACAGACTAGACATGTCTTAATAATAAAAGCAAACTTATAATGCAGCAACTCTTATCCCATTGATTGTGAATCACTACAGACCTGGTACAACGATCGTAACAGACCTATGGAAGGCATATTTTAATGGAACTAATCATACAATCATTTTATAGTCGACCATAGTATGAATTTCATATATCCAACAACATCCTCGAACACTCAAACCATAGAGTCATCGTTGAAAGCCATAAAAAAGTAATCGAAAACAGGATTCAAATCGTCTAACATAGCCGACTATGAAGCTGAGTACCTCTACAAAAGAGACGTAGAGACGTTTTTGCATTTTCAAATGCTATAAAACGTGTACATCCCGGTAATTTAAAAAGGGGATCGTTTGTTTCATATTATATAAGGTTATTTTAAAGGTTGGGTATTTTATTTGTTATTGTGTGATAAAATTTTAATTGTAGATTATGTAGAACTCAATCGTTCGGTGTTAATGTTTTTTTAATTAGTAGAATATATAAAAATCTTTGCTAAATACTTAGACTATATTTATTTATTCCGTTAGTTTTTTTTTGTGATAGGTGGATTTTTAACTGACATTGCTTGTGTCATTGAGCAAGATGAGTTGTGGATAGTATAGTAAAAATCTACCGTCTGATGGTCAAGTCGCTGTTGTGGGTTGTGTTCGACTCAGTTTCATCTCGGTAAGTGCAGCTCAACCAAACAGAAATGGACTAAACTAGCGCCTGAGAAACTAAAAGAGTGGAAATACTGTGAATGTGAAGCCGAGAAATCTGAAATATCATCTGAGGATAATGGACCTGTACCCGACGCGGGAGGTAACCTAGGCTTCGACGAAGATAACTATGTTACTGGTTAAGGACAAAGAGGAAAGCATTGTCTCTAATGTACATAAACTTCATCAAGAATTTTTCGAGGAAGTAACGTTTCTGAGAGAGGATAATCGTCAGTTAGAGCTGCAATTAGCTAAAATTAAGAGCAAATAGGTGAAGTATAATGAGGTGTTGGATCTCACTGAAAAAACTAAGTGACCTAGACCAGTACAATAGAAAAGTAAACATGGAAATTTACGGGGTTGCTGTAAAAGGAAGTGGTAACCTAACTGAAGAAAATATCCACGATCAATTGAAACATATTTATGTAGAAAAACACCACCATTTAAATTTTTTGGGGCTTGGCTCCTACAAGCCCCTAGTTTGATCAATAGTGTGAAATTATTTATTTGAGTTGATCTACTTTTAAATATAACTAATCGACACGAGAGTTGGCCTCCTGCCATATTCATATTAATGAACCGACTAATTTTGGACCAACATCTCATTAATAACAGTTCCAGAAGACTGACGTGACTGATTTGTAATTATCTTTGCAGTTTTATCATAGTAAGTCACCTTAATTTAATAATATTTATAGTTTAAGCCGATTAAATCAATTTTACCGATATAAATTTAAAAATTATTTTCTCATATTTTATGTAAATAGTGCAAAAAAAAAGTTTTTAGCAAATCGTATTCTAATGCAGGATAAAAAGTACTTCTATTTTACTTTGAAAATATCTGATATATGACTTACCTCGGAAAAAGAGCTATCAAAAACATGTAAAGGAGGTTGACTATATTAGTGTAAAGATAATCCAGTGTTTAAAAGCGAGTTACAGTAGCGGAAATATGATTAACGGAGTACAGCTCGTAAGACGTGAGAGCTGAAGAATAATCTCTCCCTCACAACAAAGTTCCGGACAAGTCTTCGCCTGGTCGTACTCATATTAATTGTGCCCCAGGTAATCCTGTAATGCGCTTATTGTGGGGGTTTTTCTATTTCCTGAGTCTTTTTGTCCCTTAATGGTAATTATTTTGAGTTTTACACCTTGTTTCTTTAGAAAATTTCACAAGGCCAATGCATGGATATGTATTAGTATTTCACAAGCAAGAAGTCGTGTGACGAAAATTACATCGATATACCGAAAACATCTATATTTGGACATTTTGCAGTTATCCTTAACGTATTTAAGTAGTACCACCACATGAGGATCGTGGCCAAGAACACAGAAATTGGATTTAAAAAGATTTATAAGAATAAAAGAAGATTATAGAATTTAATAAATTCCTATCACAGTATCAGTTTTTAAGTGTCACTAGCTGGAAAGTTGAATCTAACGGTTGCTGCTTCTACCATAAAAAAAGCTTTATAAGCCGCGTCCACACTGGATGAACATTCGTGACGAACTTGTTCTGAGAACTCTATCAACTAACATTTCTCACGAACAATTACTAGCCACGTGATTTAAATTTTATAAAAACACCAACAAGCAAACAAAATTTTGGCAGAACACTGCTATTATGTTAACGTCAGCGGACACGGATTTATGCTGGTTCGAAACTGGATCCAGCTGCCTTTGGTCACTGGGCTATTAATTAATGATCCTGACACAATAATCAGCTGATATATGTCAGTAACAAAGCTACATCATCTGATCCATTACAATCATCACGCTAGGTGAGGCCAACCGCTTAACAGGCCAGAATGCCCCCCACCCCTTTGTTAAAAAACATCGCACTACTAGTGGGCCAGCTGATCTGAAAAGATGCGATTTCGATGCAACTCCCCTAATAATTACCTAGAAATCCTCTAGAATAAACAAATATTAACCAAACTTCCGCTTGGATCCCCGAAAGTTAGGTAAATTACTTACTTTGGCAACACCGATCTGATGGCACACCACTTCTGTGACATCATCTCTCTGAGCATTCAGGCCTTTTGTAGAGTTGATCTTGCGCTAGCCATTTAGTCACATTCTCCTAAAAATTAGAATCAATTGGGAGTGTCGGCGTTTCAAGAAATGTATCCATATTAGCCTATTGATTGCTCGACATTTGTCCGAAGAGAGCTGATGCACTGTTGCAAATACACTCAGGAATATATTGTTTACTGTATGATAATATAACAATAAATGACATTGCATGAGAGGTTGGTGGGTGGAGACCAAGCTGTTACAATATCATTATCAATATTATTATTACTAAATCTAAGGCCGGGTCCGCAAAGGCTGAAAATTCGTGGCACACTTGTTCAGTAAACACAAAAAGTTAACAAACATGTCTACCGACCAATTACTTACCATATAATTTTAATTTAAAATGAATACCAAGGAACAAAAAATATATTTTGTTTTACTTATAATATTTTTATTTTATATTTTGTTGTAGTGGGCCTAATATGGTTGTAACCTAAAACAGAATAAAGAAAAAAGAAAAAAGAAAAAAACTTAAGTTCAGCAGAACACTGTTTGGCAAACATGTTCGGCGAGTACGGCCGACTCAAAAGATATTTCTCTACAGTTGTAAGCATATCTTTTGAAAATGCAATTTGCCGTGGAAATAAAGTAAATAAATATAGCCATCGGATTATTTTCTAGCAATTCACTACGATACAGTTGGATTTAAAATGAACTGGAGTTGTAGAGGAAACAATATAAGAAGTATAATAATTCCCAATATATTATAAATATGTTATTCACGGCTAAAGTTGTTGACGGGAGTTGAAGTCTTAACCAAGTACGTTAGAAGCAACCATGCGAGATGATTCCCTAACTATCTTGGTTACCTGAGAGTTGCTGACTTCTTGATTATCCACCCACATTTATCAACTTCAAACGTAAACCAGAATTTGAGATACAAAACTAATCTTACTAAAGCTAGAATACCTGCATTCATTTTCAAATTCAATTTACTATATCTATAATTATTAAATAGTTACTTTTCCTTGTTAAAACATCTGTTTTATTATAGTATTTGTTTCGGTTTATATTTTCTATAAATATAACCATTTAATCCAAATTATCTTTGGCAAAATCACTAAGGGCCATTTGCACCAATAAATGCTAAACCAGATTAAATATGATCTAAATTAAGTTAATCCAACAGTTTAAACTTGAATTCATTTGCTCAAAACATTTTTCTGCCCAGTTTAAGTTAAACCAAAATCTGGTTAGGTTGGTAGAACTTTGTTTACTGTTAATATCGGATTTATTTACATTTGATGTTTTGATTTAAAGATAGTATTGTTTTTATAGCCTGTTTTTTTAATTAACTAGATCATTTTAACTTAAAATGGAAGAAGTAAGAAAATCTGAAGATAAAAAGAGAGCGAAATACTTTACAAGTGACGAAATTAAAGTCCTGCTTGATTTAGTAAAGGTAAACAAAAGTATTTTGGAGTGTAAAAAGACAGATACCGTCAGGCACAGGGACAAAACTGTCATCTGGAAAAAATTGAGAGTGATTTTAACAAAGTGAGCGGGGAAATTTTCAGAGACTTCAAGACATTGCGAGGCAAATATAAAAATTTGAAAAAAAAAACAGACCAAGAAGAAATTCACAGAGGAAAAACAATATTCTTCAGGTACGGGAGGTGGACACAGCGTTCCTACTGTGATAGACTCAGTGGATTGGGAGATAAAGGATCTCCTAGGAGATTCCCAAATACAAGGGAATTCTTCAGAGTTCGACTTTGATTTTTCAACACTTATTGTGGAAGTGCCTCCAGAGCCCTTGACTACCAAAAGCTGTGATCCAATCCTCAGTGATAATGGAGAGGAAGAAATTGAACAAGCTCCAGATGAAAATGTTAATTCATTTGATTTCAAACAAGACATCAATTTAAAGAATGTCCCAAAATCGCCATTTCTGAAGACCACTTTAGAGAACCCCAGAAGAGTACGCAATTTCAACAGAACAGTGGCATCACAGAAAATAGATATTCTTGCATCATCAAAGGAGGAACTTATTAAAATCCAAAAACAAATTTTTGAAGAGCAGCTTAAATTCCAACGAGAGGAACATAGTTTAAAGGTAGAAGAACAAAAATTGAGGATTGAAAGCTTGAAACTAGACATTGAGCTAAAAAAAGGCCGAAATAATACGTAAGAAATTAGAAACAACTGCTTAAAATTTGACTGTGAAAACACGAGAGGAGTTATTATTTTATTTACCATACTTTGTAAAAGAATTCTTAACATTTTTGTTAAGGATATTCTAAAGTTTGTTTTGTATTTTCAAATTGTTTACAATTTAGATATTATTTAGGCCTATATTACATTGTAAAATAGGGATTTTCAATTTTGTTTAGAAATTATTATTTTTATGTTTAGTTAATAAAAACTTAAATTACTTAAAATAATTTTTTATTTATCAAAAATTACTTAAATAATTACAAGAATTTTAAAATGAAACACATTCTAAACCTCGTTTGACTGACTGTCGATGAGGCTTTGGAAATATTGTATTGTTTGCTGTAGCTTCAAACATCTTGATACTTCATTTTTGTTCAGAGGCAGGGCGCAAATACTATTTACAAAGTCTATTGCATTCTGCACTTCGTCTGTTACTGTTGGGACTTGTTCATTTCTTTCACACGCAATGTTGTGAAATACAGCAATTGCATTAACAACACTCTCGATTTTCTTAGGATGTAAACGTATTCCAATTTCCAAAACCGGGAATCGCCTATTTCCACACGCCATTAGCACATTCTACTGAATTCCTCGTTCTTATGTGAGATTCCTGGTAGAGCAGCTCGGCGTGTGTTTTAAGCTCAGTTAGAGGTGTAAGCAAATAATTCCTCTGGCCGTAGCCACTATCTCCAAAATGACACTACTTCCAAAGTGATCATTCTCAAGACGAGTACGTATTCTTGAATTGTTGAAAATCCAAGCATCATGCTTTGATCCAGGCCACCGACAAACAATATCACGAATCTTTAGGGATGGGTCACACACAGTTTGTAGGTTTACGGAAAAAACCGTTTTTGCGGTTCCTATAAAGTTCAGCGTCATCGCCACCAGGTGAACTGATCCTAACATGCGTACAGTCAACAGCTCCTATACAATTAGGAAACTTTGCAATTGAATAAAATTCTCCCTTTATGTCATAGATTTCTTCATGGGTAGAGGGCATTGAAATATACTCATGTGACAAGCTGGCAATTGCTCTTGAAACCATTTCAACAATTCGACTGACAGTACTGACATGCACACCACTGAGGGCTCCAATATTCATAAAAAAATTACCTGAAGCGTAGTACCGCAAAGTTATCAGAAGCATATCCTTGGGAGAAAGTGCATGATTCATATTCGTAGGATGACGAATAATATGTTCTATTTTGCTGAGTACAGAATTTACAGTAGCTTTGGTTAAACGATATCGCTGAAAAAACTCTCGGTCATCCAAAAAATCAATTTGATTTGATTGATTCTTTGACGTAAACGCCGTTGTTTGATCGGTTTCTGATACACTGTTTCATAATCATCATCTTCAATTTCTTCAAAGATCTCTAAAAAGTCTTTCATACTCAACACAAAAATCAATATCAAACACATACAGCAACCCAGTAAAAAGTGGTTATGTGTATGTTGTTAAAGTTAAACTGAATAATCCAGTTTAAACCAACAATCATCTAGGTTTAACTTAATCTGCAGTTTAAACCAACATTTAAGTTTGAACCATGCATGTGCAAATGATTTTTAAGTTAAACTTTGGTTTAAACTCCAGATCAGGTTTAAACTAGAATGGTGCAAATGGTCCTAAAAGTGGAATGTAAATAACTGACCACAATGTTTACACAGTTGTAAAATATCTATCTCTTGTTTTCACCTAAGCTACCCAGAGTGTTCTTAAGGCAATTATGTGGCCGTGACATTAGCTTATTGGCGAGATATTTTCATTGTACAACAGAGGTGTTTTGGGATATTTCTTTTAAACTTATTAAACTCTTCATATTACGTATTATAAATATTTTAATAGCGTATTGGGGTTGTACGCTTTGGATGGACTCCTATGGGTGTTGTGTATCGTAGACTAATGGTAGTGGACATCAAAAGATTTAAGAGATGGAAATAAGTCAAACATTAACTACGTTTCTACGTTCTCTGAGTCTCATGAACGTAAACACGATTTTGAATGAACTTAATTGTGTTTTATACGTTTAAAACGTGTAACTTAAGTTGTCTCGTAACTACTTTTTTATATTTTGTATAGTAAAAAATATCATTTAATGATATACCGTACTAATCATTAAAGCTGCATTTATAAAGTTCTTATGTAAATGAATTGGTAAAACACGTTGTTAAAAATCAATCGTGGCAAAGTTGTAAGCAAGTTTCTAGCGTCCCTGGGCATCGGAAACAGGCAGCTATTAAACAGTACCTTCGCCAGTTACTTTTGTAGGTAAATTTTACACTTCTGTCGAAGTGTAGGATGTAAATTTCTAATTACTTAATAAGGAAAGTACGTCGTTGGCATTAAACGCTCTAAGTTGGAAGTCAAATAAACAGAATACTCTTTTGGGTGAATTTAGCTTTTTTATATTCCTCAAAAAGACACCTTTGAATACAGACTCACAGTGAAACCGAATAAGAGTTTTGATCGGTGAAAAGAGGCAAACAAACAAAACAGTATTTTTTTATTATTAGTTTTTTTAGAAGTAAATAGGAATTTCCTTGTCCCTATGACTGTGTGGCATTGGAACAATAAATTAAACTAAAGTAATACATATTCAGTTTACAACTATCTACTTCCGATTTCCGGGGTTTCTCTGTATGCAATATGAATGATTTATACATTTGACTAGTTGTTCTTCCTCATGAGCACTATGATAGCTATATCTACAGTTTTAAAAACAAAGTATTTTTCCTTGGATATCCCACAATATTCAGTTGTAGTAAAAATGCTTACGACAAACCATTTTCTGACTTTCATAAACGTTGATAGGGAAGTTTAATTTAGAGATAACCATATGTTTGCCCTCCATTGCGTGGTTTTGAATTGAAACAAAAATACCGTAACTTAAGTTAACTTTCTTCGTAGAATGTACATATTATAAATGTTTTAAGAAATAGGAACTTATACTAAGCATTGGAACAATGTTTTGTCACAAAATCAAGTATAAACTCATGTCATTCTGGGGTATATTATTTCTTGTAAGTGTGTTTCTTGAACGGTTTCTGTTGGGCATCATAACACGCAATATCAATGACCCTTTTCTAAACATGTAATTAGTGCGGTAGTAGTAACTATGAACAGTTAAAATCTTTATTAAAAATTTCCATTAAATATAAGTTAATATTTGTTTCAATGAAACCTCGGTTTAACCCCTTATATTAATACATATTAATGATCGCCCTTCCACTCTCTATCGCACATACATTTCTGAGGTCACATGTTTAATGCTCTTGTACCTCTGTTCAGTGTAACATTTCATAAATATGGCTCCCTGTGTGTTAACCACACCAGCTGCCGCAGCCTATATCGCAACCACACAATGGCGTCAGCTGCTGCCACTGGGAGGGATGCTGGCACATCTCCAGCTCGAGCTCCGTACATCGACTTTTCTCATTTAATCTTCCCAGTTTCCACCCCGACACACTTCATCTTCTTCTCCTTCTCGCCCTCATCTCACTACTGCTAGATTGTTTTGTGTAGTGTTGTTTTGTTCCCACTGTAATCTGTTTGGATAAAAAAGAAAAAAAATTGAAATTTTTTTTCATTCATTGCTTTATAAATATATATTTTTTTTAATTAACACTACATTTTGTAGTGTTCCTTATACTTGTGTAGTGCACTTACTTGTGTTAATTACACAAGTAAAATACAAATTGGCTTAAACGATAATTACAAAAATGTTAGAAAAATTATATATATTTAATACATATTTAATAAGATGTTTTTCGGAGACGAGGATATACAACTAACATATACGATGGATACACGATGTAATTTCTCGCAACAATATTACCAGCATTCATCTTGCGTTCTTTTAAAAAGGTATAATTTACTCTTTTGCAGAAAAGTTAGCATTAATTATTGTTATATTTTAAAAGTAAATTTGGCACATATCATTGAGCGCCTAAGATATTTTGATATCACAACGAAAGCGATACTTAGCCTTTTTTATTCTTTAATTGAAATTACAATGTCGCATCGTGACACATAAATATACAGTGTCTCTAAAAGGAAAACATAAACAATTTGTTGCATAGTTAATATTTTATAGCAAACCTATCAAAATTTCATATATTAGTAAATTTAATATTTTTAGTAACACACATATTCTTAAGTATTTTTTTACATAGATTCATTATAATTTTCAACATGTCTCCCTTTGTCAGTGAAAGAAGTTAATTTGTTTATTTAACATTAACATCAAACTCTTTGTATCATTTCCTCAGTGATATTGATGAATTCTGCATTGATATTTAATTTCAGTTCTCGATCCATCGACACTTTCGACTTGTGTTCATGGTCTATGACCAAGCTCCAGGCGAAAGAATCACAGGTTGTTAGGTCCAGAAACCGAGGAGACTAGCGTATAGGACTACCACGCCCAATCCGGCGTATAGGGACGTTTGTCCAGTGAATCTTTTGTAAAGTTTGTAAGAGTTACTTGCACATTTACTTGACAACAATGCATCACCTGATATAAAAAACGCATGACACAAAAATCTTTAAGTTCCTAAAAAATCGATGTACGCAAAAGTAATAGATTTCATAGCGCTTTATAGTTCTTCACTTTTTTAGGGGGACACGGTGTATGTTCCACAGTATATTTATGAAATTATATTGGGTATAGTGTCTTTTGAGTGACTTACTGATATACAGTATGACTTACAGTGAATACTGTATATCAAAGTTTTAATTATACTTCCTTTTAAATTTTAATAAATAACTATGAGTTTCACATAAGATCTAGAACGAATGCTTCCTTTATATTCCTAGACACACTATCAAGAAAAATTCAACAAATCATTTTGTTAATATTAATTAAATTAAAAGGCTGGATTTTCAACTTCTTAATGAACGAGAAACTTTTAATCTTTATTAAGTAACTTTTACTGTGACTGTATAAGCTAGGTGTTGTAAGGGTTAAATAATTACTTAAATCTATGTGTACTTTAGTAAAAATCTGGCGAGGGAAAACTGTATTGTATAACTAACATATAGATTACAAACCATCGTATCGAAAGTTAACGTCTTTCATATAAATGACGAGCAAGAAATACTAAACATGATTTCTAACAATATGTCGACCGCTTAAGAAAGGAATAAAATATTAAAAGTTTATGTTTGAGAGAAGGCTGCACTTTGATCAGTTCGATGATAGGTTTCGATAGCTTTTACTTCTAACAGGAAAATTATAGAGCCTGACGACGCTCTCTTGAAGTGAAAATCACATAGTAAAATTTGTATTTTTATTTGATTCAGTTAATTTAATTTATAAAAGATTTAATCAAATGATATTTTAAAACATATTTGTTTCTATTATGCGTATTGTCATTTAAATTCATTAGATCTCCTTGCATCATTGGGACTGTAGAAATGCAGATTTGAAAAATAGCATGGAATTGAAATTGCAACTGTATCTAATAATTGCGTTAATATTCTTCAAATTAAAATCATGATAATTGTGTAAAATGAAGCTCCCTGCCCCCTCCCATTGAAGTTTTTTTTCTAATAGAGCCTATTGGGGTTAGATATTTCAAAGTATAAGCGGATTTTAGTAATGTAATAATATAAATAAATTTTTATGTATTTTGCGTTTCTAAGTAAATTTTTATGTAACGTTTTTACATCATTATCTCGAGCTTTGATCGAAATAGTGCTTAAAATTAAAAAGAGATCCTAGAATAGTAACAATATTGTATCCAAATATAAAACTGTGTTGTTGAGTTTTGATACAATATTAATTTAACGGCGAAAATGTCTGTTGGTTAATCCATTCCAAACATTACATCGGCGTGATCGACTAAAACTTAAGATATCTGCGTTATTAAATAGGTACATTGACGTAAAATTATAAACTGTAAGTTTGTAAGATAGATGGTGTTTAAATTAAATTAGTAATTTTAGTGAAGGATGTAAGTCGTGAAATGACATTATTATGATTTTGAGAGCATATTAATGGTTTGTTCTAGGTATTGATATCAACACTCCATGACTAAACCATCAACAAGAGTAAGTAGTTTACCTGCACTTTACACATGTCTATAAGCACTGCTGTTCCATCATAGTAGGGTTTAGTGATAGCACCAGTAATTACAAAGTTGGCCTCTGATAGATTGTGTAGTATTATCATGAAACTTCAATAAAAAATATTTCCTTCATGCTTAAAACTGCAATAACTCTCTTAATACTCAACCTTTTAACGTTTTAACGTCGGGTTTGTTCCTTATTACTAAAAATGCAAGACGTTTAAGATCACATATGATTTGAAAATGGCCAAAGCAGATTTCTGTAAGACTTCCAAGAGGGACAACCCTTAAAGGGTGTGTGAACTAAAACTTCTTTGGCACTTGTCACATCATACATAATTTTAAACATCTTTGCATTTGTAGTAACAAGCAAAAAACCCAACGTTAAAAGGTTGAGTATTAAGAGGGTTAATGCATTTTTTAAGTTTTACCCCTATGATTTCAATGGAAACTTTGTTTGCCTGCCATTTCCATCTCGGCTATCCATTTGAAGTCTAGTCTTCGGCATTGTACTCAGCTAAGTGAGATCTTTCATTTGATACCAAACTCGACCTACGCTGCTATTTAAGAATTTTGTCTGACTCCTCGTGGGCCGTCCCTTAAAAAATATAAAAGTGATAATAGCTTAAAAGAGACATTTATGGCTATTATTAATATACCAAGTCTCATCTATAATGGTAAAAAATATATTCCACCGTTTCGAAATTTTTCAACCACACTGCATATTGGTTAAAATATGAATGGTAAAAAAATAACCGTATTAACAATTGATTTACGTCTAAATATATTCTACTCAGAGCAAACTGCAGAATTCTTTATAGTTAAAATGATAGGTTATTTAAATTATTGCATTAATGTTTAACATTAAAACATGTTACATTAAATATCACTTAATGTAGTGGCATAGTGTTATTCCAACATGTGATTATTCTCATAAATTTAAATCATTCAATATAAACGACAGTGATGATTTCATTGATCTTTTTTTGATGATAAACAATATTATTTAAAATCATCATTTAAATTTTCTTGCACAATTTGACGACCATAATATAAGTCGATATACTCCTCGCAGCTTAACCCGAACGTACTTGGCACAGATTCCGGCGCAGCGCTAGTGTCCGGCTATGATTCACACTGCTACCTGGAGCAGAGGCTTGAACTACAACAAATCCATTCATAACTGGCCGGATCAATGGTTGCCCTATGCTTTATCCTTTCACTCTCTCTGCACACATCAGCTCTTTAATTTTTAGTCGAACTGCAGAAAAAAAAAACATCGGAAAGTTAAAGTAAATATTGGTTCTCCACTATTGTATTTCGAAACATTACTATCTACGTGTTAGTTTTCTCCATTACTATCTACTTGATTAGAACTTTAGATTAGCTGACCAATCTCTATAAAGAACAGTAATAGCGGGCTTGGCCAGGCTATCAGTATTTATATTTTAAATGATAAATCATTTGTAGCGTTTAGTCCCATATAAATATTTAAAAGTTTTAACACAAAGCAAATTTTTATGATGTTCGTAGGTGGAGAAAATTTTATTATCAGAAACTTTTTCTAATCCAAAGATAAGTAGCATTTTTTATGATTTAATACACTTAAGTATCCTGTGAAATTCGATTTAATCTTAAATTGTCTTTTATAAGTTATGTTTAGCATAGGTCGAATTGAAATTTTTAGATTTTACGAAGTACTCCTTTATGAAAATTAAATTTATGTTATCCAACTTTAAACTACGCCATTACTTCATATTTCTTATTATATTCAATTACAATAAAAAAATATAATGGGAGCTAACGTTTAAGTAAGCCTAGTACCGCCTTTTTAAGAACTTTGTTACTTTATTAAAAACCTAACGTCTTTTGTGCTATGTGTTTACAAAGTAAACAGATTGGTGAAATTCGAAATACCATTCAATAAGTATGATCTAAGTTTAAAAAATGTGGAAATCAACGATTTCCTTGGTTTGTTAACATAAACCGAGATTAGTTTCAAGCTTACAGGAATGGTGGCAGCACTGCCGAGTCCAACAGCTAGCGCTAAACTCGGCCAACGAGGAAACCATTTCAACAATACTATACAAGTAGTATGTTTGGCCAGTAAAACATTATTCTTCCTGGATACAAATTAAGAATTTCTTACAGGATACATACCCCGGTATGCATGTCTGAAAGTGATGCAAATTCCATTGATTACATTTCAATTTCTACAATTTAATTGTTTAAATCTATGAAACGTAATTGAATAGAATAAAAGCTTAAAAGTAATGTTCAAGTATGAAGCATAGTTATCTTGTTATGATAAACCAATTTAACTATTGTGATAAATCGTGTAAACCAACTATCATAACTTCGTTTTGAATTTCGTCTTGTCTCATGCTTATGGAGACTTAATATGTACTCGGTACTCGGTAAATGTGGTTATGTACCGAGTACATATACATACGGTATATTTAACTGGTACGAAAAGTCCAGTTAATACTATTCGAACCATTACACATTAAGCAATCAAACTTTTTACACCAAGAAACCCATTAAAATATATTTTTAAAAGACCTAAAGTTTTCTCTCTAAGGGCCCACCAGGAGTTGAAGTAAAACCGTATGCACATTACTGGTTTTATTACTGAGCTGAGTACAATGGTACTAAACCAGACCTCAAATGGATGGCCGATAAATAACTGACAAACTTTTGATAACAATCACATTGGTAAAATGTTAAAATTCAACAACATTCATAATACTCGAACTTTTTTAGGTCGGACTTATTAACATTCAAAGACTTTAAAAATTTATGTTCGGTGTGATTAAGGCTAATTAAGATTAATCTCAAATATCCTTCAAGCGACATCCTCTAAGACGATTATATTAGAATAGACACACATGTTTACTTTCTGTTTCATAAGGTTTCATATTTAGCATTTCTTACAATGCAACCAATTGATTTATTTTTTCAGATGTAGTAGACCAAAGTTCATGATATCACTCCCTGATGTATAGCTTGTTCGTCCATAATGAAAGTTTAATGTGCACTCGATGAGGAAAACATCCATTATCTTAATGGATCAATCAACTACACATTTCTTGATAGAGATTTGGTTATGAGGCTTCCATCTGCCGGGTGCGCCGTTGAATAATGTTAACTCTAAAATGACTTTGGAAAGAAATTATATTCAAGATAAAAAATATTGTATGGATTTGTTTTACAATAGTGATCATAGATTTTTCATTAGATAATTCTGTATTGATACAAATTTGATACAACTTCGATTCTTCAATTGTGTATTACCTTCAATTGAATTTGAATTTTAGCTATTAGTTAATGCAATTTAATTATTAGCTTGGTTAAAATTAGCCTAATAAAATTAATAATTACTATTGCACTTGTTGCTCGAAATCGAGCAATTTAATTTGAACTATGACACTTATTTGCTAAAAATGACGACCAAGCCAATATTGTGATTATAGTAATCACCCTAAACAACAATTATTTAAAGCTGAACGTTAATAGATGTTTAAAATGCTCAGTAAAATTCCAATGTTATTTTAATAGGAAATTTTAAATTTTAATTATAGATAGCTAAATTATTATTTGACTGATTCTCATTGATTTTTGGCGGACACAACTACAGACCAAACTCCATACTACGACACACAAAAAAAAAAAAAAACTTGAAAATCGGTTGAGAATTGTAGTAGGAGTTCCAATAACAAAAAAAAAAACCCTTAATGTATTACATAAGTATATATATTTGACAGTAATATTTAATTCTACTGACAATATTACATAAATTTTCTCCAAAGTATTTCCATTGATTATGCAACACAGAAACATTACCAAATTTGGGATAACACTCAGGTAGCAGCATTTGTACAGCACTGACATTAGACAATGCTTGCTTTCTCTTGAGTTTACTAAGGCTTCCTTAGCCCGCATATAGATAAATACACATTTAAGTAAATAAGTCATAAAATCTTTATTCACTCAAGATATATATTTGATCTCATCATAAAAAGAAAACTAATTATATCTATAAACCAAGAGAAAAAGTACAACAATCATGAGGTAAAATCTTTTATAAAACAAAAACAACAAAAGATATGGAGGGCGAACAGCCTAGGTCACCCGAAATTGCTTATCAAATAGGGACACAATTCTAGGAAATGTTCTTTAAATTTTCTTTTGAATGTATTAATACTATTTATTTCTCTTATTTGGAGAGGTAGTTTACTATATAATCTTAGACATGTACAATAGGGTCCCTTCTCATAGTTTATTGTTGAACGATTTGTCACTGACAGCATGCCCCTTGATCTTGTTGGATACTGGTGAAAGTGTCCGTTAGTAACAAAAACCGACCAATTCTGCTTGACATAAACACAGACCTCATATCCAACATGTCCAGGAAAAGTAAAACTTCTGAAATTCTTAAATAATGGGCGGCAAGAGTCTGTTTTTCTTAAACCACCCATCACCCTCAGACACCATTTTTTTAAGAACAAAAACCCTACGGAAATTTTGAACACTCGATAAACCAAAAATGTAACCCCGTATCTAAGAATTGATTTTACGAGTGAAAAGTAAACAACACGGAGGATCTCGAGACTGCAAACCTTAGCAAGACGGCTGAGGGCATAACACATTGGCTTTAATCTATTGAAAACATGGTCCATATGGGAGCACCAGGTCACTCCACTGTCAACGCGCAGTCCCAGGAATTTGTGAGTGGAAACTTCAACTAATTTATTATTGTCTAATATTATATCGTCAGAGAATTTTTTATTTTTGCCCAGAAAAAATTCAATAAAGTTAGTTTTACTGATATTTAATTTCAAGCTATATGAAGTGAACCACAAGTTAATGTTTGAAATTTGACTATTGACATAGGAAATAACTTGCTCTCCAGTTTCACGAGAAAATCCTAAAGAACAGTCGTCAGCAAACATAACTAATATTACTCAAGTACTATATGAATTATTATTTATTCATATCCACACCGAGAGCTTAAAAACAAACACTTAGGGCTTGAAGGGTGCTTAAGATTTGACTATTCAATTTTAACTCCATCAACTTTATTTTGTCATTTACATGATATTTGTGAGTAAGAAGTAAGAATGAAAAGTATTTATTTTAAGAAAACGTATTTTACCTATACTACCGAGTGGCTGAACAGTCTATCCATATTTTAACCATCAATATCTGAAATCTCCTTTGCGTGTAAATTTCACATTGTCAACTGATTAAAGCAAATTTAATACCATTGGTGTTAGTGAAAAAGTTATCAAAGCTGATATAAATAAGGTTTGATTTTGTTAAGAAAATGCGATAATCGCCTCAAGGTATGAAGTGTGGCAGTAGGTTGGTTAAGTTAGTAGGAAATGGAGAAGACGAAACGGGAGGAATGCGTCTTACAATTCAAACTGGGAGTTTTAGAGACAAGACAAGATCCGTCTTGTAGAATAAAATACATACACTTTTATAATTTTTATATAATCTCACCCTTGTTCAGGTAAATACGACTGTAAACACAACGTTGAAATATACTTGGAATAAATTAAATGAAACTGGGACGGAGATAACAATGTTGCGACGGAGCTGATCAAGGCGGCGTCCTAAGGTCGGAAGTTTGCTGGGGGAAATTGACTGGGGCAGGAAATTTATTCTTGCCCGGTAGTTTAGGAAATGAGGGACGCCCCGGCGCCGCTGCCTCAGGCAATAACTCAAAATTTGATGGCATTCAATAGTTTCAAGGGTATCTTTTCTTGTTTGCTAGCCAAAAGTTATCTAGATTATTGGAAAGAATGTCAGTAAACAAATATTGAATACAGGAGCTTTTATAAATAATATAAAGTTTTTGCATAATTAAATGCTGTTATATAACCATTCTTTTCACACTTTTGTAGAAAATAAAGTAGGTACTCAGATGTAACGTTTTTTACCCAACAATTAGTTGGAGATTTGTCATTTCTGAGAGTGATATCTTGAATTAATCTAATAGTAGAATATCGAAAGGTAATTTGAGCTTTGTAATTTCACCACATTGGAATAAATTACTTGTAAATTTGTGTTAGGATGAGTTAATGATGCTTGGATGTTATAAATTCACAACAAATAAAGACAGTCTCACAGTAAATAAAAAAGGTATAAATCAGTGACAAACTTAATAGCATATTTCAAGTGCCGAAAGTGGCACTTTCCGGAACACGCTCAAGTTTCAGGAACACCGAATTTCGCGGAGCCGAGCATGAGAGAGCGAGTACGGGAATAATCAAAAGCAAGTGCCGGAAACTCACTTTCTATGCAAGTTATGAACAATAACTTTATGTCTCTTAAATGACTCTTTCTTTTTACATTTAGATTGTTAAAATTTAAAGACAGCTAATTTACTAAATTAAACTATAAAAGGTAAATAAACACTAGTGCCCGTAGTGGGGACATGGAGAACTAATTGAGAGAAAGAAAGTAAATTTAGAAGGAGGGATAATCAGCTGATAGATTTTCCCTTGCTTTAAATTTTAGTTTGGGAATCAAAAATAAATAGCTATTTTCGATATAGAGTGATTAAAAAATATTTTATTTGAAAAACCTTTTGTTAGGAATTCTAATCAGCATGTCTCGCTATGTCGAATGATCATGTAAAATTTTCACCACAAATTTCCTCTGAGAAATTACTCAATAAAACCTTAATGCACGGCATTTTTCATCGAATGAAACAAATAACGCAATAAAGTAAAGGCAATTATCTCGTACCCTGAATCTAAGGCTCATGTCTGTTGTGTCGGTTACTCCAGCAAGATTATCAAGGTTTAGTGGGAGGTTGATCTTAATAATGACGTGTTCCGAACCACTATCGAGGTCCACACCAAACTGTTACGAAGAGTAAAAACCTGGAATAAACACCCAATCCGTACGTTTAATCGTAAAAACCCCGGTAATACTCCGGGACACACGGTTTGATTAAACGGTTTTAAAGCGTTGTTTTAGAAAATGACTCGATGTTATAACAAGTGTTCCACCACCTGTTTTGGCTGTAAAAATTCTCATTAGGGTTAACGGGCGCTTTAAAGGAGAGATTTTGGCAGTTTAACTTGGAATTGAAGACAGGTTGAGTGAAAACAAACTTTACGATGCGAATATCCCATTATACTCGTATAATGGTGTGTAACTTTTGATTCAAACTGTTTTAGTGGTAAATAGTAACCTTTTACTTTCTCCCCCTATACCATAGTATATGGAGAAAGTATTGTTTTCGTCAAAATTTTCAAATTTTAGTTGTTGGTGGATTTATCCATTTTGGTACCCCCTGAGTCCAAAAAAGTGGTTTTCGGAGTGATGTCTGTGTGTATGTGTGTGTTTGTGTGTGTGTGTGTGTGTGTGTGTGTCTGGATGTATACAGAGCTAGAGAATGCCCCTATGGTCCGATTTTGGTGAAATTTGGTACGTAGGTCCAAACCCACAATAATTCCAGGCGTTTTTCTCATTTTTTTGAATTTTTGATTTTTAAGGGTAGTTTACCCCCAAAAACCCTCAAAAACCGTGAAAAATCAAAATTTCTCAAAAACGGCTCTAACGATTTTGATTAAAATTTTGTGAATTATTAAGATTAAAATGCTGAATAAAATGACACCACCCGCATCTCTGAGGAAATGCGCGTCAATAATATATACAGCCCCATGTGTAACTGACTGACTCACTCATCTATACAAATTCTAGACCACTTCCGGGTGAGCTGGAAACTTGATTTTTGGCATGCGGGTGGCTTAAGATCTGATGCCCCCGGGAAAAGTCTGAAACCCGACAATTTTCCATTTCAACCCCTCCAAAAAAATAACGAAGGGTGGAAACTGATAACCCGAAAATGTAAGGTTTTACCATTTTCGCTATAACTTTTGAACGAGAGGTCCTACCTCGAATCTGAGGAAAAATCGTTAGTTGGGAATCAAACGCTCTACAAGTTAGGTCCTATAACATTTTACCGTATCTCATCCCCTTCACCCTTAAAAAGGGGCGTACTTCCAAAATTTCATAATTCGTCAACAAAAATTGCACTATTTAAATATTTTTCATTTACTATTATAGCACATCGATGAGTGACATTTTGTACATTTTATGCCCTAATATAGATCTAACTATAGTAGCATTCATTGAACAATTTCAACCTAAGTTTAGTCCAGAAAAAACGTAAACAAACGAAATCCTTAACATTTTTTCATGTATAGTGATTTTAATTTACTTTTACCCGTTAAATATACTGCTATATCGATACATGTTTTATCAATGTTGTATTCTATTTTAGATTCTCTACAAGTTTGGTCCTCTGAAATTTTGACGTATCTCACCCCCTTCACCCTTAAAAAGGGGCGGACTTTCAAAATTTCCAAATTTTTTCTCGAAAATCGCGCTATTTTGATATTTTTATTCACTATTATGGCACATGGATGCCTAAAGTTCTGTTTATATACTGACCTCAACCAAACCTTTCTATGGTACTCGATATTCGCCAATTTTAATCAAAGTTTAGTCCAAGAAAATTGTAAAAACACTAAATTCTTAACATTTTTTCATGTAAAGTGTTTTTAATTCACTTTAATGTTTTGCCTTAATTATATTCTGTTATAGACGCTCTACAAGTTTGGTCCTGTGAAATTTTGCTGTATCTCACCCCCTTCGCTCTTAAAAAGCGGCGTACTTCAAAAATTTCTAAAGTTTTTCGAAAAAATTGCGCTACTTTGATATTTTTATTTAATATTATGTAATATATATGCATACATTTCTGTTTATATTATGAGCTTAACATGTTCTTTCATTAGTAGAAGCTTTTTTTCCAATTTCAATCGAAGTTTGGTAATAAAAATTGTAAAAACTCAAAATTATTAACATTTTTTCATGCAAAGTGTTTGTAATTCACTTTAACTTGGTAAATATACTGCTATATAGATATATGTTTTGAGATTACTATATTCTAATACACGCTCTATAAGTTTTGTCCGTATGAATATCTAAGACATTTTGGCATATCTCACCCCTTTCACCCAAAAGAAGGAGAATACTTTCACAAAATCGAATTTCTTTCACAAAAATTGATCTATTTGAATACATTTCGTTTACTGTTATGGCACATAGATGCCAAATGGCAAACTAAGTGTATATTATTACACTTATATTATTATGTATTATATATTATTATGTATCTAGGTATTACTATAGGAGCAACCATCGACCAATTTCAATCTAAGATTAGTTAAATAACCGAGAATACACGAAATTAAATGCATAATTATATCAATATATTTTTACTGGTATTACATTCAATTTTTGACGCTTTACAATTTTGTTCATATGACATTTTGCCACATCTCACCCCATTCTCCCTTTAAAGAGTGTACTTTGAAAATTTTGATTTCATAAAATAATTGCACTGTTTTTAAATATATTATATTCTATTTGGTGTTTCTTTTACGAAATTTTTAAGACTCCGCTCACCGCATCAACGACTCTTGCATATGTTAGGAATTTCTTAAGGAGGGGTGTCTGCCCAGTTTCAAAGTTTTTTATTTAGTTTTGAATGGAATTTTCTAATTGCATTCGTGGATTGAATTATTCTATTCTCTTTTATTGTTCTACTCTTAGCTTCAATTTTCAAATGGGCGGTAACACGGAAGACACCATATATTTAAAGAAATATATTTTTAATATAAAGATAATTTTATGTAAAACATTTAAAATTTTAGGGATCTATAGCCGCCAGGCCATAAGACCAATTTTGAGCTTTGGTATTTTTTATGAAATCGGGGCAACCACTAGGTGGACAGAGGGACTTCTTAAATTATTATCGAATTAAAGGAACCCAAACAGGGGGCATGGGGGCGGAGCCCCCATCGAGCCGTAGGCGAGTTCAAAAGTTATACAGTAAAAAGTGTTTAAAATATCAATTTTATGGATTTTCAAATAGCTGTTATCTTGAGATAAATTTTCCTTATCACCATTAAATAAAGCTCAAAAAACTAAATAATTCAGTATTTTAAATTATTGCACTACGTCAAGTGGTTGCGGAGAAAATTCAATTTATTGTTTAGTGGTAAACGCAGTACGTTGTTAAAAGTCACAGACGCGCGTAGGGTCAAACTCGCACTGCTCAGCTGGTAGCTATCCAACTGAGCCATCAAGACATTAATGTTTGAAGCTTTTAACACTTTTTGTATTGTTGGGAGAAAGTATGTGTCAGTTATCTGATACCATTTATTTACTAAGGCTACGAGAAAGCCATATATTCTCTACATAAAAAACTTGCAATATTCTTCAGTAAAATTGATTTTTTACTGCCGAGGGTAATTTAACTGCGGTACCGTAACTTCTGATGAAAAGATTATGAACTTATATAAAAAAGATAAAAAAAACACTTTTTATTGAAGCTTGTTTTCATTACATATTACAATTGTTCTTTTCACTATACCGTATTTTAGAATATTCAAGTCTGGCTTCAAATTATAACTGTTTTTGTATAATTTGAATGTCGTTTGCATTATTTTCGTTCATTTTGTAATCGTGATATTAATAACCAATTTTAATAGCGTTGAGAAAAAAACGGGTGTCGTGTTTTCAAATTTGGAAGGCAAAACTCTCTTATCTTAAAAAATACATATATCGATGCAGAAAAAACATTTACCAACATTTTTTGTGAACACTAATTGTGATTGTTACGCTATTGTTAGACCTCATGTCAACAATTCTGTTATGAATTTTACCAATCAATATAATTTATTAAGCTTAATACTACCATAAATACTAAGAAAATTTCCATTGTCTTCTGGTTATGAATCTTAAATTCATAATTAAAAAATTCTAATATTGTAGTAAATTTCATATTGATCTCCATTACTAATTTTTTTTTATATAAAAAATAAGGAAACTTTTTATCGGCATTCAACTTAAAATAAATAAATTATAATTCTAGATGTATTGTGAGTAGAATATCATATGCTTTTATATAAATAGAAAATAGTAAAGTTAATATTTTTTGCAAAATAAAAAAGGCATCAATGGACATTTCTAAAATAATTTTGTATTTTTATTTTACTTAATATTCTGCAATAAAATGTTATATTATTCAGACTTTTAAAGCCTATAAGTTTTAGAGAAAATTTTAAATGGGGAATTCGCCTAACTTTAAACAGTAAAAATTATGAATTTTGTTTTTTTGTTTATGTCCGCCATTTTACAATATAGCGGCTAACTTCGAAAGTTCTTATGGAACATCATCCCCCTAAATTTTATGATGTTTTCAAAATTTTCATGCAATTTTATGACATTTATATTCTGAGGTATTTTACCTAAACTAAACTGTTCACTGTTTTACTAATCACCCTATAGTTGGTAATGGAAACTGTTTCTTAAATAGTATCTAATTTTTATGTCATAAAGCTCAATCTAGATACAGTGATATACGATTCAAAGTAGGTGATGAGGCCGTTAACAACTGGGACTACCATTGCTCTTTCATAGAATGGCACATATAGACTGCCGAAACAAAACTCAACGGAATACAGAAATCGTATGACCCAAAAAGGGGAATATGCCGGTAACGTTAAAATCGAACCTGCAGCTAGACTTTTTAACTGCCGATTAAAAATATATTCTGAAAACTTGGGTTTGTAAGGTTGATGAAGGCACAACAATATACAGGGTGTCCCGGAACTCTCTGGGACCCTTTTGTATATTTGGCCGTTTTAAATTTTTTAACTCAAATATCTCAAAATCGGTAAATTACATAAAACTTTTACTGGACACAAAAAAGTTGCCAAATTAAATCATCTAACCAACGGTACCAAATTTGTAAGGATCTAATTACAAATAACGGATTTATTGCCTTTTTTTCTGTTTAAATGGCCTTAACTTGCATTAATTATAATGCAAAATCGATGGGTTTTTTTAAATCACAATAACTCTGTTTTTTGTTGTCAGATCCTTACAAACTTGGTCCTGTTGGTTAGATAATTTAACTTGGAAATTTTGTTGTGTCTAGTAAAATATTTATGAAATTTATCGATTTTGAGTTAAAAAATTTGAGTTAAAAAATTTAAAATGGAGGCCATTTTGAAAATATACGGTGGAAAAAAAAAATTTTTTTCCTGAAAATTTACGTTGTTATGATAAAGGTTTATACCAGATATGAACTGAATATAAAAAATCGTTACGGAAATAATAATTATTATGTGAAAAAAACAAAATGGCGGCTAGCGGATTAACGATGGATTTTAAACCCCTATTTGTGTAGGCTAGTGTTTTTTTCTTGTCTCGATACAAGGAACAAATATACAAAAGGGTTCCATACAGTTCCGGGACACCCTGTATAAACCAAGATTCTCTGTAAATCTGGATGCTGGGCATTACGATGTTTTGATAGATAATACTAATTCTGAGAATAAAAAGCTTGTAACTCTAACAAAATCCAAAAGTGGCCATCCATCAAAGCATAGAAAAAGAAAAATATGTTCTGACAGATAAGAACCAACAGCTCTAATGAAACACAACTGTAGCATGGATAATGATAATGATTAACTCCAAGGAGGAAAAAGTGTTTAACAAGCAATTACAACGATGGGGACACACACAATCTAAATGAAATAAAACTAGATAGTATGACTAACAATTCACTCAAAGAGGATTCAACTTACTCAACCTGCAAACGAGATCGTCCAATAAAGAATATAAAAAAACGTGTTCTGGAAAACGTGAATCACACAGTAATACGGAGGAAGGTGGTGAGGGGGGAGGGGGGGGGAGGATCAAGAGGACGTAACCTTACCAAAATTAGGCAATTTCACTCTATTGCAATATTACTATTTTCAAAACAATTTTGCTCTTGAACATTAAATAAATTTAATTTTCCTGTATTTAAAAGTAAATAAAGCACATTTGTCCTATTTTTCTTAGACCATTGTATTTAACCACATCGGCATCTGTTGCTAGTGTTCCATAAGAATTTTTGAAGTTGTCCGTCCTATTGGAAAATGGCTGCCATATACCAAAATGAAAATAAAATTTTTATTGTCATAAATTGGGTAAAGTCTTCTATTTAAAGATTTAATAGGGACCCGTAAGCAAATTGCGCTTTTTGTGACTCTGTATGAGAGAAACCCAACTACAGTACGGGAATGTTGATTATAAAGTGACAGAGACCTATTTTTGTTTACTATCAGGCCTTAAAATTCATCCGAAGCTAATCAGCTATTGCATTACAATTCACGTTAAAGATCTTGTAATATAAGTTGGTCAACATTTTACAGGGCCCTCTAGAAATAAACCAATGGCCAGGGGGGCGAAGCCCAACACGAAATTACATTTTTAATCATCATTCGTCCACGCGCTACATAATAACCTTTAAAATGACACCTCAATCTTAAAAATCTGTTACATAGGTCGAGAGAAAAAGGGGTGTTACAGACGGAACCCTTATATAAATAAGTATATTAATTAAAAACATTTAAGTACACCCACATTAACATTTTAAAGTTTTCTTAAAAACATCGTTTCTTATATGACAATGATGACACTGGCACGTTGTTTACCCTGTATAATTTTTAACAAGGAAGTATTTTTAGAAGATTTGTCCTCAAATACAATGTCAGTTTCTTGAACTCAATGATTATGTCTATTTGTTTCTCTGGAAGTTTTAGTCCTTCGTTAAAAGTAAACAACACATAAATGAGGAAAGTTTGGTGAGTCAACTTAGAGGCGAATTAGGAGTAACTAGCAAATGAACTGCCTTGGATTTGGATGATACAAACATTTGCAAAAGTAAAATATAAATACAATAATTACCAGTAAAAATATTACCCTATAGTTAAGAATTACAAGCTTACTTCTAAATCTCACAAAATTTTTTTTATTATTATACAAACTCTAACCTAATTTGGCAGATTTCTATCGAAGCTAGAAGACGATATTCACTAACTGTAGCTTCAGTTAAAATAAAGTGTTATTATTTAAATTTTTGCATACTTAGATTTACTTAACGTTAGAAACACCAAAATCTGTACTGCATTTGTTATATTTCATAAAAACTTGTTTCCGAAAGATTATTTATTGGAATTTCAATTGTAATTAGACGTTTCACAGGCGATGTTGAACAACGATAACGAGGACCTCAGCCTGAACCCGCCTTGCTGACCTTTAAATCTGTTTTAGTAGAACCACGGAAAAATGAAACGAAATCGTTTCCTTTTTCTGTGGTAGAACGTTAGTATTCCAGCACAATGGGACTAATCTCTTCAGTGTGATGTAATCAATGTGTCTTGACACATTGTGTAAAAAAGGAGTTACCGTGAAAGTTATATGGGTGATAGTTCATGTTTATACTCAAGAACTCGTTAGTAAGTACTCAAGGAAAATTTAAAAATATATTTTACTCAATCTACTTGAAGTATGAACACTTTTTAAACTTCACTTGCACAAGGAAGTGCCCACGTAGTAGCTTGCAAGTGGTTGGTACTAAAATGTGAGTAAGTTTATATTTTCCGTACATCTTTGTACATATTTGTTCTGTAACTGTCATTGCCAGATGTGTATAGCTTAATTTTATTTATTTTTCTATTATTATAAATCATATTTTCCAAAGAGTGAAGTCGATCTTTATACTGTATTATCTCTATCCTATGTTCCCAAAGGCAATACGTGCTAACTAAAAACATATTGTGTAACTTTCAGTACAACTATAAACTTTAAACTTCTAATAACGCCCATGAAATGATTTGAAAACTTATCAGATTGTATTGACAACCCTTAAACTTTAGATATAAATTTTCCACAATTTCAAAGTAAACAAATTACTATTGATCATATTAAAGTATTCATTGTGAAAGTAAATAATGTATAACAAATGCTACCAATTAGTATACTGTAATTTATGGTTATTGGTTTTCCTTTATCTAACATTTATTCAGTCGTGTATGCAGATGTTCAATGCTGCCTTTGTTGTTTTGTTTCCAAATTAAAATTCATTCAACATTGTAATAAAAATTGAATTTGTTACCAGATCCTAACGTTAGACGTGTTAGCTTTCATTTTAACATTTAAGGTTTCGTTTTTTCTTAATTGAGATAAGCAATAAAAATAATGTTACGTTAAAAACAAACTGTAGGAATTTTTGGGTTGTGGCGAATCTATGATAACTTATTATAATACATTTCTAGATAGTAAAATAATGTTTTAAAACTTTATTGCACTATGTTTCCCAAATTCCTATTAAATTTAAAAGAAATCTTTTAAATATTTCATTTAGGTCTTTAAAAATTTATAATGATTCTATCTGCTAAATGAACAAATTTTATCAAATTGAATTAGTTACTATCCAATCAAGGTCCTGGAATATTAGCTGATTGCTGCAGGCAAAAACGGTTGGAGATTTAGTTATTCAAGTTTGTCCATCTGTTGATTGGAAGTAATGACATTACTGACTGATTAACTCAATGGAAGTGAGGGCGTTTCAGCTGAAAGAACATTGATGATAACTTTACGCTCAAAGTCTCTTAGGCTGCTTTAGAAGGAAATCAGGCTCCCAAAGACCCTACTTTGGAATCATCCAATAACAGCCAATAGCAACAATCGATCATAGACTAACGCCATACCCCCTCTAGTGATCTCGAGCTATTACGTATGAAACCTCCAGAGACAGGATCAGGCCATCATGCCCGTAATCTTGCAGTGACCTGAACCAGCGAGACGTGAATTTGTGGAAGTAAATCGATGAATATGAAGTTTTTCACCGGAGGATTAACTCCCAATTGTTGACAATTTAGTTAAATTACTTTCTTAATTGTAAATTCTGACCTGTAATTATTTTAACGAATTTACCTACAGAGATACGCTATTACGTTAGTAGTCACGATAAAACCTAAGTCCAGGACCATGATACTTTTTCGTTTTGAGGTCTCTAGAAGCCAAAAACACCGTTTACTGACCCACCGTTTAATAAACTGCAATAAAACAAAATATCAATTAAAAATTTTCAGATGAAAATTTTTTAATAGAGATTCGGTTAGTTGGAGAGCAAGGAACTTAAAGCGCCAAGAGTTCTCTTTAATCTACTTTACAGACATTTTTACCGACATTTGACGAATTTCCGATACCCCGATGAGTCAGTGAGTAAGTCAGTTACACATTCGGGTGTATACATTTTAGAATAGACCCCCGGTACGTCTTCTTGGATTCTAGGGCAGATTTCTAGGCCTATTGATTTATTGGACTGGAGTAGCTTTGGTAATCTCTTACCTCCATATAAAAATAGGCAATATTTTTATAATGAATTTATTATCAATATTTAGTGTGAAAGTCAAACATAGATTGATATCTTAGTGTAACTTTAAATAATTTAATATTATATGGGACAAAGCCCTTAGGACTCTCAGGCAATTATTGTCAAGATCCTTCACATGATTCTAGTTTATGACTGAAAAATATTTAAGATCATTAAGTAAAGCCGTTTTCCTGTGAAAAAACACACAAATTAATGCCTATAAGCTATACGGACAGACAGAAATTTTAATATTGCTGATTTCGTATTTTCTGATGTCGTAAAAATAAAAATGTATAGACAAAAATCTAATATTGAAAATGTAGATGGTTAGTATTACTTTCTTTTTAAACGGAAAGACTAATTTAGAAATAAATTAACAAATGCCAGATCTATCAATACGTCCTCCTAATGTATTACTTTGTAATGCAAATAGAAGGAGTACAAGTTTTTGTGATCAATTCTTTTAGTATTCATTGGAGGGCCTTAAAAGCCAACTTGTACAAGTGACAAAAATGAGTTTTGTTAAAACCTACACCTAGCCTGTTTAAGACTTTTCATTAATTTACGAATTCGAGGCATCCACTGTAAGCATGGGGGCGTAGCCCCATCGAGCCGTAGGCGAGTTAGTTTTTACGATCTAGGCTACTGTTACAAAAAAAAACCCAATATTAAAATTTAGGTATTTTAATTTGAACAGAGTTTTTTATATAAATTATACGGTGATTATAAACCAATTTTACCCCTTGGCACCATAGTTACTAAGCACCTACAAAAAAGAATCCTTCCCGCAGGTTGGAAGCTAAGGAGTGTAACTACTTCAGTTTTGGATGCCAAGGAGTATAAGCACAGAGAAAAAGTGACAATTGCCTTCTAAGGAAAACAGCGTATTCTTGAAGTGGTACCTTTACCCCCCGTTAGATATCAGCACATGTCAAAGATTCACTTTTATCCCTTTGCCACCAGAACATATAGACTTTTAGCTACCAAAATATATACTTATCTCGAAATTTTCAAATTTTTCACTTTTACCCCTTGGCTTCTAGGGTCCTCGGTTGTTACTGCTGGCAATTTGAGTACAGTGTAGGGTGTATATCCTCAGCACATCCAAGACTGCATTTTATGACGCTGCAAACCTAGATAGGCGTAAGTAATGAAATAGATAACTTTCTTTTACGAAAAATAACCCTTCTAGAATATTGAGGAAATTGAATACCATAATTGATTATGGAGCTTATATTATTAATAAGGAATCTAAACTCTGATATCCGGTGTAGAGGATCTATACTGACTTAATGTATTAAATGTTACATAATAACAATTTTATTTATTGTGACGGACAACCCATGTTTACAAATGTGTTTGTTTGGGCTGGGGTTTAAAAAGAGGCAAAGGAATAAATATGTGAAGGACCATACTCGCAAAAGGAAATAAAGGATAGCAATAAATAATATATACTATTGGTTTCAACAAAAAAAGTCAATTGAAAATTATGGCATGCCGGTTTACATAATGTTACGTTGTATATTAATCCGCGTTGCATGAATATTGTCTTTGGTTTACACAAATAATCAAACACTTAATAATACTATTTTACAGTAAAATCAATCGATTTACAAATTATGCATTTTAAAACGAAATGGAGTTTATGAATAGTTTGTCACTTACCGAATTGAATAAGAGGTCCTAGCCTTACCAAAGGCCAAGTTGGGAGAGGATAAAGGTGGGGAGGATAAGGTGGGGATAAAAAATGGGCGAAACTAGGAATGGAAATCTCGAAGGTCTAGAAGGTCTCGAAATTCTAGAAGATCTTGTAGGATAGGTCTTTAAGAGTCTAGACGATCAGGAAGATCCAGGTAGATATACACGGATGTAGTTCTTGATGGGACAGCCTTGAAATGCTTCGATTCACGTAGTTTTTACACGCATTACTATTGAATACCAGCATGTCAAAAGGTGGGGATTCTATATTAAATTAGTGGTAAAAATAAATATGAGGGTTTAGGGTGCTGATAGGGCTTTTGAACATAGAGAGAAATCAAGATATATTAGTGATTAGACAATTTTTTTAGATGGAGAGGCAACGACTGTTTTGTCATTATAACATTAACAACTAATTGAAAATATACCTCATATAAGGTGAGATGATAGGTATAAAAAAGAGAAAATAGTTTATTTTAATTGAAGAGGAAATATGTGGGTTTAAATGCGCAGGTGAAATGTGATAGACCACGCTCTTGTTATTAAGTTGGGGACTCAAGGGTATGTATATCGTATAATGTAATTGATAATAATTCCAAAACAGCGTTTCTGAATAATCACACACCACATCAAGTAAAGTTAACTAAGACCTAAGACAACAAGACCTTAATAGCCAAGACTTAATAATTAAGACCTTAAATGATAATGCACATTGACTGGTCAGCCCTCCTTGAGTGCACCGCCCCCGGTTCACCGTCCCCGGCGTGGCGGCCCGTGGCTCCTTGACCGAGGATCGATCTTCTAAACGGATAACGCTGATCCTATCAGCGAGGTTGAGGGGCTTCGCCGCAGTCGCTGACTACCCGCTGGGCTACTGGGCACTCTACTGGCTGATACTACCTACTGCTGCCTCCGTTATGTCCCAGGGGTGAGTAGCTCGTGTAATCCTATAAGTGTTAGTCGACTCGTCGTGTCGTGTGCAACATGGTCTTCTGTTGCGGCGGAGAAGGGTAAATATTAATTACAGTAGTAATGAAGGGACATTGTTGCTAAAGAGAGAAGAGTTTTTCCTGAAAGACTTTTATTTGTGCGTTTAAGTCTTTACTAAAATTGTCAATTTTCATCTCTGAAAGTTGATTAGGAATTCCAATTTTGTGTAATTTTGCGTAATTCAACTCCTTGTGTAATTTTTTATTGCGTAATTTATTGAACATTTTTCTTGTATCATTATCTAGGTTAAGGTTTTTTTCTAAGGAACTAACTATGTGCTCAACAAAGTGATAAAAAGCTTGTGTATTTTTGATGGGAAAACAAAGTAAAACAATGACTTACAAAAATATTAAGGTGTATTATATAAATCAACGACATCCAGACTATTTCTTTCCAGTTGACAGGGAGATTGGATATGGAACTGTGTAACTGAGGGAAATAATGCAATGATTATACCCGATCAGAAGTCAAGTTGAAGTTTTGGTTACTTTAAAGACTCTTTATCAACTCTTTAATATTATCTTTTGATTTGGAAAACATTTTGGTTGAGAATGTCCACAATCTCTTGCACCTTCTTTTATTCTTCATCAATGATTTGGTTTCCGATCCGAGGTCGTGGAGTATTAGTAAAATGTAAAGATTCAACTTTTCTTTACTTTTGTTTAAGTTTAATTTGCACTTAGTCTATTTTACCTCAATGTGAAGAACATACCAGCCTCCAAAATACTCTTTCGCAAGATACAGAACTAGCTAAAAAACCAAATATTTTTATACGATCTATGATATATTTGGATACTGAGGTCCATTTCCCCCTAAATTATACTAAGGGATATTTTCTGTTAAGAAGATAGTCTTTTAGGCACCGGTCGACTGTCCAAATTAAAAGCTCATCTCTTCTCTTCTGGGTCTCGTTTACCAAATCCTCATCTGATTTTGTTTGTCTTCAGACTTAGCATCTTTAGTGTTTTGCACTGATAATGCCAACCACTCGTTCTTACACACTTGTGCCCACAGTTTTAGTTTAAATCCAACATTTTTTTATGGTGGGTCCAGAAAGGTTGCGAGGGCCAACATTTGTCTATATTCCACATTACCAAAACTGTTTGCTATCCATAACCAAACAAGCAACTACATTTTGATCTTCTTTCCGAAATGTTTTGTCAATTACCTTATTACAGGTTGAGGGCATTTATATTAGTGGAAACATCTAATAATGGACGTAAGGACATTTTAAATACTGCACATAAATATGTTATTTTTATGTTAAGCAGAACAAATATCTGGTAGTGATGAGTTGTAAGACTCCTCAATGGCCATACGATGGAGTTTATTCTTTTGAACCTGATTTGATCCTTTTCTCGTTCAGGATCAGTAGAACTAACCCAATCGCATGGCCATTGAGGAGCATTGACACACCAGATACCTGTTCTTGGTGTCATAAAATCACATCCAGTATCAAAAATATCCTGCACCATCCCTTCAACCTCTGATGGGATGCATCCTATGAACTTTCTGAACAGATCGTTGAGGACTTTTCATAAAGTGCGAAGAGGACAGTTGGAAAATGAAGCTTAATTAGCTTACACTTAAATTTATTAAACTTTTATTGAATCTTGCCCTGTCTTGGAAGAACGAAGACCTGGTGAGAGGACTAACGTCAGAAGAGGATTCATACTCAAAATAGTAAAAAATATTATTAATTTTGAACACCTACATAGAGGAATTGTTGTACGAATTGCTTTCATTTCACTCGCTCTGTCGGAACTAACTCGAGAAAAATAAGATAATCACTTCGACATTTGCACTCCAAAGAAAATTAATCATATTGGCTTGTTATTGGAGTAAACAAGCTTGTAGACAATAATTATGTAATCATGTATGTTCTTCATGTTACATAATTGTGTGAGTTCTATTATGATAATTGTGATACATAATTCTATTCAATGCAATTTAAAGATCACGTCAGAATGGGGTGTTTTTTTTTAATTATCACTTCATATTAAAAATTTTCTACAAGAAAATACCTGAAAATACCTGAAACTGAGGAGGCATTTTTTAAATATATTTTCCTCAAAACATATATCTCAAATGATCTATTTTAAAATACAACCGTTCAGCATAAGCAAATTGACACGAAGTACACGTCTTAACTTTGTTGCTACCACAAACGAATAATTTCCCTTTTTAGATTGTTTTTTATATTTCATATTGTAAAAGCCTAGTGCAAATAAAACAAATTAAAATGTTAAAATATCTTTTAACTAATTATTCCATTTGGACTTTAAACATTTCCTTGTCGTTTTTTATATGTTATTTTAGCAAAACCTTGATGCGATATTTGTTAATTTACCTATCCTAATAAGAGAAAATGGGTAAATAAAAACATGAGTGTAAGTATATTCTATTACTACTTACAGTCAATACTATTTCCCTGTAAAAAATAAATTGTTGTCTGTCTCAAAATTTGAGATTTTTAAAACAGCAGTCATTAACACGGTAAATTGAAGTTGAAGTCACTTCGTCGGGTTCACTGTGTCGGGTTTTCAGAAAGAGGTGAAAACAACGGATATCGTTTGGTGGTGAAACAAATGTAATTCTGCTAGACTGCGGGCGCGAGGGTGGAATTGGTAACAAGTTTACCTTGAGGCTTATGAAACTCCGCCACGCTCAATCTAGCTTTGGGTTGTCGGGTGTGCTTTGGGGTGTTGTGCTATTGTGCCCTGCCGAGGGGTGGGTGATGTGTTCTTCCAGGAGTCCATATCTCTAAACTTTAAATCGTAGAGAGAATTTTATTCGAAGAAAAATGAGAAAACATCGAATGATTTTGTAAATACATTTAATACTTTGTGACGATTATCAACAAAATCGTTGTAGTTAAAACGGAAATATAAGTCTGATGCATGTATTGTGTTTCCTGTGTTAATATAGTTCTCGCACGGTGCGTTAAAATATGCAAGGATAAATAACAAGAACCAAATACAGGTTAATAACGCATTCTATAGCGTGCCAATTAATCTACTTTTATCCGATTAATACTTAACATTTTATACCTAATTAAACTTAAATCAAACTGCAGATCATGAGACCTTATTAATGTTCTTTTTTACATGAAATGAATTACACGGTAGTGCATGTGCAATATAGTCAGAATTATAATATTATATTCCACGGGAAGTAACCCAGTTGACTTTTATCAATATTTAACCCATAAGATATTATTTTAATATGTAGTATATTTAATTAAGGTAGAATTTTTAAGTCAGATTGTAGTCCGGAACTGTCCCGCTTGCAATTCGTTAAATTTTGAATATGGTACGGTAGCTTTAACTGTGTCAATAAATTATACGTATAAAATGAGCGTTTATTTAATAAGACACGGAGTTCTAAGGGAAAACAAAGCAGGAAAGAGATTTGTTGACTGAGAAAACACTGGAAAGTTTCCAAATTGTAATAGTTTTCAGTGTCTCGGCCTGCTCTTCGTAGATTATTTTTCATATTTCGTATTTCAGCTTACTTAAATAAAAACCTTAAAAGGAAATTACAATAAGGTCTACTTTGGCTATCCAAACGTTTATACTTTTTGTAGATATTTTGTACCACCATATTACTTTTTACAATTTTTATTAATGCATAAAATTACGATTTTAGAAAAGAAAAACGTACTATTATATTCAATTATAGGAGGAAACTACCATATAAGTGTCCATGGCGATGTATTTGAATTCGATCTCTAAATCTAGAGGGTAAAGTTTATGAACAGCCTCAACTCCAGAGAAAAATATATAATTTTTAATAAATCTTATAACAAGAATTTTTTTACATCCATCTTGTGGGTTCAATAAGGACATAAAAGAATAAAATCTAAATGAAAGGAAAAGTAAACGTTTCAAGAAACATATTTCAACTGGAAAATCACCCAATTCATTGGTCCTCAACTTGTTGGACATTTGAGAGTGTGTTTACAGACTGAAACGAGCCAGAATTCGTATTGAGAGAATAGGTTTCTATGAGAAAGTGTTCTAATGTACAGTTTGTGCTGCCTGTAGTCCTATGAGAGTGAAGCATTGTTACCTAATCTATTCTACACCCAATACTATTTATTTTATATTAGAACATCAGTACCAGTAGTGTGTTTTGGTTACTTCTGGACCGGAAGTCGTGCCATCTGCCCGAGCAGCTGCTCGAGCAGATGGCGTCAGATGCTGGGGTGCAGATGGCGAGAGCATATGCCCTGAATTTGAAGTAGAATTGGGCATGAATTAAGAGTTAATTTAAAACTGAAATTTAACAGTTATAACTGGGGCTTGGAAAGTATGTCAAGGTCATCCAGAGTAAGTTTTAAAAAAGCCTATCCAACTACCACCAGAAATAGTTGAAAGTTGAACTAGTTGGTGATAGTGGGATAAGTTGAAGTAACTTTTGAATTTTATTTGTGAACATACAATTAATGTGCAACAGCAGAGTTTAAACAAGTTGAACTTTTGTGATGAACTACAGAGTTGTAAATGCAAACACCAACGACGATGAGAAGGTAAACGCAGAGTCCCCAGATGATGTATTTGAAAAGCTTGAACAAACGTAACATTTCGAATTGGTTTTCCCGTTCCATTTCCAATCGTTTAATTTCCAATTTCAATTTATCCTCTTCCATTTTAGTTATGAAGGGAACTTCATCCATCATATCCATCATGATTGTGTTAGTGTTTGAAATTTTAAAACAAGTGATGTTGATAGTTCAGAAGTCGAAGACGGAATGAGAAGTGAAAGGGAGAAATGTTAGTTAAATAAAGAAGTGGTGGGGGGGAAGGATGAATTACAAAGAAGTGGTGGGGGAAAGACGTTGCTCTTCATTATTACCATCAGTAGTGTCAGATGGTGCAGGAGTTAGATTTAGTAAACTGTCTTCGTCCAAACTTTCAACCTTATCACAAATAGGACAATCGTATGTTATTTCCAAATTCATTTTGATGGTTGTAAAATTATCTACAAGTTCTTGTAAAATATTAAAAATGTCTTGTAACTCTTCTTTAGAGTTTATTTCAAAACTAGAATTCATTCGGGCCAATGGAGAGTTGTTCATTATTGGAGAGTCGGTGATGGAATGAGGATCGGCGCATAGGGAGGGGGCTTATATAATGGTGACCTTGAGCAGGCGTCTAGGGAGGGGGGCTGTCTAGGGAGGGGGCTTTTATATGGGGAACCTTGAGCTTATGATTGAATAAAATGTTTAGTTCTTCTTCTTCGTCTTTTAATTCAATTATTTGAACCGAAGTAGTTGTTTCATCCTCTTCACTCGATGAAGAAAACAATTCACCAGGATTTAAATATTGAACTACAATTCTGAACCATCTTATAGGATATTCGTCAATGATAGAAAGTAAGTTTTGAAACAATTCTTCCATCTCTTCCCTGTCAGTTATTATATGTTCAAACTTGATAAATTTGTTTTCCATGTTGTTAGTTAGAGTGTTGGAAGTGGAATGATTTAATATTATATAAAAATTAGAACTAGTGGTGGGGGGAAATCTCAAGGTCATCCAAATGAAGTTTTAAAAAAGAGTGTAAAACTGAAATTACACATTTGATGGTTCTACAGGATCGGAATACCAATCTGATCTGTATTTACATCTTTTTATCATATGTGTACAAAAATCATCTTGATGAGAATTGGTGCGTTGACAATGAGCAAGATCTAGAGGGTGAAATTTGAAACATCTTTGAGGACAACATGTATGAAAATATCTTGATTTGTAAAATTTGAAAGTTCGCAATTCCGGTGGTGGTAGTTGTTTTGTTTTGCATTTGCAATAACAAGATCCGAAGAATTCACATTTAGTACAAGCTAACCCATCCACCATCATTGGTCCTAAATCTGTACACTGTTGTTCACAACAGTAACGAGGTTTGTACTTGTATTTTTGCTCTTCCATGTTGACGCTGCGGAGTCCAGTGAAAGAATAAGAGTGTATAGTGTTCAATAGTGAGTTTTATGTACTGTGAAAAGTGGTAGGGGTAATTTCAAGGTCATCCAAATGGAGTTTTAAAAAATTATACCTTACAAGTGTAAGGATTATTAAAATTTAGGAAGTTTGTTTCTCTTTGTTTTCTTCAGACTTTTTCTCTCTCTCCGCCTTAGCCATAGCAACAAGTTCTTCTGTTGATAATGGATGTACTTCAGGAAATTTTAAAATTAATTTAGCTTGATATCCTTCTTTAGTTAATACATCTAAATCTTGGGTCATTTGTTCAACGGTGTTGTAGTCTTTTCCATAGATTTTTCCATCAAGTTGAATCATCATTCTGTACAACATTTTCTTAAATAGGTCTTGTCGTGGTGAGAGCTAAGAAGCGAATGATTATTTATACAAGTATCACATCCTTTTTATTAACTCACATTGATCACGTGATTCTTTAGTTGTAGCTTTGTCTGTCAAAAGTTATTCAACATTGGTAATACTTTTGGAACTTGATGTTATGTTGACCAGTTGGCGATGAAGAAGTTGTAGGTTGTGTAGAAATAAATATTTCATCATCGCAATATTTTGTTTTAGTGAACATCCTTGTATTAGTAGCACTAACATCAACAGTTAAGTGATAACCACCGGTAAGTAAAACTCGCATTTCGTTAGTTAAATCTTCAAGTTGTTCAAAAGTAGTTATGGTGTTGGTATCATAAGATGCACACTTAACCTTTAGGGACATGTTGCAGTTTTATATTCAGGGATTAAGAGCGAGATGTGTACGGTATGAAAGGTAGCAGTAGACTGATGAATTTTGCAAGTACATTTCCCCTTTTATAATTATACAAAATTGGGTCAAGGTCATCCTGTGGAATTTTTAAAAAAAGCAACATATTGTAATGTACAAAGACATTACAATATGTTGCTTTTTTTATTTTTATTTTTTGTTTTGTTTTATATCATATTTATTGAAAAAACAAATACAAAGAAATATTTACAATGTTATGTACAAATTAATCAGTAGTAGGTGTTACATGAATTGTAAGTTCAGTAGAGTTGTTTCCACTGGGTCCATGTGATACCAAATAGAGTGCGCCGGGTTGAATTATACGAAGATCTTCATTTTGAAGTAGTTGTACGAAGCGCTTTGGTAAGAAGATCTGAAATTTTGCTTCATCACCAATTGTATAAGGTGCCTCGCTCAAAGTGCAATTTATAGCATCACCTACTGAAGTTTCCATTTTCTTAATAGTATGAATGATGTAGTGTTTTTCTTCTTTTAGTTCAGAACATTTCTTCGTAGGTAGAATTGATGATTTAGAATGAGCGTTGAACTGATCAACTAAACTTTGAAGTAAGTTCTGTGATGCCATATTGATGTTGTTGTTAATCTTCTTGTTAATAAGAATGTCCGTCGGAGATGTTGTCTCTTCGGAGGTTTGAGTAATACTCATGCTGTGTCATGGTAGCGCTCTCACTTTTATAATCGACACTACCCCCACCACTGACACTACCCCCACCAGTTTGTTGAAGGAAATTATTCAAGCGGTAGGCATTCTTTAAAGCGCACTGCGACCTTCGATGTTTAAAACTTTTTGATGAAATACAAAGTTCGTTGAAGTAGCATTGGAAATCTTTATCAATTATTGCATTAATCACTTCGTTGCTTGTAAATGATTGTATCCAATTTGCTTTTTCCAATCCCCTTGTGTAGATAATTTTAAACTCTTTGCAATAATGATTCATAATGTGCGGCATCATGTTATAATTAATGAAACCTTCATCCCATCTTAAGTTGTGAAAATGTTTGTTCAACCATTTGTTTGTAACTTTCGCTTTAGTTGTTAGTCTATTAAATGGTACTGGAGGTTTGAACAAATAATGATAAACTACTGATGTGTTCATGTCCAAGATTACTAATTCTTTAATAATAAAATTACCATCATTTCCTCGGAAAGCTTGAAATTCAATTATACCTCTTTTAACTTCCATTATATGTGGCGCATTAGAAAACGAAACCCGTTTATTCATGATGAAGTCTTACTAACAACTGACTTAAAAATTGAATGAGCCGATGTTTATAACAGACAGGATTGTTCTTCTTCTTTCACTTCTTGTGCCACTTCATCAATATTAAAATTGGTGTGATAGTTGTTTAATTGTCTCCACATTTCAACTTCTTGAGGTATTCTATTAAAGATTGAAGTATCCACGGGACCGTATAAAATTGGAACAAAAGGTTTTTTGTCCAATGTATCAATTAGATAGTCTTTAATTATTGCACTTGAAAATATTAGTTGTTTCAAATATCTGGTGATGGGACCGGTAGTACAACTTAAAGTATAAAATTCTTCTTTAGTAAAATATAATTTAACATTATGTGTAGTTAAATCTCTGAAGCGAACAATTTGTCCTCCACGATGTTTTACTATATCAACTTCAATATTTGATTCCAATAAACTTAATCTTGTTCTTCTTCCAAATGTGTTGTTACTTAAATAGCACTCCAAAAGATGTAAATGTTTCATGAGAGATTCCCAAGTAATTTCACTAAAAGTAACCATTTTGTTTCCATGATTTAAAATAACAATTGGTGAATAATCCATTGATTTTAAAATTCCAACTGATATACTTTTTGTCATGCATGAAGAAATTGGGTAGATAATCCGAAGAAATACTTCTGTTAAAATATTGGTTGTAATGTTAACTTCAACCTTCTTCCTTTTTACTTCTTTTTCAGCTTTTTCTTCTTCTCTCTTCTTATGTTTGTTGAATTTTAGGAACTCGTCCATTTCTCGTTCAACTTGTTTTTCTATATCTGAACTATTATCATCCATTAGAGGTGTATTTTCTTCTCCGTTAGTAGAATTCATCTTGCGAATGATGTTTCCCATACGACGGTTGAAGATAGAATGAAGTTTCTACTAATTATTTTCTCGCTTTTATATTTTTCGTAAATCCTTGAAATTTATACAATTACATAATTGTTTGTTTTGAACTTGTCTTTCACAAATGAAATTCTAACCTCAAAAATTAAAGCAGATAATTCTAACCTCAAAAATTTGCAGTTGTTGTACAATTCTTCTTAAAGTACATTCTTCACAATTCCGGTCAGCGGTGTGTAAGTAACTATTTTATCATGTAGAATTAGACAGTATGCCGAAGTTCCATCCGCTACTGGTTCTTCAAATTCCATTTCAATTTTTATATCCACACTTGATGATTTTACCGATTCATTTTGTTTTGAACAATCGATTACAATTATTGGAGCCTTGGAATAATACTGGTCAGGTGATAATAGTGGTGTATTAGTCTTTCCATAATATGACGATTGAAATCTTGCATACATATCGTATAAAATAGAAAAACGTTTTTTGCTGAACATGACATTCAAATTGTCATAGGGAAAGAATTGAGAGTTTAGGAAAACTTTACAATTCTTTATTTTACAGTGATCAAATTGACCAGCATTTGCAGTGATAACATCTTTTCGCTTAGTTTGAAAACCGAGTATTATGTACCTTGCTCGTTCCAAGTAAGTTGATGTCTTGACGGTCCATGTTTGTCGTTCTGTCTGAGGTAGTGTAGGGTATTCATGAAATTCCCAACTTCGGAATGGCATCACAATATCACGGTCAGATTTCAACTTTCTCAATAATAGGATTCTATGTTCATCAGCCAATCTTACATGAGGTACTCTCCAAACAACTTTATCCAACTGTAGTTGCCATTCCAGTTTATCTTCCGTAGTTGCAGGGTCTGCAAGTATCAAGTCCTTATTAGTTGAAGATCTGAGTAATACTAATTCTTGTTTGACATTTATTATTACCCGTTTGTAATCTTCAGCGAATCCCAAAAGCAATCGTAAAGGTACATGAAAATCAAAGTGACCGTTGGAAGCTGGTGTTATAGTGTCTTTATCGGGGGCAACCCATCCGGCGGTGACTATTGAATTCTTCTCATGCGGTGTTAATGATGTTAATCCTTTCAATGTCGTTGTTAAACCAACCTTTTTTGTTGAATCAACCGTCACCCCTGATATTTCATATCTTATTTCATCAAAAAGATATGCCATCGGGTTATTTATAAAAGGAACTGTTGAAGCAGTTTTTCCATCCAATTTTAATACCCGTCCTTCGATGTACAAGTAACTTTCACACGGTAAAGTGTAAATATCTTGTTGTTGAATGGGGATCCTTATTTCATCGTTATTGTTTAATTTTGATGAAGTGTAAGGGTTGTGCGTGTGATATTCCTTCTCCCATAGTGTTTCGTCGAACGTTGGTCCTTGAGATATATCCAGGATATCCATCGCTGTTAAGTTTCAATCCAATCTTCTGTAGAAAACGAATGTTGTCCGATGTTAACTCTTCCAATGTTGAGGAGCTACTGAGCTCCCGACTCTTCCGTTGCGGTTTAAATGATAATCCCATGTTGACTTTTATGTTGCTGCTCTGATGTGTATCCGTATAGTAATTGTTTCTCCTCTAAAGTCAACACTATGACCGTCTTGATCCAATATGTTCAGTACGATGTCTGAAATGAAACTGGTGTTTAACGGTAGGTATATCAAGTTTTGTGGCTTCTCAACAATTTTAAAACCGGGAGCCACTGTTGGATAAAATGTATGTAAAATATGTTGATTAACTCCATCTCTATACGATCCGTGTATAATGTTGCACGTGACATCGATACTATTTACTTTCAATATTGTTACAGTTGAATCACCTGAATGAGTAGTTCCAGGAGTTAAGATTTTCTTTTTTGTATCTGTAAATCCAAGTAAACTGCCAATCGACTGTTCCAAGCTGACATCAATATAATATTTTGAAGTTATTTCTGCTTTTAAAGTATTATTGTTTCCTTTAACGGTAATATTGTCTTCTCCGAGTTTTTTCTGTAATAATTGGTTTATATCATCAATTTCATAAGCTCCAGTAGGAAATGTAATTATTTTTAATTCTGAGTATTTTCCTGTAGCATCCTTAGTTTCATAATAATGTAGTAAATTATTCTTCCCTTCCGTAACATTGGGAATTGAGTTGTAGGTAGTCAAATCAAGTAATGCCGCTTCCCATAATCGTTCCTTGGATAGACGCAATGCTGGGAACAGCGTACTTTTCAATGTGGATGAATTTCCACTCAATGACACTGTATACGATGACATCTTAAAGCTGACTGACACTTTTCGCTAGAAACTCCAAACATAAATGCCCACATATTTCAGTATTGTTAGGTTGTTCTTTTTTGTAATTGTAAAAAATGTTTTTTGAGTTTCGAAAATAATGTTGAAGTTCTTTTGGCGGTGGTAGATTGCCAAAACTGTCAAAGTAGTAAACGGTTTGTCCAAGCTTTTTATAGCATACCCAATGAGTACCTGGACCATAGGTGGAATCCAAATTTACTATTCCAGTTTCATTTTTCCATATTTTAGTTGGTAATGCATCTTTCATAAAAACTCCTCGAAAGAATGGTATTTTCAAACATTTCACATAATCATTTAACTGATGATTTGTTAAGGCTTTATTTGGAATTATCAATTGACTCTTCTTATTTAGTACACACGGTATGGTCTTAGGTATAAACCTGCTCCGTTTTTTACCATTTGCCAAACAGAAGTCTTCTTTACATTTGGCTTATGAGTTCTACGACGTCCTTTTTTAATGTTTCCACCTCTTTTGGGAGCGCCTTTCTTTGCAGGTCTTCCTCTGCGACGTTTTCCACCACCTAACTTTGCTTTCGTCTTCATGGCTGTAGTTACTGCCCAAGCCGATGCTTTTTCTGCAATACTTGCGTCACTTGATTTTACTCTTTGCCAAGCTTTTTCCGCTAGAATTTTATCTGCTATTGATCTATTTGTTGAATCTTTATACTTTGAATATGCTATATCGTGTTCTTTGCAAGCTTGATCTAATTTATTAATTCCAGGATCTCCTCTTGCTAAACGCTTTGCCAACTTAGTTCCAGGTCCACAATATTGATAACCTCCGGGCAGATGTAATTCGTATGGTAAAGCGTCTATTGTTCGATTTACAACAGCACCAACTGGAATCCGTCTAAGCAGGGATAATGCAGCTGATGTTATACCACGTCCTCTCTTGCCGCTGTCTTGACGATGACTGAGCGATACGGTCTTCATTATGTTGTCTTATATAACTGGCATGTTTACTCCACGAGATACTTTACACAAATGAATAACTTGTGCAAAATCTTTTATATTTAAAGACTTAGTTATTCAAATTAATTATATATTGATTTATAATTCTATTTTTAATCCAAGCTTCCCGTTCATCGGGTTGAATTATCACATGACTCGTTGTACTAGCTATATGATTATGGGTATCAATAAGTAAATTGCCCACTATTCTTATTAAACAATCTAAATTTACAGCATCTTTTGGATGTTGAGGATCATGTAATTGCATAATACGTTTATCATTACATGTGTAAGCTGTTGAATCACTTTTTGATGTTTTTATGACTTGTCCAATAGTAGCAGCATCATTTGAATCTTCACCTGGTAAAATATTAATTATTTTCTTCATCTTTGCATCATATTTAGTCCCAAAGTGTTTATCCCAAGTTATTGTTTGTTTCATTGTAACACAATCATTTTCTTCGTAACCAGGATAAATATCTTTTATTCTTCTATTACGACCATTGTATGTACCTAATGTACCACCAGTAGCAATTAATGTTTGCACCATTAGAGGTACATCTGTATCTTTTATACCAAATCTTCCATTTGTTATTGTTTTACGTCCTGAATCCCATTTATCATTATTTCCTTGCATTAAATTAAACTTTTCATTTCCATGTATAAATTTATCTCCCTGCTTTAACACGGCATCTTCATGTTTTACAAAATTTAATGTTTCCTTTTTTAATTCTTTAGATAATTGTTCCATAGTAACAGCATCTTTTGGTTGAGAACCAAACTTTACATTTGTCAATGTTTTACCATGACAATCAATTCCATTAACATCTTGTAAAATACAGTTGTCCTTGATGTATTTTAGGTTTACAGCATCACCGTCTTCCTTTGGGTATCCAATGTCATTTATAATAAATTTATAAAAAGAAAATCCATGTTCAGTTTTTTCCGGTATTATAGAATGTAAATATTCTTTATTAACTGAATCTTTATTATTTTTGGGATTTCCCACGTTGGTTATTCTATAATTTCCAGCATCATACGTTTGTCCATCTTTTAAGTTATTACCCCATTGCAATTTTAAAGTATTTGAAAGTTCAGATAATAAGTACTCTTTAGTAATTGCATCAGAACTTTCAGTTGGTTTACCAACATTAATTATTCTATGTGATTTAACATCGTAAGTATTCTTATGTAATTTCAATGATGTTGAAGTAGCTTCTTTTACTGTCTTCAAATTTGCTCCATCAGTATCTTCTTCTGGATCTTTAACTAGTTTTAAACGTTTATTACTTATGCTATAGTCACCTTCAGGTGTTTGCGGTAATCCACTTCTTTTTCTGTCTTCTCCAACTTGTACTCCTAACGCGGAGTACCGTCCGAACTTGTCGACGCTCATGTTAGAACTGATACGTCTTACGCTTGCAACTCTTTTATATCCGCGGACAATTATACAACTATACCACGATTCCTAAGTTCATCAACTAGAGCCACCCATTCATTATTCAAACCCGTATGACCGGCTTCCATGGCTTCATGCAATAGTCTCATTCGGTCAACCAATTTATTGATGTCGTTGTAGTAAATCACATTTGTATTGTATAGATTTTTCATCAATCCTTTACCAGAGGTTGAAGTATCTCCTTTACTCTTTTTACCATGTTGTTCAAGAAGTGATAAATCCATAAGTGATAAAGATTTTCTTTTCAGTGGTTGTCTCACCGCTGGAGCAGTACGTAATGTGGGCAATTTTCGTGGAGGAAACAACTTTTTTATAACAATGTTATATTTTGTTGCACGTGAACGATTAATCATTGCATCCTTTAAGTAGTTTCTCTTATGAGCGTTAGTATTTTGTAAAATCTCTTTAAAAACACTTAAATCTTTGGATGAATATCTTAGTGGTATATTTTTAAAAATTAATTCATATAATCCTTTTGTTCCTTTATATCTATGCTCACCAATAATGATGTAATCGTCTTGAGTTATTTCAAGCTTTGAATCACCAATCTTTAATTCATTCCCATCAATTCTTGCTCCGTATATGTGTGATCTACTCAAATTCGGGTTTGATTTCATGTCATGTAGCATTTTCATTATATATTTTCTTCCAAGAGGTCCATGTTGTAATATATCGCTACTCAATTGAGTTAAATTTGGAATAGATTGTTCAGCTTCAGGTATTGGCTGTTCTTCTCCCTTTTCAACAATTGGTTCTTCTTCTTCTTTTGCTTCTTCTTGCTCACTAGCACTTGTGTATGAATCATCATCTTCTTCTTTTTTTAATGCTTGTACTTCTTGTTTAGAAACTGGTAGTAAAACATCTCCTTCATAACGAGGTTTACCAATAGTTTCTGATATCTGTTTTAAAGGTTCCGTAATAGGTTTAAATGTAGTCTCTAGAAATTCTTCTCTTTCACTTAAACCCATCCTCAATGCACGATTCTTCATCCTAATAGAATCACTGAGTGATTTTATTTCTTTCAATAGTTTTTCTTGATTCACCATGTTTACACTGTGAAGTTCAACGTGTAACTAGATGTAGCATCGGTAGTTCAACGCATAAATACAAATTTATCCAACCCTATACGATATCTACCATTTTTAATATCTTCTTCCTTCATAATAACGAGAAAGCTATATTTCTCATTCCATGCTTTGCCACACATCTCTTTAAATTTTTCAAATGGCATATCTGCATTTACATGATCATTATATATATGCTTTAAATTTGTTTCATCTTGCTTGAAGATGATCAACATATTTGCATTGTCTCTTATAAGTTGTTTTGGAATTTTACTGTATGTTTGACCAATGTAAATGCTATCAATATTATGATGTCTTCCCATAGCAAAATAATTCCTTATTGTGTCATGATTTTCACAAGAAACATCGTCAAATATAAAAATAGAAAATGGTTTTGCTTCATTTGGTTGCATAATTGTTTCACTGGCATTAAACTTGTAAAAATTTACTTCAGGTACACTTGCAAGTACTTTATCTAATAATTGATATTTTGGTTGTTGCAATGATTTTGAAAAAATATATATATTGTTAAAACGCAATCCTTTAGGATTAGTTATAAGGTTAAAAACAACATTAGTTTTTCCACAATTTGAAGGACCAGTTATTAGACATCTTATCGTATTTGGTAGTAATTCACCATGTTTTCCATGATTTAACTTATCATTGTCAACTGTCAATTCATCAATGTTATTGATATTAAATCGATCTTTTTGTTGTACAATCTCCATCTTGTATAAAGGTTAAACACACAATGAGCTATTAAACAACTATACTAAGTCTTTTGAAGGAATCCAAGAGTCTTCACTTTTATCAAACCCTAACCACCGGACTTTAACCATATCCTTTTTCCTTTGTAAAATCTTCTCGACAAGATATACATCACCAACTGTTGATTTCAACAATTCGTGTCCGTAGAATCCACCTTGAAGTAATTCACCCTTGTTATCCTTTAATAAATAGGTTTCAGGTATAGTTGGTTGCACTTTATAAATTGTAAATACTTCATTAGTCCAATTTGGTAGATATCTTTTACTAAATACACCTTTGTATTTGCTTATACGAACTTTATCGTTGACCTTGAACTTCTTTGGTTGCAATTTTTCCAATTTCGGTGTTGTATTATTTTTAATGCGTTGTAATACAATTTTGGCATTAGCACTATTTACCTGGATAGGTTTCATTCCAATGGTACGATGATATTTGTTGTTATACTCTTTTATAAGTTGTGGTAATATGTCATACCACACGTATGATCCTCGTTTTGAAAATTGTTTATACATCGCACTTTTTAATGTTCTATTGAATCTTTCAATTATTGAAGCTTTAACTTCAGAATTTGTAGAATAATGATTTATTTGATATTTCTTCATCAAAGCTCCAAAGTCTTTATTAAAATATTCTTTTCCATCATCGGTCTGTAGATGTTTAATTTTAAATTTATTTCTTTGTATTGTGGTTTCCATAGCTTTTGTAACACTTTTACCAGTCTTATCCTTCAATGGTAAAGCATCAGCTATTTTAGTAAAACAGTCTATAATTGTTAAAATATATTTAAATCCTTTATTTAATTTACTGTGCGGTATCATTTCAATGAGATCAGCTTGATAAAGATCATTCATTCCTTTAATGATTGTACTTCTTCTTGGAAATCTTCTTCTTGCTGGTTTATGTAGTTCATTTACAATCTTGTCCTTCACACTTTCCATCTTCAGATGTTTCTTGTACACCGCTTGTAAAAATACTGACCCATAGAATAGTTAATTCTCATTTATATAGTTTGAATATAGGTCAAGGCCATTTCATATTAGTGTAAAAAAGAGGGAACATGGCATTGGGCTTGCCATGTCCCCTCTTCTTTACGGAAAGGAAAAAGGAAGAAGGTAGAGGACGAAGAATAGGTTTACTGGTCGATAGGGTTCAGGGAGTAGTGGCCGAATGGTAAAGTATTAATTTTATCTTCTAAAATATGGCGCTTGTCATCTTTGTAGCTTAATGCCCACTTTGTTTGTTTGACACTAAAAAGTTGATGATTATAACTTCTAATAGTGTTGAACGTTGCAGTTGTTTCAACATTTTCAAACAAACATCTTTTATAATGTTCAAACTGTACATTCTTCTTCAGGAAAGAAGTTTTTATTCCTTTGGCTTTTTTCGTGACTTGATGTTCATTCCTTTCATTTATGTACAGGTGAAATGAATACAGTTTGGACATTAATGCTACAATTTCCATCATCGGCACACCATTTGTTTCATCTTTAAATTTTCCCAATACTTTCTTGTTTTTGTCGTAGTCGTAATTTGGATGATCCTTAGGATAATCGGAAAAGTCGAAATCATCTTTATATATAAAGGTGCGTAGATCTTCATACATGTCATTTGTTTTAATCCAGTAAATGAGTGCATCCGTATCCATATATGCAATACCAATGTTCTCTCTTCCATAATAGTTAACCATCTTCTTATAATGAAACTCATACATATGTGTTTTTGAAATATCCAAGATTGACATTCCAAGATACAAAGGACGATCCATTTCAACTGACTTCTTGTTCATGGAAATAACAACTAGATTTTCATTAATAATTACAGATGAACCAAAGTTTGGTTGTTGCACTAATTTCTGTAATTTTACTGGATCAGTTACCAATTTGATATCCTTATGTTTCCTTTTGTTTTCCAAAGTCTTGCCAAATATTGCGTTGTTCATTAATTTGAAAAAATCTTTTTGAAAACTTGATGTAGCGGCGGCTCTTCTTCTTGTGTTGTTGTCGATGTAAGGTTTTAACCAACAAGATTGAGAAAATTGTAGTACTCGATTAATTTTTGTAATTCTCAGTCCTAAGTCTAAAGCCTGTTGTATCATCCAGTAGTGTCCAACATATCGAGACTTGTCGGTTAAAGTCATCAATAATTTTGGCCATCTTCCAGTAGGGGAAATTTCAGTCTTCGGAAGAAGTGGTAAATCATAATGTTGATCATGAAGATGTTCAGGATATTCAAAATCCACATCAAAAATGTAACCAGTTTCACCATGCTTCGGTATATCCATTATGTTTCCAATCGATTCTGGATCTATCCATTTAAAATTATCATATGGAAGGGGATTTGACATTGCCCATCCGTATAAGTTATTTGCATCAAAATAACCCAGGAATGTTGTTGGTTTTGATGCATCATAATCGGGCAGATACTTGTTGTTCGCCTTAAAATGTCGTGTAACGCTTTGCGTCAATCCCCCTCGAACTCCTGACTCTAACATTAAAACCATATCTATATCAGTAAGAAGTTGTATTTTACAATTTGTTTCTTTCAACATGGCTTGCCATGCTAATCCAGGTGAAGTGTACGAATGAAGAGGGTCCAATCCATAAGCTGCAAAACATGTATTTCTAAATTCTTCCATTATATCACATAATAAAGTTACATCTAATTTAACATAAAAATCTGAATATTCTCCTAATGTTCTAAATCCTAATTCGTTCCATACTTTACATGCATGATCATAGTCCTCTTGAGATATGTCCATGTCGTAAAGTTTACTTTTAAATTCTTCTTTAGCCGGAAGTGATGTTTCATTAAATTTTTCTAAACTGTCTATGTAATCATATGGAAACACACCTTTCCGAAGTACCAAATCCAGTTTGTCGTTATTTACAATCTTCTTTGTTTCGATGAAATCTTGTTTCCTTAAATTTTCTGAAAGTTTGGACAAACTCGACGGCATAAATCTGTAGGAGTCTAAGAATCTTAATTTCATGTTTCCAACTTCTTTGGAAAAACTGATGAACTTCTCTGAAGTTTCAGCTAATACATCAATTTTACCATCGTCTCTTCCTAATTCGGGTATTATGAAATGAGCATCGTACCCACTGAGGTTATGCAGAACCACAGGAATAAATAGTGGTAAACGATAGCTCAAGTTGCATTTATTACAAGCAGCACCCCTGTAATAACCAGTGAGGTGATCGTGATCTTTAACTTTATAATTCTCAATAGTAAAATCATTTTTGCACAAGAAACATCGAGTTGCATTTTCATGTTGAATTTCTTCTTCTTCCTCCATCATTTTCATTGGTACAATATTTGTATATAATCTTTGTACATTTCCAGCTATTGAATATAAGTGATCAAGAAATATTTTTTCTACATTTTCACCACGATATACTAGAGGTTCTGAAGTTAATCCATATCTGTTTAAATGTTCTTCTGATAATGTCGATTTCACCATTAAACAAAAACTGTTTGGTTTGTGCATTTGATACTTGACACTTTTTCTAGCTTCACAATTTTCATCTTCAACAGGAACAAGTGTTGATTCAAAGTCCGCATACACAACGAAAGGGATACGGTATTGATAATGAACCTTTTCAAATTTAACGAATGCTCTGTTTTCCGCAGATAAATTAATCTTTGCTTCATAATTATTGTTACATAGTCTTTTGTGCTCTTGTAACCATTCTCTTCCTTCTCTTCCTTCTCGTTGAAAATTAAAACATCTCTTGCAAATTATCTTTTTGTTTCGATTTTTCGAAAGTTGCTTGTTAACAAGACGATCAAATTGCTTTATGTACACATAGTGAGACACATCTCCTCGCGTTAGTAGTAGTAAATCCGTATGATCTGGTAGCTCTTCTTTTGCAATACGTAAAGGATACACTTTGTTTGAACTATCTAATGCAAAAACATTGATAGACGTACCGGGATTTTTCTTCTCAAATTTTGATATATCTTTCAGTGATACAGGATAAGTGATTCCTTGAAAATTGTATCTAAATCTTTGATTTTCATATTCTTGGTCAGGTCTATTCGCATTATGTGGTACAAATTTAGTTGTCATTGCATAACGAAAACATTCATTGTCTTCATTTTTAACATTAATACAAGATTTTGTATCTTCAATTCTTTTTGGCAGAGGAATGTAACTTGATCCCATTAGTCCATATCCATGTTTGTGAACTCTTATATCTAATACTTCAATACTTGTAAGACTCCATCCGGATCCTCTTCCTTCGTGTTCCTGAATTTTTGTTAATATTTCTTCTATACAGTTTTCTACTATTGAATCAATGTTTGAACTTCCCATAATGGTTCGGTTTTTTGTTATGAATCCTCTTGGTGATAATTCTTCTTGTACATTTATAAACATAGCTTCTAGTAGTAAACCAAATTTAAGAAAGTTCAATCTTTTTAATTCTTCTTTTAAAGTTCTACTGATGATTGGTTTTGCTTCTCTAATGAATTCTTCTAAGTTTAAATCTTCATTTTGAATCTTATGATGCATTACTACTTTACCAGGTAATGCAAATACTTGTAGATTTGGTAAAGTAGTTGAAGATGTTGCTGTTATTTCATATTGTTCTTCTTGTTCTTCTTGTTCTTCTTGTTGTTCTTGTTCTTCTTGTTCTTCTTGTTGTTCTTGTTTTTCTTCTGGGTTGTTGTGAATTAGTTCTTTATGACAGTCTAATAGAATTTCATCGTGAAACGATTCCGAACATTTATCGCAACGATACATGTTGAGATGTTTACTCTTCGAAATTTCACCAAGAAATGAAGTGGGCTCTCACGTTCCTCCTATTATAATGGTTCCCCCACCACTATTTCATCCTCTTCACTATCCTAGAAAATCAAACATTTTCAACAAAATATTAACCTTCTACAAACTAATTGTTCATTCGTGTTCTTTATTCCCATTGGAGTTTTAGTATATACTTCTTTATATTCAAACTTTAACAAACTTTCTTTTAACATCTGTTAGGACAGATGTTATGGGACAGATGTTAAAAGAACAAATGTTGGAGAGGAAATGGCTAGAGCACAGGCACTTGGTTAAACTAAATTTGCGCATAAATTAACTAGAGTTGAACTGAAAATTCGCATAAATTAAAAGTTAGTTCAAAACTAAAATTCGACAGTGTTAAAAAACTCTAACAGTTGAATAAAAATAAACATTAATTCAAAACTGAAATTCAACAGTGTTAACCAAATTCTAACAGTCAAACAAATAGGTCAAGGTAATCCAATTTAACGCGAGAACGAGGAATAGAGCACTAAGTGGCATGTTAGTCCATTACCACAAAGTGATCTATTCCTCGCTCTCTATTCTACATCTACTTTTTTCAGTTTACTTATTTATATTAAAATGTTCAAATTTTACTATGTAGAATGTCCATTCTTTCTCTTCAACTCTTCGATTGTTTTTAGCAATTGTAACAAATATTCGTTAGTTTTCACCAAAGTCTTTAGTTTGCTACATCCAATTTCAATGGAAGGTATTATAAGTTGTAATTTTATAAGTTCAATCTTTTCTTTCTTGCGAATTTCTTTCTTTATTATATTATTCCTTATTTTTGCTGAAGATTTAAACTCCATGTTGTTTCTGCTAAAGCCACAATAATAATAAAAGTCTCTTGAAACAACCTGCATTTATACACATTCCCCCACCACTTTATAATCCCCACTCCTTTCCCCTTCTTCTTTATATGTGGAAGGAAGTATTATAATTAGATTCCTAATATTTCTTTTCCTTCTTCACTACATGGGGGAAGGGTAATTTGTTATTATACTAGTTGTGCAAGAAAATAGCCGCCAGTGTCCACACCTTGTTCGTAGCACTCCATCATAGATTGTGCCCACTGCAACATGCGGTCTCTGTCATTTGGTGTGACAAGGAAAGAATGACTATCACCATACAATATAAAAGAGTCAATTCGTACATAACATCCTGAGTCCAACCATTTATTAGCTTCAGCCATAAACTTTTCTATTGTATCAAATGGAAATTGTGGATCAATTGCTATGACTTTACGTTCTTCACTAAGTTCAACAGTATAATCATCATCGTCCTCATCATCTTCACTTTCACTGTCGTTACTTAAAGTGTCTTCAGATTGTTCAAAAACATCAGAAATTTCAGAAAAATTAAAATTTTCATTCAGATGAGGAGGCATTTTGAAGCAAGAAATATTGTAAACAGCAGAGACGAAACGACAAGAGCGGCGTGTAGAAGAAAAATGAAGGGGTGACCAACGCTCGCTCCGCTTTTATAATAGTATGCAAATGAGGGATAGGTGCTGACCATGACCAGTCATCGACCCAAAGGAGTGGGGGAAGTACTTTTCTTACTACTTGGATGGAAGTAGGTTAGTAGGTCACGAGACTTAGAGTGTTAAAAAATAATGGGGGAGAAACACAACGCTATAACGCGTTGTGTTTCTCCCCCAGTATTTTTTTAAGCAATAATTTGGAAAAAGCTATGTGAATTTACTTGCTACGCCCCCACCTTGTAATACCATCCAGTTTGTGTCTGAGGAGATAGTCTTTAGAGTCTAACTCATAAACTGATTTCTCTTTGCGCAAGGATTCAATCACTTTAATATTATATCTTACGCCGTTACAAGTTGCCAAAATGTGTTTGTTGTCAATAACACTTTCAAAAAAATAGACACAACCTCTCTTAAGCCTATTTCCTTTCACACCAATAATTTTGGATTGGTATTCAACAGTGGGGGTTTCTGTCACTTGTGGTTCAGAAATGTGTTTTACGACATGTACACGGCAAAAACTTTCGTTTTTTACACATTTCCTCCCACAAGGTGATCCTTTCTTAATTCCCCTAGTAAGCATTTCAGGGCAAGTAGTGGGACGGCTAAATGCCCTACGACGCTCTTCTTGTAATAATTGAAATTGCTCTGAAGGAGCAGGTTTAGGAGTAGGTTTAGGAGTAAGTTTAGGAGCTGGTTTAGAAGCTGGTTTAGGAGCTGATTTAGGAGATGATTTAGTAGCAGGTTGAGAGGAATCAGTTTTGTGATAGGTATGATCTTCAGGTGTACTAAGTGGTGGGGTAGGAGGCAATGGTGATAGTGGGATAATAGGTGTGCTAAGACGATGAACAATGGTTTCAACGGAAGGGGTATTAGGATGGTGGTGAACTGGCTTCTGCGGTGGCGGCATAGTAGTTGATGGTGGTGCGGAGTCCTTTGAAGGCGAAGGCGGTGAAAAAATACTACGAAGTCTAGAAGTGTTGGTTGGCGGAAGAATAGCTCCAGAAGTTGAAGGTTGAGATGCAAGTCGATTCTTGTAGCAATCAGGAATGTTTTTGAGGCGAAGAGTTTTCTTAGGTGCAGGAACAGCCGTAGTAGAAATAGAAGTCGAAGTAGAAGTTAAAGTAGAAGTTGTAGTTGGCAGAGATAACATGGTTGTGGCTCCAAGTTCGCAGCGTAACGTCTGTAATCAGAATGAAATGTTAGCCGCAGTCAGTGCGTCTTTTATAACAATATGCAAATGAGAGGGGTAGCAGCTGGCCGAGACTGATTATTGACCTGGGAAGTGGGGGAAAAGGGGAAAGAGAAGGTATTTATTTAAAATAATTCGCATAACTTTTCACTAAAATAAGATAACCAAATTCTTCTTTTACCAAAATGTTTGTCTTACATAGACCTTTTCAATGATGTATCGCTTGTCCAAATCCGTCAATCCATTATCAAGTTATAGCCATTTTAATTTTTCAGGTCATGACCGGTCGTTCACCCGTAGTGGGGGAAGGAGTGGGGGTAGGAGTGGGGGAAGGGGGGGGGGGGATCGACTCCATTTTTTCGGGGGGGGGAGGGGGGGGGAGGGGGGGGGAGGGGGGGGAGGGGGGGGGAGGGGGGGGGAGGTCATTGACCTTTCCGAAAGTGGGTCAAGGTCATTCAAGATTTATAATGATCCAAGGTGATGGGAACAGTAATACTGTTCCCACCACCCTGTTTGCCTAGCGGTTCCCACTCCCAACCCACTAGTTACGTTCTGCAAGGGAGGTCCCTGGGCCGTCCGCATCAAAGCGTAACTTCCCGTCCGCATCAAAGCGTAACCATTAATTTCAGGGAAACTGGAACAGTTAATGCAGAAACGCAACTCTAACCCCACCCAAACTAATCCCACCCATCATATTCCTAAACAAAATGCAAAAAAAAGTCCGACTTGCGGATGTCCCACCCATTTTAAATGAAGTTCAACTGAACTTCTGAATTTACAGTTAATCTACCCCCTAACATCTAGCTGAAAGGCAAAACAACAACATAAATTATTAATATCAACACTTAAAACTAACAACACATCATTATTAAAAACCAAATAATTCAACACAACCAAATACCATCATTATTCTTAAAATTAATACACCTTAATGCTAAACACCTCTTAAAATTAATACACCTTAATGCTAAACCCAACTTATAACTAACATCGCAATGCGCAAATTATTTCTTAAATTAAATACAACTTAAAACTAAACACACACACACACACACACACACACACACACACACATACTACATTGCATTAAAAAACGCAACGTAGTAGAAGAAGTTCAAATATATATAGGCCTACTATATATTTGAAACCTCTTGCTGAGTCGCCAACAACCTTTCGCTATGAAAGTTTGTTGACGACTGACGCTAAGATCAGGCTCGTATTGCTCCTCGGATTCTCGAGTAGTGGGGGAAGTTGTTTCACTCCAGTACAGTGTTCAATCCAGTCCAGTTCGCAGCAGTGTAAAAGGAAGGCAAAGGAGTGGGGAGCGGCGCATGCGCAACAACACAAAACCAAGGTTTGAGGTTAGAATTATCCATGTGCAGTAGCGCTAAAGTGAGTAATACAGGACTAGGCGCATGCGCATAGCATGGACTGATTCCGGTCCGGAGAACTCGTTGTATGCGCAGCAGGTTTGAGGTTAGAATTATCCATGGCAGCTGCCATGTTTGGTCTGGTTTCACCACATAGAGTCAGCAACCGGTGGTGACCGGTCATTGGCCTAGAAGGAGTAGGGAAAGGTGGTGACCGGCCATTGACCCAGAGGAGTAGGGGAAGGAGTGGGGGAAGGGGGGGGGGGGGGCTCCATTTTTTCGGGGGGGGAGGGGGGGGGGAGGGGGGGGAGGGGGGGGAGGGGGGGGGAGGGGGGGGGGGAGGTCATTGACCTTTCCGGTCGGTCATTGACCCCAAAGAGTAGGGATAGACACAGAACCCTACTTCTCTTACTACTCAGGTGAAAGTCGGTCAACCAGTCATTTGCTTGCCATCTGCCGCCATCTGGCTGGAGTTATTGCCTCTATAAAGGTGGGTAGTTTATCGCGCTACAAACATTCATTGCCTCGCATCCGCTCGGTCATCATCTCTCGTTAGTTTTATGTTATGACTACTTCACTTACTAGGTTTGAGGTTAGAATTATCCATGGAATAGCCTTCGTAAATTCTAACCTATAAAATTACTACTCTGGCGTTCTGTTTCAATTTCTTTTACACTTCATTTTATATCTCAGTCTTCTTTTAACTTCTGAACTTAACACATCGGTTATAATGACTGCACAATGTTTAAAATTAAAGCTTTTGCGAACACAACACATATTACAAAGTACTTCTAAACCTTCAATTTCAAAGTGTAAAACTAATTTAAATAGAATTAGGAAGAAGTACAGTTTTAACCCATTATACTCAAAGACTTCGCAGGTTAATGTTGATGATAATGTTATTTACAACATTTTACATTCTATGTTACAATTCAACAACTTTGAACTTGTTACACCTATCGACTGTGTTCAACAAGTTTTTTTATTTTACCCCTACTATTCCTCATATAAGCGCTGTCACCACAATTCCTACTTCATGCTCCTCTATTCTCTTCAGCTGAGCTAAGATTTGAGGTTAGAATTATCCATGGCGGCCGCCATGTCTGGTTCAGTTTTACCACATAGTGTCGGCAACCGGTTATTCGTCTAAAGGAGTGGGGGAAGGGGTGGTGGGGGGAGGTTGCCGTTTTATAAGCCCTCTCCCTAGGCGGCATTTCTCATTCGATCGCCAACTTTCATACGATAAACACCTCTCCCATGGCACGAATCAATTATCCCGCTATCACCAACTACTTCAACTTAAAACTATTTCTAGTCATAGTTGGATAGAATTTTTTAAAACTTACTCTGGATGACCTTGACATATTTTCCAGATCCCAATTATAAGTTTGAATTTCAATTTTAAACTAACTCTTAATTTTTGTTCAACTGTTAGAGTTTCGTTAACACCAACGAATTTCAATTTTGAACTAACTTTTAATTTTATGCGCAAATTCACTTCACCCTAACACCAACACTATCGCCATCTCCACCCCGACCTATATGGCATAAAATATAACTACAGCATCTCATATATACACTCTAACCCCCACCGGAAGCTATGTCACATAGCAGCTAGCGCCAGCTGCTCGAGCAGCTGCTCGGGCAGATGGCACGACTTCCGGTCCAGAAGTAACCAAAACACACTACTAGTACCACTACCTAAAACTTACTGCTTTCACATGTTAATAATTATTTTAACTGTAAAGAGAAATTTGTCGTTAAAAGATATTGTAGATTTTAATCGTCTCAAACTTTAAAAATAAAATTGTAACTTGGTACGGAATAATTCAGTAAAATCAACACAAGTTTCAACTATTAGGAGCAGTAAAATTATTAATCAGTAAATTTATTTATATATTACTTATATAATCCAATTATTTATTCTCATAAATTTATAATAATTAATAATTATGGCGCAGTTTTGAAAATATGTTCTGTTTAGTAAAGTTTAATTATATTATCAACATTTAAATGTTCACTTTGAATAATATGCTGTTATTTTTTATATGTTTGTAGATATTCTGCTAAATATATTAACTTATTTGGTTGAGATTGGTTGGTTCAAAAGATACTCGAAGTAAAATCAACTTAACAAGTTGATTACCGTAAGACAGCGTTGTATAACGTAAACAGCCCGATGTATAATTAGGCGTAAGCTTTCATTTTAAAGGCGAAAGAATAATCTAATGACAACTGAAATTAGACTTTTTATATTTAGTAGCTTATGTCTTTGTTAAAATAGTTAACAATTTTAATTTTTAACATTTTTTTTTTTGCTAAAGAAAATAAATAACGTTTTTAAAAAGTAGTTACAAATATTAGGATATTATTTTTACTTTACATAGACATTGAAAATGCATTAAAACTTCATTTTTAAGCCGTATTTTGTTTCCACGTATACGTTTGAAAGCGTTTTTCTCGATAAAACGTTCATGATAAACCATTGTAAACGATCATCGTGAGGAAATTTTTATGGCCGAGGTAGAGCCCCCCTTAACTGTTATTAGTGTCAATGTATTAAATACGACCATGATATAAACTAGCAAGCATGAAACTACCAACAATTCAATTCCAGATCAATGCTGTAAATGCAAAAACAGAAGTAGGCAAATAAAAATAAAATAAATGATAAAAGACTAGAAAGAATAAAATAAAGAAAAAATATATAAAGAAAAATATATAAAGGCTATGAAGAAGAAAACAATTAAGGAAGATGGAAAAAGGAAGCCTAAGCACTAAAAAACGAACATAAAAAATCGTCATCGTTCTCGTAGTCACTATAGTCGCTGTTATCTCTAAGATTGATTTACAGTGATAACTTCTATTATAATGTCTCTTGAACATTGCCTTTCGAAATCTTCTTCCTAGGTTTACTGTGTATGCCTCTCACATTTTTCCCAGTCATCGATTGTTACATTAACTAGGGCCTAATGAGCTAATTGTTCGACATCTGAGAACTTGAACATGTTGTTATTCGAGGGGACTTCCCCCTTCACCAGAACCTACACTTACTGCAGAATTTTATTGGTAGTAGTAAGGGGGCAAGCGAACAATTTACACGCTTCATGAGACATTAACAGCCGTAATTAGTTTTCTTGTATTTCAATCTAAGGGATTTTTAGTATATTCTGAGGACGTATTGTGTTTTTGGAGCCTCTGTAATTATCTTCTACTCCAAATCCGTGATGACTTTTTCAGGCGTAAGAAATCATTGCTGTTATAATATTCTAGTTACGTTCATCGGAAAATCTGCTCGTCAAAGTCGCCCAATTCTGTTTTCACACTTTCTCGTTTGTGGAATTTCTTGGGACCTTATAATGTTTCGACGTCACCGACAGATTCGGAAGTACGCTAGACTCGCTGGACAGTCTTTTCGGAGACGCCTCACTCTCAAGCAATAATTTCATGATCTGGGAAGAGTTAATAACGAGTCTTTAACTTATAGAGTTAAAATAAAGAGGTGTAAACATTGAACGTTCACTTATTAATTGACTTTATAGAAGACCTGGATTGGAATAATAACATTCATAATAGTTAACTATAAGAAACTGACACATGGATAGAACAAAACTATAAAAATATGATTAACTTTTGATTAAACAAGCTATTAACATAGAATAAGTCAAAATAATAAGAGTAATCAATTAAAAAATATGTAATATTTTTTTTACTTGAATTCAAAACGTTCACCGGAAAATGGAAAACCATTTTTGAACTTGGTTTCATGATATATAATAATTTTTAAACGCGCTCATATTTCTTACTTGATCTCTCCGAACGTCTTGGGTTTTGGACTATCATTTCATGTGCAAGGACTTCCGGTTCATGTGCAGAGACTTCCCGGTCGTGGGACTTCATTGCATTTCTCTTTGCAGTAGGCCTATTTAGGAATGTCATTTTGGGGTATTCGGACTCTTGGAACATCAAAAAACTTAGTAGGTCCGAAAGAAATTGACTTCTTTGTGTTTATATTAACCACTGTTGATTAAAGCTGGTTATGTGGCGTATTATACTTCTTCCAATGTCGAATGACGTTTGCCAATGTTCTTGTATACTTTAAAAAGAAATTTCCAATAAAATTAATTGTTTCGAATCTTCGTCAATAGCGCGGTGGCCGTGGGATGATTTAGAGGTGAAACAATGTTTCGCCAACATGTCGTCTCTCATCATCTTCATCCAAGAACTAAGTCGAATTCATTTAATATATTCCTAGAATGTTAGATCTTCTAAACCGCCCTCTATTCTAAAGCGAGGCCAGAATAACAGATAGCCTTCTCTGCTATTAAAGGAAGCCGAGCGTAGGTCTACATCGGCAAGCTAAGATTGGTATAAAAGGGTAAAAAGAATAATTGAACTTTATATAATTTAAAACACCCCAGACGATATGAAATATCCAAAAAAGTGTTCAATAAATAACCTTCACAAGCAACATTTAGTTAACTTAAGTTAAAAAATGTTTTGATTTCATCGTTTTTAAATCAAAATCATTTTATTCAATTGTGGAAGTTTTAAAATAATAACTTTTAAACATATACCTATAAAGCTTATATCACGAGATATGAAATCACTGATATTTATTGCTCAATCTCTAGATTTGTTTAAGTAAATAGTGTATTTATCTTTACGTCTATGTGACATGAATACATTTTGGCAAATTGAGCCAGATCCTTTGCTATAGCTTAATCGACCTCAAAGAATTTGTTTATTCTATTTTCATAAACCTCAGACGCTTCAAAGGTTATTTTTGAGGGAAAGTCGTTTTTGAAAAAATTTCCAAATTGAAAGATTGGTCGAGTGATACATTATTTGAAAGGTCTATTTTAATATTTTTGGATAATCAGAATTGGGTCCTTCATTAATTTCCAAATGGCGGCCATTCTTGTACCCAAAATGAAAATTTACGGAATAACCTGTAATTCGTTAATCATTTTTCAGAAATTATTTCTGATTCCAAATACTTATTTAAAATTATATTAGCTTTACATTGATATATTGAAATACAACCTTAGTTAAACAATAAGTTGCAATAGACATGTACAAAATCCTTTGACTCATTCGTTGAATAAAAGACAGCCGGGCAAGGTAAAGATCTTGGGAGTAATATAAAGTTTCATTCCTTAAACAACAGCCTGCCAACTGCAGTCTACAACTAACTTGAAACATTTCACCTTGGTATTTGTAAAATAAGTTTTTAAACTGTGTTGTTGGGAACTTATCACTGTTTACTACTTCTGAATCGGTTTGTTGAGCAAAAATCATCATACTGAATATAATCGTTTAATTGTATTCATGAAACGTTATCACTACCTTCTTAGTTATTGAATATTTTATTTTTACCAATAGGCCTATACTTATTTATTTAATGAGGTGGAACAGTTCATAATCGTCTTATAAGACACTACAAGTTATTCTAACTTTATTTAATACAAAAAAAACTGTGGGATAAAAATTCAGGATTCTTCTATTGCATAACATGGATTCAAAAATATCGCTCCAAAACCGGTAGGTCCTGTGCTTCCTACGGTTGACGTAGGTATTTCAGTTTTTACAAAGATAATAAATCACTTTTTTAAGACAATAATACCAACTAGAGATCGCCTACTGGACTGGATCGCCTAAATTCGACCAAAAATTAAGTTGATCAAATCAAGAGCCACTTAGTTTTAAAAGGTTTTATAACTGAAACATGTGTTCTTCCTAATTTGCTAGCATTTGTTATTACAACAGCTGTCTTATGATTATCCTTCTCCCATAAGAATAACGTTGAAATCTTGAAAGCCTGTAAGGCGTAGCCCTGGGGGACGATGCGAATTATAATGCGTTTCCACTCATCTACAGCAAAAGTAGCTGAGGAAAAACATGCTTGCCTATTAATATATGGATTTAAATTACACAAAAAGTTTTAGCTACAATGAGCTATTTAGACGCTTTCATTGGAATCAGAATATTTCGACATCCAAAAACTGCATGTAGACGATAAGAACAAAAATTCATAAAAAAACAAGTGCGCATTCGAAACAAACTATTTTTACGGTATTTATTAAACAAATACTCTTAAATGTTTTTTTTAAATGTATTAAAATTCACTACAGTATTAAAGTATATATGTGTGTGCTTGCTTTTCAAGTAAGAAAGACCATTTTAGGGTAGTACAATCGTACTACCAATTGGTAGTAGGGAAAATGAAATAATTTTTAGAAAGCAAATTTCTTTTGAAATGTGTTCTATGGCATCACCTGACCTTATTTCGAAAAGTTCCCTGAAATCCAATGTGGGGATCATGCCCAAAAATGAGGGGTTGGCACACAAGGAGTTACAATAAAATTTGATATTAAGCATACTACATTTAAATACATTCCAGAAGGTTTAATTATGTCAAATGAAATGTCTTAAAATGTAGAATACAATGCTGTAAACCCGACCTCAATATAACGGTCGGAAGATAAATGGCAGACGTTCAAAGTTTAGAATAAAATAATATTATTAAAACTTTGAAATGCAATAACTTCCGACATATTTGACCTTTTAAGGTCTGGTTTTCGGCTATGCACTCTCCTTACTGAGAACTTTAAAATAAAATTATGTATAGCATGGCTATGGACTAAGAAAGATTTTTTGGAACTTCCTCTTTGGGACGACTATGTACAGGGTGATTCATTTTCAAAGGTCATTGTAAAAGCAAACGTTTGCCGCAAACCACACCTCAAAAGGTCAAGTACTCGTATTTCGAATACTATTGCATGTTTAAGCCTGTATGTGAAAAATAGATTTTTATTCTAAGTTTGACAAGCTGTCATTTTTTACTGAGACAACCTTTTGAGATGGGGTTTTCGGCATTAAATTCTACTATTAAAGAGCTTTAATTTGATAAACATAATTCTATTTCCCGACTAAAGATTTATTTTCGACTCCACGTGGGCTATTCCATCATTTTTAGGCGTGTTGCCCACTGAGGATTTCAGGAGACTTTTCTGATGGAGTTCAGGAAATGACAAAGAATACATTTCAGCAAAGATTGGCTATTCAAAATTTTTTCCTTTTCCAATCACATTTTGGCTTAATTTATTACACTATTGTTACTAGCCTTAAACACGGCTATTACCTCGGCTCTGATCTTACACTTGTAAGTAAATATTACGCCCTAAAATTATATTTATGTAGAAATATTTTAAAAATTCAAAATTTATTTTTCCATCGTAAAAGGCACGGTACTGCAAGTTTAAACAATGTCTTGAATTGAATGCAACTTTATTCTTACCCAGTATACATATTGGAATCAAGGAAATTTTATGGTTATTTCCTTTAGGCTTTAGGCAGTAGTTGAATAATACAGACATTTACTTTTTATGTTTTTGTATTTGTCTCCTCTATAATATGTATAGTATTTTGATTTCTAATCATATAATTTAGTTACAGTATAGTTAACTCAATACCTTGAGCGCATATGAGGCTTGCCTGGTCTCATTACAGTAGAAGGTCAATGATCCCATTATACGGTGATTGTTTACTTCATTACCATATTTATGACTTCGGACATTACCTACGTGGCCGGCCGATGAGTACTGACTGAGGTATCATGTGCTCTAAATATTGAAAACAAAATTTTAAATAAAAATAAATAAAAAAACTCTAGAATGATAAAATTCTAATAAAAGTTCAGAAAACGTTTTGTGTAATAATGTTTTAGCTAATAATGGTAACATCATTTCAGGTTGTAGTTAAAGATATGATGGTGTACCATGATAGTTAATACGTTGTATTACATAAACATTTTTATTTATTTTATTTATTTAGGTTTAAGGTACATAATCGGCAACTTAAATCGTTAACTGAATTTTTGAACTTACACGTTTAAACTCCTTAAATACTAATCTAATGTAAATAGAAAAAAAAACATTTTAAGGTACGTCGTACTTAGAAATGAAGTAGCCTGAAGACATGTAAACAGAACTAGGAGATGTAACTTAAGGAGGTGTAAATATCTGTAATACTCAGTAACAAACAGGTGAGGAATCTTGTTAACCTTGAATTAAATGGAGTATTTGTGAAAACGGCTAGGAGTGTTGACGACTAGAGTAGAAGTTATCTTAGTTAAAGGTCGGGGTGACTTCTTGATTACTCGTTACATAAAATTTAAATGAGTGTATTTTGATCTTTTTGGCTCATTAGTTAAAAAGGAAAATTTTCTTATAGGAAAGGACCTGTTGCCAGGCTATTTAATCTTAAACGATTTGTTGAAGATATCCTGAAATGTGGGTTGGATCAGTTCTATTAAAGGTTGATTTATTTTTTCATTAATAATTCCACTAATCTGGCTTGTGGTAGATACGTTTAGCTATCGGTTTAGTATGATTTTTACATGGTTTTCTTTCTAAATGTAGCGTGATTCTTTAATATTTATTCTTACAATTTTTATCTATCTTTGAACATTTTCGATTGAACAAACATGTCCGACTACAATAGTGTCTTAGACTTTTCTTTTAAATATTTTACCATGCTATAGTTTTGTCATGAACTATTTTAGTGAATTTCCCATAGGGAATAAGCTATTACCGTAGGTCTCATGGTGAGACCTAAGCCCGGGACCATGTTACTTTTTCGTTTTGAGGTGCCCAGAGACCAAAAATAATAGTCACTAAAATTTATATATATATATATATATATATGTATATATATATGTATATATATATATATATATGTATATGTATATATATGTATATATGTGTCCCTAGACACGATAACTCTCGTAAAAATGGTCCGATCGACACCAAATTTGGTAGAGATGTGTAATCCTACGTTTATTCGGATGAGTTCGAAAACCAGACATATCGACCTACCGGAAGGGGTAGTTTTGGGGGGTTTTGTACCCCAAAAATGGGTTTTTTTGCATTTTTCATATGTAAATTTTAAAAATTTTAAATTTTTAAATTTTTATTTTGACCATTGGATTTAGCTAAAAAAACACACAATTTAGTATTCTGAAGCTTTGCTCTATCTCCACTGGTTACCGAGATATTACAAAGTCTAAAGACAGTACATTGTCTTTTGGGGCTCCAATGTTAATCTTATGGAGAGTAAGGATGTGTTAATATTTCACTTATTAACCAATATTTTTGGATGAAACTTGGTATTTAGCTTCATTTGGTTGAGATTTATCCATTTAAGGTAAAAAATCTTGGTTTTTGTACTTATCATGGCAGCATACTCTTTTCTTATGTTAATCATATGGAGAATAAGCAAACTCTTTTATTTATGGACAGATATTGATGAAACTTACTATATGTCTTTATATGGTCGAAATAAATTTTTTCCATGCTAAAAACCTACTTTTAGTGTCCCCCATGGCAGCATACCTGCATAATCTTTCCCTATATTTATCTTAAGGAGAATAGACATTTATTTCCCTATTTATGAGCACGTGATGAAATTTCGTTTACAAGTTTAGCTGGTCAAAATTAATATTACTAATTTGGAAATTCGCTGAGTACGCAGGTCTGCTGCGACGGGGGGTATTATATATGCATATAATTTACAATATGACAGGATATTATTAAACAGTATGGAAGAGTAAAATTAATTAATTAGGTGTTAATCGATATTTTACTACATAATATAATTTAAAATGAATGTAGAGTTAAAAAATGTATTAGAAAGTGGGAGTTTGTATTTAAAACTAGCGACTACCGGCCTGGATAGGTTACTTCTGGTATACCCTGTACATTGAAATTAGTGTAAATTGATAGAACGAAACCAAATTACACATAACAGCATAGTTTGTTTTTGTGGACAAATATTTATTTAAGTTTTAGACCCTTCTAAAACTTCCCGTACACCCCTGTGTACGGGTGGTCTGGGACACCCGGTACATTACAGATGGGTCGTGATTTAGAATAACAACCTTGGAGCGTTACGCCTAGAAATGGAAGTGTTTTGTGTTGTCACGTTCAGGTATTGTTATGCAACTGATCGCAGTGTTTTGGTGTGTTGGAGCATACGAAATGTGTTCCCGGAACTGTTTATATGCACTCTGTCTCTGGATTGTGTGTAAAAGGTAAATATTTTGTCTTAAAAAATTTAGGTATGATAATGCAAACTGGTGTATGAGTTTAAACACGTTGAGGATTATTAGTCTTTATAAATTTATATAAATTTATGAGTTCAAAACGTTTATTGTTTAGGTGGATTTGAATTGTTAGCGTGTTAATAGTCATGTTTGGAAAAATATAAAAACTATAAAGATATTATAAATATAAATTATTGATATTCTATCTTCTTATTTCTATAAGGGTTTCGTCAGTTACGTCCCTTTTTCTCTCGACCTACTGAACCGATTTTTAAGTTGGAGGTGTCATTTTAAAGCTTAGGATATAGCGCGTGGGCGAATCGTAATTAAAAAGGTCATATCGTTTCGGGCTTCGCCCCCCTGGCCATTTATTTATTTCTAGAGGGCGCTTTAAAATGTTGACCAACTTTTATTACTAGATCTTTAATGTGAATTGTAATTTAACAGTTAATTTAAACTTCTCTTCAGATGAATTTTAAAGCCAGATAGTAAACGAAAATAGATCTCTGTCACTTCATAACCATGTCACCGATAACCAAGCACTGCTCGACTATCGACCGATAACAACACAAACCTAACCTAGATGGGGCATCCAGGTACAGGCATCACAATACACCTTGTATTAAAAGTGCCCAGTAATTAAATAACCAGACACATAGGGAAAGGCGATTAAAATAAAACAAATGATGCATGTATTATTAAATATAATATAGCTTAAATATACAAGAAGACACTTCTTATAGTTACACTGACTCTTAACGGGCATACCAAAGGCTTTGTAATTGAACCAAAAGGGAAAAATTTTAATTCGTCTAATTAAATTTAATTGGGTTTCAGCCAGCAGCGTTCTGCGACCGGGCACAGCGATCTGCCACTTACCTTGTCGCTGAAGGCAACAAAAATTGCAACAACAGCAAAATTGTAACTCAAACTTGATCACGTGAATTGCCAAAGATTATTTTTTTACAATCACTTTAATTTTAAAAACTTTCTTTTCTTTTTTAACACTGCACAGTATAAAACACTGAGACACTATCAACTTCCTTCCAAGCAGAGGCAGCCGGTAAAACCAGGCTGCGAAGGCTGGAACGACCGAGCCGCAGGGCTAGGCCTATTCTGTAAAACAATTGCACAACACAATGACAAAACCCTAAACTGGCTGGCAAATTGGCAAACCCTGGTCCCTAAACCTAACTGAAACGAAAGAGGGGTAGAGCAGGGGATGATAACTTAGCAAGAAAAAAAATTTTCAAGGCCAAAAAATAAGCGAGGCTATAAGAGCACTTGGAGCATAAAAATAAAGGTCAAAATTTGAGCTAATTTTACAAGAAAAAAAAACTCAAAATAAAACTACTGCCAAGGGCTATTCCAGAACCATAGCCTTTCTGAAAAAAATTGAAAAGAATATAAGCAAAAACTACTGCCCTAGCCTAAAAGAGTGAAAAGTGAGGTTAGGACAGCCCCGACTAGGTTAGGCTTACCTCCCGAAAGAAGGGCTAGTGGCTAGTCCCAAAGTCTGTGCTCGGCTCAGAAGCTCTGCTGCCATAATGTACAGTTTTTCTACAGCCATTTTCTGCTGGTTCATCAGTACTATATATTTCCAGTTCTAAGCCATCTGATGTATTTTTAATTTGTTTTCCTGGAGATTATCAATTTCCTTGGGGTGCCATCCCAGAATACTCCCAATTTTTGTATTGGGTTGTATTTCCAATGCATGGTTTAGACTTTTCTTTACTTTAATTTTCTTTGCGTTTTAGTTGGACTTCCGTTTCTACTCCATATTGCTTTAAAATTTCATTCATCGTTAAACTCTTAACGCTTGGTGTTTCGATACAAGATTGTGTATGGCTTGATGGTGACTTTTCATTACTTTTATTTTCTTTGCGTTTTAGTTGGCCTTCTGTTTCTATTCCTCTCTTTCTGGCCAACCGCAGGAAGAGAGCGGTGAGTCTAGGGCACTGCCTTTCTCCATTGGTATGCCTACACCTTACCCCCAACTGTGGAGTGGCTTTTCCCCCGCCTCTTTCCCGCCAGTGGCATAGACGGATTTTTTCCCCGAGGCTGTTTTAATATTTCAATCCATTCATTTTGTTTATAAATTATCTTCGCCCTTGGATTGAACCTTTTTTTCTTCTCAATCGCAGAGAGGGGCCTCGGATGATTTCCGTTCTTGTCAATTGATTGTAGTTGTGTACAGGCTGCAATCTATTGAGTGCCAACTGGTACCTAGTCGTGTTTCTGCTTTTCTTTCATTTTTTCCCCTTTCTTTTGTTCTCTTGACGCCGTCACTTAGGGAATCTAGTCACTAGTAGTAGGGCGTAATTGGGTAGACCTTCGTAGATTTAGGTAGACTTAGTAGGTTATGTGATTTAAAATTGTATGGGTATGAGTTATTGAGATTAATTTATTGTTATCAACTGACGGGACTTCCATGATTAATTGTAGTTAGTGTTTAGAATATTGTAGTTGGGGGAATATACGTTTGAGCGAAGGAGAACTAGCGCCTCCCCGCCATTTGTATTCGTATTCGTCCCTCGTGTTTGCGTTTTTTGCATTTCCGCTCTCAAGGAAATTTTCATTATTCCAGAGCCCATCTTATCCTCAATCCCTAAACTCATCAAATCTTTTATGAAACCAAACGAAACCGTCCACACTGGAAATCCGGCCCAACATAATGGTGGTACCACGCGCAATATTTCGACAGCTATTGGCCCCGGCTGGGTCTTACTAGCAATTTTCAAATCAAATCGGCATTGACATTCCCGAACATTTCCTCATTGAATTTTTCTACTCCACAATCACCACATAACCTCACCACTTCAGGATTGCTGCACTCGCTCACCCTTTCAGGGTTTTATTTCAAGCGCATCATTTATTGTGACTTCATAATCTGCACAATCATCCATAGACCAAAGACAAAATGAAAATACAATAGAAATAAATAAATGGACACTACATATATAGAAAAAAACCGAAGTAAGGGAGAAGATATTGATATCGTCCATGGACTCGGAACAATTTATGGAGCAACATTGCAACCTGCGGCACCTTCCAAGCAGGCAGACTTAGTCTCATGGGGATGTCCGACCTCCAGTCCCAGGGCCCCATCACCGCATCGTCCGGCAGGCAGCGTCACCAACCTTCGTATCAGGCAGCCACTGGGTCTACGGCAGTATCACCTCCCGCACCAGTCTGGAGGTTCTTTACACTGTATCTGCCGACCACTTGCCAGGCACGCCCACAACCACCGGCGCCGTTGCTGCCACGTACCTGCCTGCACTTGCTGCGTGTCTTTCTGCGTCCTCCCCCGCCCGGGCTGACACCCAGCTTCAATGCCTGCCAGCATTTCTGGGTTGAATTTAATATCATTGAATTCACTGCTTGAATTACTTAGTCAGCGTTAATTGTTGTTATGCTCATCAAAATGGCTCGTTCTGGTTCTGTGCTTGGCGACGGTCGGCGTCTGGGTAAATTCCCAGGACATTCTCCCATTAGCTAGCCAATGTAGTTCAATCAGTCAATCACGGTAGTTCACCGATTACCTCAGCTCACATTTCAGTTCTTATTTCCTTACCTGTTACCATAGATAATTCCAGTGATAACGCTTTAACTTGGAGTCGAGCAGTCAGTTACCCATGTTGCCACCTGAGTTCAATCAGACATGTAGTTGCATTCATAGTTTACCTATTCTATTTCACAGTAGTTTCACAACAGAGCATTACCACCATAGGTTCTCCCTCATCATATCTACCATCCCCCATTATTATTAATTATTTAGTTTCATATTGTAGCCAGTTTCTGAACTACGGTACTGAATGGCACTATACCAGCGCAACACAATTGATCAGTTTTAAATTGTACTTTATCCTGGCGGTTATGAATGTTTAGCTCAATTAAAGCAACGTAAAAGAAAAACGGAACAATTTGTAACATTTCAATTAAATTTAAAAACGAAAGAATTTGCGGAGTGAGGGAGTCCGCCTCGAATAGAAACCATCCTTTTAGCGCACCGCCCGCGCCCGTGACTGATGTTATTACCACGGCGAATCGTTTAAGTTCACCGAGAAAATGTTCGGCCCCAGTTATAAATTTACTATAAGCCTTGCAGTGATTGTTGAATGAATTAGTGTATATTAAACAAATTTAATGGATATTATAAAGTTTTCATATCATTAAACGTAAAATTAACATTTTTCGTTATATGCAAGAAATAGAATGTAAGAACTTCAATTTGGTTGAATAATGTCTTATATAATGTAACATTTTTTTCCGGTATGGATTAATCATTCTTCTCTTATGCACTGTAGACCTTTGGCTTTAAATTCAAAACTAAGACGCAACGCTGGTGGTAACGAGACTGGATCGAGTTCGCTACTCATCTAACTCGGTGATCGAAACGGAATTCTATCACCCCAGCGCAACAACGCTCGCCACGAGACGGTTGCCAACTTGTCAAACACAACACTCCTTGTTCCACCGGACAAAATCTTGATAATAGTTAAAACTTAAAGTACGTTGGTGACGTTGGTGGGGTACTGCTTTAGTTGGGTGTATTTAATCGTGCGATAAGCTTTTAAATCGCATTACGTCATTATGTCACTTTTCTCAAACACATTTAATTTAGTAAATATATGATCAACTATGGCTTAAACTTGAGATCCGTGTTAAACTAACTTTGAGAACACGACCTTTAAACAAGAATACTTAACAGCTCGCAACTACATACATTCGACAAAATGATTTGCTGTAAAATTAATGATGAGGTAAATGTTTTTTTTGTAAGTACAAAAAAAAAAAATGTAAATGCGAACTACTTTGGTGTTTAATGAGCATGTTTTATTTTAATGTATTAATTTAAAATAATATGTCTTATGGGCCACTTGCACCAAAAAAATCAAACCGTATTAAATATAACCTAGATTGAACAGTTCAAAACAGCTGGGAGTGTCATTGTATCATTGATTAAACTACATATGTACAACTGAATTTTAGGTTTAGGCTATTCAATTTAGAACAAAAAAGGGCAGTTAAGGGAAAGTTTTGCCTCAGTCGTGAAAAACTTATTTCTTTATGTTTTTTGGGTAGCTGAACACGAATATGAGGTTTGCTAACAGATATTTTGCCCGGAACATTGCTTTTTTTGCTAAAATAGACAACAATTTTAGGTTTTTTGCCTAAATCTCTGTTGTTATGAATTTTTAGGAAATTCTCTTGGTTATTAAATAAAAGTAGAGAAAATTTCCTACAAGTTTTGTATATAACACATTTTTCTACGACTGACCATTATCCCGCTAGAGCGCGCTGAAAAACAGCTAAAATTAAAAAATCACAAAAAAACGCCAAATCCTGCTTTTGAGCTGTTGGATTTTCATGGAAACGAGTTTTTTGTTGTTGGATTTGACCTTTTTAATATACTAAATTTAATTAAATTCAAATAAATGAAAAATAATATAGAAAAATAATAAAATAATATAGTTGTTGCATGATCTGTGAACGCAGTGTATGCATAGATCAGTGCAACGTAGACCCACCTTTACGCAGCTGCAGCTTCTTGAACACGTTTTGGTACACTTACATGTTACCAACTTCAGCAATTCAGGGGGAGTGGAGCTAAAAGTGTTGTTATTGGTTCGAGCCCGTTGGTGGTCCTCTTCCAACTCCAATCTTCTGCTGGTTTATCTATCCCCATCCATTGTTGCACTTGATAGTAAACCCTGTTGCTGTGCTGGGTTGCTGCGGCCGCTGATGGTGGAAGAGCAGCTATGTTTGAAGAGGCTTTAAATGCTGCCTTCTTATAATTTAGGAAGCGTAGGTGGTTCAAAGAGGGCGCGGTCTTCCCGTAAGAATTTCTCACCAGCTGCTGCTATGCTTTGTGGAGTAGCTTCAATGTTTTTGAACGTACTAAGAATACTACCAAGTTCAGGAGATTTCGTGAGTGTTTTGACAAACTTTAATTTTCCTTTTTTAAATGTTGCAGAGGTCGTGTCACATCCACTCATTGCATGTAAACATAATATATGCTCCGCAACAATTTTGTCCTTGACAGTAAGGAGTGGAGAGAATGTTTTTGATGGGATGCTGCCTTTCCCTGGTTTCAAGAAGTAAACGTTTTTTTTTTCCTTGCACAGCCCAATTAAAATAACCAACAGGTCAACATCCTCGCCAACAACAAAAACTTTCTCACAATGCTTAGATAAGGATAGAGCTTCTTTAACTATTAATGAGTCTGCGTCTTCTGTTGCTTGTTTCCAAGGAATTTTTCGCACAGTCAACTTATTCGTTAACATGGAAATTAACCGTTTCTTGTTATTAGGGTTTACTAAGAATTTTTCCTTACTTATCGTTGGAAACATTGTTTCATCAAATAGGATGTCAGCTGAGGATGTTTTCATGGATCTTTTCAATCTCTCTGAGCTTTTTGTACCTCCTTGTGCCTGTTCGGGATAGCCATCAAAGACAACTCTTGATTGTTGTCCATATTTAGTTTGAATATAGTTTACATAATTGTCACATATTTTTGAAAAAGGCTGATGTTCTGGCCACACGACTTTGTGTAGTAGAAATCCACCATCAACAACGTAATTTACTTGACCATGAATTTCAGAGTTCTCAAGAGGGACAAAAGCTTTGTAAAGTTTGGATTTCGTTCCTTTTCGCAAACTGTTATCAAACAAGGAGAAAGAATATGGACCTAGGTCGTAGGACAAGAACTGTTCAAGTTCTTCATCCGTATTCTTGACAACACTGATGCGTTGAAATAATGTTGTAGGGTTCACTGGGAAAAACTCGTTGTCTACTTTCAATGAATTGGTCTTTATGGCAAGTGGCTGGACTCTATCTGATCTTTGAAATTTTACGTTACCAAAATCAAATTAATGTAAATATTTTATACCCTGAGTACATTGGACCCAATTATCATAACAATACTCGTTTCCATGAAAATAAAACGTTAAAAAAGAAGATTTGGCGTTTTTTTGTAATTTTTTAATTTTAGCTGTTTTTCAGCGCGCTCTAGCGGGATAACGGCCAGTCGTAGAAAGATGTATTATATACAAAACTTGTAGGAAATTTTCTCTACTTTTATTTAATAACCAAGAGAATTTCCTAAAATACAAAACAACAGAGATTTAGGCAAAAAACCTAAGTTTTTGTCTATTTTATCAAAAAAAGCAATGTTCCGGGCAAAATATCTGTTAGCAAACCTCATATTCGTGTTCAGCGACCCAAAAAACATAAAGAAATAAGTTTTTCACGACTGAGGCAAAACTTTCCTTTAACTTTCCTAATATGACTAGACTAGTTAAACTTAGGTCTAAATTAAAATGTTGCAAACTACCTTTATATCACAACAAAAGCTTTAACTGTTGAATGAGGTTTCATCCAAATAAAAATCAACATGGTAAAGAGCTGGTGGAACTGTCGATAGAGCCGAGCGACATGCGATGGCAACTTTCCTCTCGTCGGGTTTACTTCACTAACTGTAACTGATATTTATATATTACATATTTCGCTGCAACAGTTGTAAGTTTAACTTTCTTGAATTCTTTAAAGTACTAATCATATCATAAAATTTTATCTTCAATACGAAATACCGCTTCTCTCTTAGTCAGCACCTATGGGCAAAGAGAAAAGGCTATGCAAAGTATTTACACTGTGGGATCCATAGTTTTGTAGATTTTCTAACACGGGAGTGTGAGGTACTTGATCTATAAATGTATATTACTACTATTGTTTATATTTGTACTTTCTTCTCTTTGATTTCATAAATGTAAACTATAGTATCGATTATGAAACGGCAATCTGTAAATGCTTACATGGCTTTTTCCTTTAATCTTTGTAATATAACAACAATAATTGTTATACAATTCTTGTAAATGAATTTACCGTGTATTAATAAATCGCTTTGAATATATACTCTAGTTTTGAACCCACCTCTAAAAGATTCTAACCTTGAGTACTGAGCGACCCATTTAATCTTCAGCCGAATTGCATTTATGACTTTATGAAGACTCGACTGATAAGAAAGCTTTCAATCTAATACTTTGCATGAGGTCATTAGGATAATAGATATGAATGGTGATAAAGCTGAATGTAAGCCCATTGATTGGTTTTTATTTAAATAAAATAATAACATTAATGACCTATTTCAATAAGTACGTTTTGTAACTTCTAGCAGTTCCGTTTGCTATGTATTTCAAATAAGAGTAATTTATGTTCATCTTTGTTATTCATCACTAGATGACGATTTTAATTTTCTTGTCTGCAAATACATACCGATACTTTTTCGTTATTGGATTTCGTCAGCAACGCTCGATAGGCGAGACTGTGAGACTGCGCTCTGATCTGTCATGTTGCTAGGTGAGCTCATCTGACTACTGATTGTAGAAAATGGCCGGAAACTCCACTAGAGAACATTCCACAATAGCGTGGCTGGTCGACCTTGACAATGTGTGGGCTTGACGGAGTTGAGTCACTCAGTCGTCCACGCTCCGCGGTCCTGGATGGGCTTATCAGTGCCCACCTGCTCTTATCAGTTATCGGTGACCGCTTATCAGTCGCGGTGTCAGTTATCGCTCCGACAGCGCGATGTTCGCTTCGCCGAGTGGTTGTGGCTCGTGTGATTTGTGTTGTGATTGAAGTTATTTGGTGGTTTTTGTGCATTCTAAGCATTGTTGGATAGTGCGATGTGAAGCGTAGTGGTCAGTGATTTAAACAAATTGTATTTTATTTCATGGCTTCTTTTATGAGAATGGGGTTGTCACAAATTAGTAAATTATAACATTATTTAGCGCCCAAAAACTGTTTTATTTTAAAATATTTTAACTGTTCGCATAACTAGTAACCAGGGAAATAATATTTCAACGTAATATTAGGCAATTTTTACTTGCCACAAAACATTGAGTAACAATTTAAGTATAACGTCTAAACTTAAAAATAAATGAGTTTATCCGATCAAACATAAAAAAGTGAGTCTTACGAGTACAGGGTATGCCATTCCCACGACGTATGAGTAAAGGATAAAGCTAATGTCACAAGTACCATATTCCATTCTTTAACTATGTATATTTTCTAATCAAGTAGAATCAAAAGAGACATTTTATTGGTGTCTAGTCCACAAATAAACTGCAGGTTATGAGGCAACGCATATGTCAACTGAGAGTTGTTTTCGGAAGTTCTATGAAAACAACTTTGTTAAGCCCTATTAAGAACGAATTGCGTCACTCAAATCATTAGAATTTAATTTGTCATCCGACTGACGTCTTCATTTGGAAACCATTTTCCACTATTTTGTAAATAACCAGATGTCAAGCTCTTGAATGGTAATCTGCTTGTAAAGCATAGTATACTTTTCTAATCTCATTATTAAGAGCATGTTTAGAAACAGATTATATTCTCTTCCCCAAAAACACAAATGTTTTAATTTATTTTGTAGCTGCATAAGAGTTTAAAGGACCGCCACAAAAAGTAATGTAAAAAGTTTACTCATAATTAATAAAGGTTGGGATTTGGTTCCTGAATTTCATTTAATACAGGTCTTTAACTCAACCTGTCAATGTAGACCTACTCTTGACGAACATTCCAAGAAATTACAATCGACTCTCGCTATTTCGAAATTCACCGTGCTTCGATTTTTCTTCGTGTTAGGTGTAGTTTGACTTAGGAATAGTTTGAGTTACAGAGGAAACTATGTGTGAAATCCTACCTACAGAGGTCCGGAGGGATATAGAGGAAAACTTTGACTTGTGGAGGTAAAATGCAAATTTGAATTTAACTTACAAGAATTTCAAGTTATTGAGTTTTTGTATCTTCTAAAGAGATAAAATATAACCATAAAATTAGTTCGAGTTATTTAGGGTTTATTTTTCGTCAAATACATGTTTTTTCCAAGGGAATTGAAAAGAGTTCATCGAAGATTTCGGTTATCTAGCCTCTAGTTAGCGAGAGTCAACTGTAATTCATCACACTTATATTTTGTAGCATTAAAACAACCAATATATGTGGCCGGTATTTGTGTCTAGATGTGTTCAGTTGGACTCATCTGCAACTGTTATCAGCAACAGCGTCGCGTAACCGCTGATAACAACTGGTCGGTATTGATAACACACCGTATCGAGGCACGCCTCCCAACGTGTTACGTATTTGTAGTGAATGAAACCGTATTGAAAATTACCGTTCAAATAATCAAAGAAAAAGGCTTTCCTTCTTATCTTATACCTTAACTTAAAAAACACTAGGCATACACCTGTTCAGTTCCTTAATTATCATTTACGTATTTCATTGTTTCTTACAGGGAAGGATATTTAAATTGGTTTTACATTGCCGTTAATATAATACTGAATTAAGTAGTATAAAAGTAACAATAATACGGTAAAGTTATTAGTAGTCTTACAAAAATTGTAATCGGTACTAAGACTAAATTGAATTACAAACCAACTTATATACTATCTAAAATGATTTAAGAACTATATGTTACTTTTTTCCAAGAATTATAGCTAGTTATAAAGTAATCATATACTAATTATGCATTTTATGCAAATTATGCTTTCTAGCATTTTGAAATCTGACAATGAATATGTACATAAACTAAAATGGTAAAGTCTATTGTTGAAATAAAAACAGTGAGACGTAGGAAGCGTCTAAAGTAAAACTTGCGAAATGTTAAAGAAGATACTCTTATAGTAGCAGAATTAGTTGTTACTGGATCTAACCTAAATGTACGTCACCATCGTCAACTTCCTCACCATGTGCACTCAGACTTGCTTCTGTGGAGTTTGTTCTTGGATGAAGTGCAAAAGGTAATTGCCATAAGTTGATTTACAATACAATACGATTACTCTTTAACCTCAATACAATCATACAAATATATTTGAATACATAATTAGTAAAAATGTGTATACTTAACTTAATTTTTCTTTAACTTGCTTTATTTAGGTTTATACTTTTACTCAGTAATGAATTGAATATTCTGGTTCTAATATTTTTCTTGGTAGTTTTTCACAACTAATTGCAGTTTTTCTTGTCTAAACATTTTTTCAATTGGTTTATCCAGATAGTACTTAACTAAATTAATCTAACTGGGTATTGCTGGAGTAAACTAATACTGAACAAGCGAACGCCAGTGAATAGGAACAATTGAAAAAGTTTTAATTGGTGTCGTTCAAATCGCTGCTGAACTAAACCTAATCAAACAACAACTTTTGTTTATTGTTTTATGTTAGTTACATTAAGAAAATTTCTTTCGAGTAAAAACAACACTTTGATGTCATAGATTATGTTAATACGGCAATTACGTTCTTGTATTATACTTGGCTTCCATAAGATTGCTGTAGTCCAAAATTAATCTAAGGTTTTAACCTTAAGGAATTTGTTTTATACCCTACAATTTGTTAAAAGTTAAAGCAAATTATCAATTGAATCTATAAAACCTTGAAAAAGCTTCGATACAACATAATTGTTTAGCCTTTGTTTCAAACCAGTCGGTTTATTCCTTGTACTGTATATGAAATCCGGTTTATGAACTCTAAATACAATTTATTTATAATTTTCATATTGCAAATTATACATTCACGTTGTTAATTAAAATTATCTTTCATAATATCAATTTTCACAAATAAACATTGATTGTTTATACATTGTCTGAGACTTGATTAATCGAATCAAACCAGTATACCGCATTTGATACCAGTATTTTATACCTATCAAATCAGTATGAAAGTTCACTCTTGTACATTTTTGTTATTATTTCGTTACCGTAATTTAATTTAAAGCTCGACTTTTTCCTGAAAAGACAAACTTTCATAAAGAGACGTTTCATTAAACTGCAGATGAAAGTTAACGAAAAATTATGACGAAAAAGTAAGTTCCGCTTGGTTTCTTTTCCTTAGCAGAGTTTCAGTTTCAAAAATGTAAAATAGTTTTCGTATACTTTGATAGGTAAGTGGTCATTTCACGCTTGTTTTCCTAACAATGTTCCAAACTGGTTTTTTCCTGGAGAGTTGAAATTCAGCAATCCAATTTTAAATTTAGCTGGTAGTTCAAGGCCAAAAATATTGTATAATCACAGTGTTCTCATGTACATACTCCCTGCTACATTCCATAGGCAAATGTATTAATAGAAAGTAAATAAATTATATGGTAAGAAATGGTATTTTTAAGTTGAAATCAAGTTATATAACCTCAAACAGTTAATCATTTTGTCACTTTAAAAACGTCGATGCTACCCGAGTTTATTTTAATGCGAATACAAATCGTGTAGAATGGGTGTGTTACTGTCTAAGATTTGCTGATTTGGGCCATTAAATTATAACACGACAAATGGCATATAAAGGAGGCCATTAAAATTTTTAAGTCGTTTGCAGTGATCTAAATTACGTATCTAATCAACAAACTGTACATTGAAAACAGAGATTAATTTACAAGGAAGTTAATATTCACAAAATGGCTGCACAATATGCTTAATAGTTAATTTGCCTGTGTGTAAAAAGTTTATAAACTGTCGGAATATGAATAAATAAATAAATATTTACAAATCATCATTAGACAAACATAGTTTTATGTTTTATTTAAATATTTTTACCATCCCAGTTTGAACCTATAAGTTTAGAATTTAATGTATAAATATAAAGTAAAATCTAATGACATGTATGATGCTCTGAGTATAATACTGAATATTTCTTTTATAAGGTATATTAAAACATTTTGCACCGTATGAGTTTTAAGTGAGTTGTCTGTATGAGTAACTAAACCTGCTTCATAGCTTTTCAAATAGGCTACTTTGAGTGACTAACCTGTGTGTTGCGGATAAGTGATGACAACGAATGGTTTACTAATTGCTAGAGTTTGCTTTCGGGTTTGAAAGTAGGTGCTTGAATATGCTCATCAACTGGACACTTCATAGGAAACACTAAGACAGTAATAAGTTAACTGAACAACTTAAGTAGTGGAATAACTTGGTCGAGCCTAGAAAAATTGTATTCAATTCATCATTACTTTAATCTACCTATGCAATTGCATATTTTTATAGTTTGTACTAATTTAGCTTCGAGTTGTCAAAAACTTATATAAAATGTCACAGGATGTTATGCAGTTTTGTCCAACCGGATTCAACATATCATGTATTCCCGTCTAAGTAAAACATATCCTATCCAATAATGCTCTAGAAAGAGTGACGTCAGAGGGGCGAGACAGAGACAGCAATAGTCTTGAGAGGGGCGGAAGTAGCTGTGACGTCACGACCAATCATCCCCCTAGCTAAAGTACAAAGGGTCAAATGGTCAAAGGATCTACATTAGTTAAATTTATAATTAACTAATTGAAATTAGGTTTCGAATTTCTGGAAAATTAAGCTGATTATAGCATTTACATACTATATACTATATACTATTGTACTATATACTATCTAATTTATATTTTCAATTTACTCGCTTCCTTGTCTACAACTAGACGTAAAAACACAAAACAAGACGTTTTATAGGGTATCACAATCTTTTTAGTGTTTACCTCTCAAGATACAAATCTACTAAAATAAAAACAATATGTTACCGGTCATTTTTGTCACAATGTTTAAGTTGCATAAAGCATGAGCATAAACCACGGTATTTCCGACGTAAATTAATGAGTTTCAACCGAATGAAACCGGAGAGTGGAGTTAAATTTTATAAAAACCAATCTGCGGACTTGCATACGGACAAGGAATTCAATTGTGAACAAAATTAAAAGTTTTAATTGGAGAGTGTTCGAATTCTCCTGTTTTATTTTTCCAATCAAATATTCACCTTTGGCGCAGAAATGTAGTTTATTAAGTGCTGGTAGGTAGCAGCTTTGAATGGCTCTCTACTTGCGAAACAGTAATTAAACCATTGCCATACTTTTATGTATTTTTTAGTTTTGAGGTACTTTAAAGAAGCATTCAATACTTTTTCTACAGACTACGACTGCTGTTTTACGCGAGGATTAACAGTGATGTACGTTGTTGCCATGGTATCAAAGTATTTGAACTTAAAACCAATATTGACTAGATTTTGTATAAATATCCGCCAGTTAGTCGGTATTTAAGGATATTAATAGAGTTAAAGGTTTTTGGAATCTTAGTAATGCAATCTTAGGCAATCTTAGTAATGTATAGTGAACGTTTATAGGAATCCATTGAATATGTAATGTAAAGCATGGAAATAAAAATTCTTCAAACCAGATTATAGAAACAAACCCTTAAATATTACATCAACTTTAAATGTAAATGAAATACGAGAGAATTTCGATGATTCAATTATTGTTGAACAATAGTTATTGATATTCAATATTATAATATGTTATACTACTATAATATTACAATACATGAAGTAGCAAACTATTGTATTTAATGACATAATAAGCCATGTTACTATTTACCCCACATTAATCATAACGGCTGAATAATAAACATAACTCAAGGCTCAAATATATTTTTATTTAAGTTAGTATTATACAGTACTGTACTAATAACATAAAAAAACAAATTAAGAAAGTAACGAGCTATTTATATTTAATTAAAAATTATAGATTCGTGTTGGATTTAAACTTAATTGTTTATAATATTTGATTACAATTTCTAAATCAACTTCCTAAGTTTTTTCATTGACCCATTAAATTTTTTATTTTCTTATGTCAACATTATCATTAGTTACTTTTTTAAATGATAAAAGCAAAGATTATGTACGGAGTGTCTCTGAACTCTCTACCGACTTTTTCAGGTACTATTCTTGTCCTAAACACAAGCTAAAATATCTCATAACAATTTTCCAAATTTCCATAACTATCCAGACAGCCGCCATTTTGTGTTATTAAACATTTTTTGAAAATTTTAGAACCACTTTTGTAATATGTAGAAATTGTATTTATAGTTGTTTGAGGTAAAGGCCTAACTGAAGAAAATTAATCAATTTTTTTACAATTTTTATTTTTAAATGACAGTCGTTTGTTACCTTCCACCTTAAATTGCATAAAAACTACATGAGATACCGAAATTAATGTTAATATAATACGTGATGCCCTTTTTTTGTTAACACTACTCCTCCCTTATTTCTGGACCAATTTTAAAGTTTGAGGTGTCAAAAGAATGGTCTCAGTTCGTAGTTTTGCAATAAGGTTTTGGATTTTTGATATTTTAATTCTGGAGCCCATGGGAAGCCCTTAAAGTTCGTATTTTGTCCATAAGATTAACATGGGGAACAATTGTTATTGAATTTAAAACTACAACAGCTGTTGATAGTAAAACAGATAAACACATGTTAAAAGCTAGCTGAATGCTGAATAGAATCAATTGAACTGGTGCGGTATTAAAATATCAGCGCAATTCCATACTTTAATGCAAAGGGTGTCTATCGTGTGGGGCAAATTGTACGTTTTACCTTTTTCTCAAAATGTAGCAGATATATTTTGCTTGAACTTTCTATTTATGTGTATTTGGGCCCAAAAATAAGTTTATTAACTTAAATACAAAAAGATTCATTCTAATGATGCACAAATATAAGTTTGGAAATTGAAATTTTTGAATAAATGTTATAAATGTTAAGTTTATTGCAAAAATGGGTTGTAAGAGGAGGAATTTTAACCAAAATATAAATGTCACATCAAACCAAAATGGACACACAACAATTGTAGGTTTCTTAATTTTTGTGATTTCTTTATCTAAATTCTGTAATACCATGGGATGTTAAGACAAAGAGGATTTAGGTTGTTACAAATAGTAATAGTGTAGGCTCTTTCAACATGTCGATGACTACCTCAAACAGTACAGCCACCCCAGAACCGACGAGTAATGAAAATGAAATATTCATTATTCTTCTGTTGTGATTTACGTTTTTTCTGTGATGAACTATCTAGATTAAACATCTGTGAATGTATTCTATATTTTACAGGAGCTTTTAGGCAGACAAATTGGCATCATGTAATCCAAGCTAATTTGGACCTAAAAGAACAACCACTAAATGTCAATACTATAACATTGGGAAGTTGGAGATTTAGTAATGAAGATCGATTGATGACATACCAATGTGTTGTAAACTGATTTTCACTACAATTTAATTTTCACTCAGAGTAACTCGGTAAATTGCCATGGAGCAAGGTTTGATCACCAGATACTCTGATAAATGCAGCGCATTGCGCTGCACGGGTCCCCTAGTTAATGTTATTACGTGTTTCTTCGAAAATTGCAACTTCAACGTTATAAAAATTATGGAAATCGGTAAATACATAGGCGAGATAGACTGATTTTAATACAAATAGTCTCGAATGTGAGTGGGTTGTCTCGCGAAGAGAGCGGGCATGGAGCTGCAATGGGGGCGCTGGATTTATAGTGTTTTATTTAATTATTAAGTAAAGAATGTTGGTTTCGAAAATGGTAGCTTCAAGTAAGGTCAAGGAAGTAATGTGAGGAGGAAGTATTTTAGCTTATTTTTTGATGAGTAGGCTGGAAATGTTATTAAACACTAGCATGTTTGTGCTAACCTATTAGTAGCTCTGGTGCGTACGGGTTTGGGCTGTTCGGTCCGAGGGGCCATGGTGCCCATGGCCAGGGGGAAAGGGTAAGTTTAAATTAGATGGGGGTTTCTAAATTGGGGGTTCTATCCATATTGATTAATTGTTTAGAGTTTCTTCATTTGAAACGATTGAATCAAAGAAGCCATGTGTAATCAAAGGAGTTCCAGTCTACTTAACCCTATAATTAAATTTGTTAAATGTTTATCCCTTTAAAGTTTGTTGTTGATTGCTATTCTACAGGTTGAAATGTGATTGCGTATTTTCATTTGTTGTATCACATTGATTTATGTTAATTGTATATTTGGTTTGAATCTTAACATGTCACTTTTATTTAATGAACTATGTCCTCAGTCATGTAGTGTCGCTTCTCAGTCTGGCCAACTGGAGGTCGCACAGAGCCAACTCAACAAAGGGCCGCATACCCTAAACCGCTCATGGAGGATCGGTGTGAAGTTAATACAACAAGTATTTACATAATAAAAAATATTATGTTTAAAAACAAAATAGCGGATAGCGGCTTATAAAGCCGAGATAAAAAAACCCTTTACTGGACATTTTCGACTTATTTTTACTTTCTCCCCCTATACCATAGTATATGGAGAAAGTATTGTATTCGTAAAACACTTCGCATTAGTTTGATGATGTATATATCCATTTTGGAGCCCCCTTTCCCCCTATAAATGTATATATTGAGAAAGTATTGGTTTCGTCAAAATTTTAAAATTTGAGTTGTTGGTAAATTTATCCGTTTTGGTGCCCTCTGAGTCCAAAAAAGTGGTTTTCGAGTGATGTCTGTGTGTGTGTGTGTGTGTGTGTGTGTGTGTGTGTGTGTGTGTGTGTGTGTGTGTGTGTGTGTGTGTGTGTGTGTCAGGATGTAAACAGAGCTAAAAGATGCCCTAATGGTCCGATTTTGGTGAAATTTGGTATGTAGGTGCAAACGCACGATAATTCCAGGCGTTTTTTTCATTTTTTTGAATTTTTTATTTTTAAGGGTATTTTACCCCCAAAAACCCTCAAAAATCGTGAAAAATCCAAATTTCTCTAAAACGGCTCTAACGATTTTGATTAAAATTTTGTGGTTTATTAACATTAAAATGCTGAATAAAATGACACCTCCCACATCTCCGAGAAAATGCTCGTTCAAAAGTTATGGCGTAATAAGTGTTTCAAAAATCAATTTTTTGGATTTTCAAGATAGCTGTTATTTTTAAATAAATTTTACTTATCACCATTAAATCAAGCTCAAAAAACTAAACAATCCAGTATTTAAAATTTTTGCTCTATGTCAAGTGGTTGAGGAGAAAATTCAATTTTTCGTTTAGCGGTAAACGCAGTACGTTGTTAAAAGTCACAGACGCGCGTAGGTTCAAACTCGCGCTGCTCAGCTGGTAGCTATCCGACTGAGTCATCAAGACATTTATGTTTGAAGCTTTTAACATCATTTTTTATATTGTTGGGAGAAAGTATGTGTCAGTTAACTGATACCGTTTATTCAGTGTAAAAAGCGAATGTGCATGATCAGACAGTAATGATTTATTCATATTTGTGTGTAATTAATACTTAAGTGTGTGGGTGACCAAAATAACCGTTGACTGATGTCATTTTGCCGATATAATGCCATGATGGTAGTGAAATGTTGATGTCAGAATCCGGTTCTCTATCGCAAATGCTTTAGTCATCCTGATGATACTGCCTTGTTAAACTCGAATTCCTCTGACTAGTCCAACCCACTGAATTAAATGCCTCTTAGCTAACAACATGATCATTTTATTTTCGACACGGAAAATCATTTTACTTAGTACAACGCAACTCCTACAGGTTTTTAAAACTATTAAGGCCAGAAAACTATTGTAACCTCAGAGACTTTCATTTGCGTTCACAACATGTTCTTTGGCTAAACTTGAGCCAAACGCAGAGCACTTAATGCACACCACATGTTAGAACTAAGCCTAAGCCCCGGTCACAGACACATACAATGCACAAAATCTGATTTGGTCTACAAGCCTAAGTCGACAAGCTACTTACAATTAACCATTTATCATTTCCTCTCATGTTCGTTTCACGATTGCAATGATACTGTGTTACTGTGGCAGACTTGTTTTTATATTTTAAATTTAACTTAAACATTTTACAGAACTGTTATTATAAAAGATAAAAAAAATTAACTTAAATCTTATTTTATTTTACAATTAGATAAATTTAGTATTATTAATGGGGTAAAATTAGTAATAGGGTTAAATAGGGGTTTTATATACCAAATGAATATTCAGTCTTGTCATTCAAGATATTTTACTTTTTAAAACTAAGGTTATTAGACCACAGAGCGTGTATATATTCCCTTAAAGTTTAAATGACACATTGTTTGTTCATGTCAAAGACTTAAACACTGTAACCGGTAAATCGTATTTGTGACAATAGTAACTAAGTTTATATCATAACCATTTACATATCAGCCTAACACAAAACGTAGAGGTTTAATTAGTCAAACCACTGCGTTAGAAAATTCAAATATACTGTACCATTCACTGGTATATAATTAGCATTGTAATTCATTGTATGATCAATCACGATACAAGCTTAATCTGTTAATTCTCGTGGCGAATTTATACTTTGATAATAAGATTTGGAGTGGAGGGTGACGTCAGAAATGCAAGACTAAGACAAGAATGTTTGAGAGGGACAGAAAACGCTGAGACATTAAATGGCATTACAACTTTATGGCGACTTCGTTTGTAAGTCACTTGCGCCTATGATTTTGTCCCATTTTCAAATTTTTATTGGAATATGTTTATGCTTTTAAGTGTACAAATATGTACGTGTTTTGACTATCTTACAAATATGATCTAATATTATTTCAGTAATCCGTGTTATTGAAAAGATATATCGAATCGTAAGAAATTGCAACTAATACATGTGTATCCTGTTCAAAATTGTATGTATACCCTTTATATTCTATTAACAGTTTATTATTTTTCCTTGTATTTCACTCACACTACTTTTAATCACGTTATATACGATAAAATGCAATTTGAAATAAATCGATTTAACAGTTATGTATTTTGCTTCACAAAACTTAGTTTACCGTGTTATATATATATATATATATATATATATATATATCGTATGATATTTATAGCCAGCCACCAACTTCTGAAAAATATTAAACATTCTCTGCGGTGCATAGCACCTGCGTCAAAACATTTAAAACTAAACTAAGACAAAAAAGCTATGAACTCTCTTTATAAAGCTAAATCTAGGGCGCTAAGCCATTGCAGCCCAATCAACCCTTCGGGGAAAGCACTCAAAGGGCACTCATTCTGGAACTCCGCTCCACAGCTAACATGTCTTCTGTCATTCCCCATTTGTATTTCCAATAATTACATCTTCCCACTCCAGTGCAGAATCGATTGAGAACAGTCCACTGCTTCCGAGGAAGATCCATACCACTTACTGCTAAGGTTGGGTCACCAATCAAAAAGTGATTCCGACCTTGGAAAGAGTCCCAGGAGGAAGTGCAGTCGGTGTGGACCATAAAGTTTAACGTGTTATATTTGTGGCTCTTTGTTTCATTGTATTTCTTTAATTATTTTCTTATGTAACGTAAATCCAACCACAGTAACTGTATTATTCACATCGTGAACTTTACCTGTACTTTGTAAATAAATAAATAAAATGATCATATGTCATTTAAGATTGAGACTGAAGATTTTATCAAGCAATATGTGTGTGGCTACACATATGTTGAATGTGGGGCCATCCATAACCTTTACCTTTTCGACATTTTTACTACAGTAATTTACCAAATTACGTTTATTGTAAAGAAAGTAGGATAAACAACGGTCGTATTCAGCCTTCAAGCCATTCGTGAGATATTTAGCTTCATCATTGAATACTGTACTTGAAAAGGTCGGTAGAGAGTTCAGGGACACGCTGTACATACTGTCAGATAATATTACAAGTAAGTGAGCGTGTATTTTTTATTATCTATTTATTATAAAAAAATCGCAAGTTTCATTCAAGCAAATGCTTATAATCATAGAAGTAACCAGCTCTGTATAATGTTTATGTTTATGTTATCTTTAGGGCTCCCCACACAGAAGCTCACAATTACTGTATAGCCTATACGTGTTGAAATTTGACATGGACGATTCTTCGCTCATAGGTACTCTCACTAAGAAACGGATTTGCAAATATAGTTTTTAAAGCTCTTTAGAACTTCGCCCCACTGGACTTCTAAATTACTTTAGGGCCTCCGGGGTTGAAATTTGATGGACGATTCTCCATGCTCATAGGTGTTCACTAAGAAACGGTTTTGCAAATATAGTTTTTGAAGCTTTTTAGAGCTCCGCTCCACTGGACTCCAAAATTAATTTAGGGCCTCCGATGTTGAAATTTGACATGGACGTGACTCTTTGCTCATATGAGCTCTTACATTTGCAATTACGATCAATAAGGCACAAGGGCAATCTTTGACTATTGCTGTTTTAAGTTTGGAAAATGCCAGTTTTCGCACGGCCGTGCTTACGTGCCATACGTGGCGTGCTTACGAGTTGATACTCCTGTAAAGTTTTACATTTGTAGACCAAATAAGACAAAAAACATTGTTTATCTTTTGGCCTTACAATAAAATTAATATACTTACTTTCTATTCCATTGACTTTTTTTTGTTAAATTTAAAAACTAATAAAATAGCTTTATTTCTGTAAACAACTTGATTTGAGCGCAGCAACGCGCGCCGGGTAACTGCTAGTGTACTTTATTTTTATTACATTGTGTAAACATTTAAAAACAAATTGATGTCTGCTCGTCTCTTTCATTAGTTTAGGAATTTCCAGTCTTACTTAACTTAGTCTTACTGGTTTGTCGTTTATAAATAACTCAGATAGTAATCAATAAAGAAACAAAGCGAGAAAAAACATAAGAAGAAGAACCTGCTTCCATGATCGTAAAATGCCATAGATCATAGGCCATAGATCCATAAAATGTAACCAAAACCAAACTAAACTCATGTTAGTCAGATCTAGTAAATTAATAGCTAATCACAAATATTATTATGTGTAGAACAGTTGAGTTTCCGTTTTTGGAATTTCAAAATAAATATTCACTTACACTTAGTATTTTAAAAAGTTAATAGATTACACATTTAAACCATGTTGTAAAATTTAACTCATCATTTAATAAATGAAACGTTTGGGTCGAAGAAGCTAGTCCTCATAAAAATGTTAATACCATGGGTCAAAAAATGTAACCAAACCAATGCAGGCAGCATAACGCCGCCACGGACCGGCGCTAGAGGGATGAATGGTAGTGACGTCACAGCTATTTCCGTCCCGCTCAGACTATTGCTGTCTCTGTCTCGCCCCTCTGACGTCACTCTATCTTCACGCTGGAGTATTGGATTGGGCGCTTTCTATTTATACGAGACAGACTTTATTCTGGCTCGTTTTACATTGAAATAATTCTTTATATTACGAGGGCCGTTCAGAAAGCAAGTTCCGTTTTTAACTGTTGAAGGGAAGTCTATAAGCACGCTAAGCACTAGGTTGGGTAGGTAGATGGTTTACTAATCTATATGTAACATTCTTTGGTTTTTAGGGCTCCACTTTGACCTATAATCAAAATAGCCACCACAAGCGTAAGCAAGGTCGGCTCTGCCGTCTATGGGTCGGCTGACCTCAGTTACAATAAAACCCGTGGATTTTAACAGTAAATTCACCTTAATATTCCGAGGTAAATTATTAAGATAGATGCTTTATTAACCCTTTCCCCAGCCTTTTTTTTAATTTATGTAAATATAAATCATTTTAAACCTGGATTGTATCGTACCTCTGATTACCTACAACGATTTTTTAAAATTTTTATATATTATAATTAAGTATATATGTAATGTACACGTTCGTGTACAATGTGACATAAAAATTGTCAATCGTACAATTAATATAATATAATATAATTAATAATATAATTATAAAATAATTATAATATAGAGAGAGTTTTTTTCTCTACATCTTGTGAAATTCGTAGAAACTGTTTTTCATTTTCGACAAACACAGGTAAATTTCACACTTGGAACATCTGAAATGCGACCTATACATCTTTACAGCTATAACATCTGCCTATAACATCTTTGCAGCTAACCAATATGCGTCTCCCAGGTACCTTTTTCCCTAGTGAATGGGTAGGTGGTCCACTGTGTCACACTAAACAGCTGTCGAAGGACGCGATTCGTAATGCTTTGGAGCCTTCGACTGTGGTCGAGTATCCGCATCCACAGAACTTGGTCGCCCTCTTTTTCTGGCTGGAGTCTCAATGGTTTTGCCCGCTTCAAATAGATTTGACACAATCGCTATTCTAAACTCCATGAGATCCATCACATTTTTTTGTTCACTTGACATAACGTGCAGTCACGCTTATACTTGAGCCAACTGTTATGCTCAAATCTATGAAGTGGAAAATTAATCTTAGGGCCCACTTCCGAGACCTGATAAAGGTTCGATATATGGCAACTAAGAAATCGGACAACTAAGTCGGATCACCTCTGGCCTCTTAACTTGAACAAACCTTTTCTCATCCTTGTCCCATCTGGTTGCTATATCTGTAATTCCTACTCCAATGAAATTGAATACCATGTTCACAGGTTTATTGTCAAACCACCTGGTCATAATAACATCTCTGTCACGGCTGACAATTTCTTGCATAGTGCCTCCATCGATGTATAGTGCCTCTACCTTTTTGTTGCATTACATCTAAGGGCATGAAAGGTGGTTTTTTGAACCTGTCAATTTTGGGCGGTCCCAGCTGCAAAATATTTCTTAATTTTAAGGCTTGAATTAGAGGGTATGTGACAAACCAATTGTCAATGTACATTTCAGATCCGGGGTTGATGATCTGTGCTAGGTGAAGTACAACTGAAGGCCCAAGACTATAATCAGTTAAATTTGTTTTATCAATTTCAGTTGTTTTTCCTTGGTAGATAATAAAGTTATAGATCAAGTCACTTTTTCCACATAACAAAAACACCTTGATCCCTCGGCGAGTCGGTTTTCTGGGATTCTACTGACGAGCGCCGTGGTGGCCCCTGAACGGTATCATTTGTCCATCGATAAATGTTTGTTTTTCTTTTGGGAGCTCTTGACATTTAGCTAGTACGGCGTTTACCAATGGCCGAACTTTTTTAAACGTGTCCTTGTTCCCTTCGTCAAAGTTTAGGTTGTTAACGACATGTAGATAGTTTCTAAGCTTAAAAAATCTATTCCTAGTCTTAGAATTTATGAAAAGAGATATAGCAAGGGTTTTACTCCAATGTGTTCTAATCCTTGGTAGTTTTATTACCCCCATAGCTAGATGCAGTCCAATTAGAACCCTGATATCCCTTTCGTCAGTTGGCTTGAAATTCGTATCACCCTGCTGAAGTGCATAGATGTTCGTCATTTTAACCATGGTTTTGATTAGTTCTTCTGTTATGTATTTGTTGAAATATTCAATTGGGTCCAATGGGTGGTGAACATTATTCAAATCTGGTTCAATCCACTCAGCTTAAGGGTTGTATTGCGCTAGGTTTATAAAACACATCCCACTCTATGTTATCCCTATCAGTCAAATCGGGAGGAAGTTATTTCTTTTCTTTCGTTTTCCTTCCGTTTTCCATTTTTCGTTTTTCTGTTTTCTTTTTTTCTGTTTTCCTTTCCCGCATTTGATTTCTCTTCTTTTCATTATCAGAATTGTTCAGATATTCTTCAGTATCTTCATGAACTGTATTTATCAGTGGTGCCTTCTCACACTCAGTAAATTCATTTCTATCTTCTCTTGACTCTACATTAATCTCGCCCAGATCTTCTTCTAATTCTACTGGGTGTCACAAACAAGTGTCGCTGGCTATACAGGACCTTATTCTACATGCAAAAATAAGTCAAAAATAAAGAATAACAATTTTTGGATTTCGGCTTAGTTTAGCCGTAATCCGCCATTTTGTTTTTTATACATAATAATTTTTATTTCTGTGGCTGTTCGTTGTATTAAGTTCATATTTGGCATGAACCTTTATGACAGCAATGTCCATTTTAAGAAAAAAAAAATATTTTTGTCCGATGTGTATTTTCAAAATGGCGGCCATTTTATATATTTAAACTCAAATATCTCAAAACCGGTAAATGTTATCAAAATTTTACAAGTGACAAAAAAGTTGACGAATAAAATTACCTAACTAATGGTACCAAGATTGTAAGGATCAAACTACAAATAACGGAGTGATTGCCATTTGTATGCATAAAATCATTGATATTCCATTAAAATGCATGCAAATTTAGGTTATTTAAGAAGAAAAATCTCAATAACTTCATTATTTGTCGTCAGATCCTTACAAATTTGGATTTTGGATACGGCCGGGAAAGTTTTGGAGAGAATTATTCGTTCCCACCTGAACTCTCCTGTAGACGTTGCTGTAGATTATATTCCCGAGAATGATGATTCAAAAATGGGCGTTTAACCGTATACGCAATTGCTGAAGTGAAACGTGCTGTGGAGAGAGCTGAGAGCCACAACCATTTATCTCGCAGAGTGGTGATTCTTGTTACGCTTGATGAAAAAAATGCATTCAATTGTGCGATATATTGGACGCGTTGAGCAAAACAGGCAACTTTTTCTGCCAGCTTTGACTCTAATAAGGGCAAAAGTAATATAAGGGGAAAAGAGGAACTGGACGATATATTTTAGTGCAGTGTTCATCTTTTTAAATTGTTTGATTGGGAGTTTGTCAAGTTTTGCTGGCATTATTTAAGTCAGAGATCGTTTAATAAAAAAAAAAATCCTGAATAATCCAAAATATTAGCTAGGAAGTATATACCGGTTATATTACACATTTGTACTGTATTTTAAATTACAGCAACTGGTCACGTTGTTTTAAGTGTCAGTATAAAAACTATTATTACTAGATTGTAGCCCATATACAACGTTGGTGAAATTAAATTCCCATTGTATCACGCCATAATTGTAATTGAATCCATTATTTAGCTCTCAACATAGAACCGATGACTTATATTTATCACCTGGCCAAAAAGTATTTAAATATTTATTGTTCGGGTTTCAACAGAGAGAAAATAAAATTGTTGAAAACGTGCGAACAATACTTCAGCAATCGTCGTTCGTTTACAATGAAAGAGGGAATGGTTTGGACATAAAGAGAAACGTGGTTTTGCACTTGCATTCGCGATCGGTATTGCCAGGGGATAAAACTGTTCTATTCAGCTTAAACCACTTCCTCTTTTATTGTAAATAAATTAAAGTAATTAACTTTTACTGATTTTTTTATGATTCAGTATAGTTTTTATGAAATTAATATGTATTTATCTGTAGTACCTATTTCGTGTATGGAATATAGACTGAAAAAGCTGCTCACGTGTCAGCATATGTTTAAAAACCTATTTATTTTGTCTTGCCAATCAACTGTTAATCAATTTATTAATCAATCAAGAGCCTTGATACGTAAAATATTTTATAACCTACCCAAAAACCGGGTTATCGCCTTTTGGTGTCACTAATTTCGGTACACAGTGATACCGATTTCAGACCTATGAAGGTCCATCATTTGTGCAGTAATATATAAATAAGAAGAGGAGTGGCTGATGATGGAGCGTCATAGGTGTGAAACAGGTACCACTGTGTACCACAATTAGTGACACCAAAAGGCGAGAACCCGGTTTTGGGTAAGTTATAAAAAGAGTTAATGATTTTTTTAGGAAGGTTTCTGCCTCGTGATCCACTGTCTACTCAAGGTGACTATTTTCGAGTGTTACTTATACTAATCATCAAACTTAAAACGATCATGTTAAAACAAGGCTTGAACGCAGGCTTCAAGTGTTTTAAAACTTTATTAGTGATTGAAATACACAATTGTGTTTGCCTGATTTGGACTTAAAAACGTTGAATAAATACATAAAATTTAGAATAATTACATTAATGGTTTCTAAAACCCTTACACACAAATACAGTAAATGATCTATTGTTCGCAGCGACATTGGTTTTTTTTTACAAAGTAAAATGCCACGGATGTGGAAATATCTCTCACATTGATGAGGTATTGATGTCAAAGAGACGCGAGTGTAGGAGTCGTGTTCTATTATCAGTGTTGATTACATTTCCGTCTTCTTATCACCCCGGTGTAGTGGCAGAACTGAGAAGACTATTGTTCTCTCGCCCCGGTGTGGCGGCAACAATGTCGACATTAATGAACAACTTTGATTATAGGTTGCCACATTGGATTTATATGGCTTTTACTAAGTCATTTGTAATGTAAAATATTGTTAATAATTTTGGGAACGAATAATAATTGTAATAATAAAAAAAAATTTTTGTGTGACTTGCATATAAAAATCAAAACCTTTACACACAAATGCAGTTGAGGAGTGCTTCAGGAGAGTCGCACTGGAGCCTTTAAGTGTATGAAGTATGTGCCATAATATTCTACCATTATGATTTAGGAAACTAACGCAGCAGCAAGGATTACAGCATATAATGTTTAAATATTTAGAACAATCATTAACATTACTTTATCACCTTTACAGACATATTTATATGATTGTGAGATATTGAGACAACTCCAAACTGGTTCTTTAATGTAGCAGTTGAATTACGACTATGTGATGCCTTATATTAAAATACCACTCTTCAGTACTAATGATTGTATAAAAAGCGTGCTTATTTAACATGCCTATTGACTAATGGCTACAGTTTCAACAAAGAAACAATTATATCATGCATACATAATGATACATTTACTGATGCCAAGAAATTTACAATTGATCGGCCTAGTAAGACAGATTGTGTCAAAAGTTGTTCCAACTGTAATTTGGAAGACAAAAAAATTCAATGTATGTCGGAAAGAACTAAATACATCCAGAATTCAAATATCATAAACCAAAATATCAAGAGCCCCCAACTACTGACGCAGAAGGATGGACTAAGTCTAAAAATAAAACTTATGTATAGGAAAACTCTCTGGTTGAAATAAAGTGTGATAATATAATATTACAAAATGCTGATTCAGATTCAGACTCTTTGGATTATACAAAAAAATCGTTTACTTTTATGATAGACCTTCCTAAATAATCTTCCTCCATCTGGAACAGAAAATACAAGAAGAGCCAAAGACATCCTGTTCAAGAAAAATAATAGTTAAATACAAATTGTTTAAAGGATAACAACAATCAAGTTATTGAAATTTTTGATCGGGGTCAAAATTTACATCAGTGATTGTCATGGATGAGCAAAAGTATGGAAAAAAACAAGGCACTCTGTCAATAAAAGCCACTCTATAACAAAGAAACCAAATAATCGAATTTAATGCGAAAACCAATAATAACAGTTTATTATGTGTACAGCGTGTTATGCGGTACATTTAATCACATTTTCAACAGTCGATGTACCATAAACCTAACAGTTTGAATACTAAGTGACTTAGTATTTATAAGAGGAGGAAAAAATTATATCTGAAAAAAAAAAAATGAATGTTGGCAAATTTTGTCAATCTCTGTGATAATGTCAAGACGGTTTCACATACACACGTGATTTTAACTACCATGATCCCATGCAGTATGATAGAATTGACTAATTACAAATGAAAATCTATATACATTATTCACCAGAATGTTTATGGTTTACTTAGAAAATGTAATATAATGGAAGTCGCATAGGAATGTCAAAAACCTTAAATATAGTTTTTGTTCCTAAACATAATTTAAAAGATTTTCAAAATAATTGTTGTGAATCAGTGGATGCTGCTGCGTTTCTCATTATCATTTCATCGACATTCATCTTACTGGTATAGTCATGTTAAATTCATTCAATTGCATCAATTATGACGTGTATATTAAACAAAATATGGCTTACATCTAAATCAAAAGGGTAAATATTTTCTTTAAGAATTTAAAGTGAATGCCATAAAATCACCATCTGCAAGTAGTATTACTGTGTTAAAAAGGCAAAAAAAAAATTGTTGATGTAGGCTAATATAAAAAAGAGGGATAAAATGGTTTTGAAAAATACCTAAACATAATGCTAAAACTAATAATAGCTCTTTTAAATCTACATACATTATTCACCAGAATGCTTATGGTCTACTTCAAAAATGTAATATAATTGAAGTCGCATAGGAATGTCCTTATATAGTTTTTGTTTCTGGACATAATTTAAAAGATTTTCAAATTAATTGTTATGAATCAGTGACTTCTGCTGTGTTCTCATTTTTCCAGGGATCAAACCAGGAAAGATAATGTTGGAATTTGTATGAATAAAACCATAAAATTTTAGTAAAATTGACGTACTCGAGTTCTGCATAGAATCTATTTGTGAACTATTGTGAAAATTAGATACATCACCAAAATATAATAGGAGTTTGCCGTCCACTTAATAAAAAGAAAAGTTTAATAACAGCAAATTTTTGTAAGGGGAAGAATAGACTAGACTAAACGTCTTAGTAATGGATGATTTGAACATTTATTTCTATAAATATAAAAAGGAAAAAAGGATAAGATATATATTGTAAATAGCCTTGAGCTAATGAAAACAATTTAAAGTTTACAAGAGACTACAATGGATAAAAATCAAGAATAGATAACGTATTTACAAATATCTCAAAACAAGTAAAAAACTATGTAGTAATAAAAATTATTCAATTTATAAATATAATCGAAATTTTAATGAAAACAGAATTTTAGATTTCAAGAAGAGTTTGCAAAAAGAATATTGGCATATTCCATATCCACATGGTATTTTTATGAAAAATGCAACGGCTTTAATAATTTATAAAAGTGTGTATTGACAAACACCTTTCTCTGATAAAAAAATAGTCTTTTAACATTAAAAATTAAATAAAATAGTCAATTGAAGCAAGAAATGTGGGCAAAAAGATAAAAGATCCACAACACGAAGCTAAGGAAGATGTGGCTCGTTCGCGAGAGTTGAAACAAAGTTATCTCGAATAAAAAAAAAAAAAAAATGAAGTAAAGGATGTAAGGAATATACTAAATTAGAGAAACAGAAAAAACTAAAACATATTAAATACAGAATAAGCAATTCTAAAAATTAATTAAACGAAATATTGGCCTTAGTTAACAAGAGTACCAAAACAAAGAATTAACTCAGGCAGTAACGAATTGTCCCTATTTTTAAAGTAGACGACCCATTATATCGTTATTCACTATTTCAATTTTATCCACGAAAGGTTAAATAATCCACACTGCAAAATAATGAATTTTTTAATGTCTATACATATATGAAACTCCAATATTTATGAGGAAATGTCAACTGTTTCCTACCAAATTATAGATTTTAGTAAATGGAACATGAGTCGCAAAAATCAAGAAAATTCCTGCCATCCACCAATGAACATATTTTTTTTAAAACTATGTTAAATACAATTATTAAAAAATGTTCAATAATCTTTCTCAAGAAACTCTAAATTCTAACTTAATACAGTATTGACGTATATGAGGATAAACATATAAATTATAGTATCCACAAATGCATCTATTCATGTAAGAGATATTATAACATGAAATGAATAGAATTAATTTTAAATTATACTTAAGATCCTTTGACTTTGGTACAGGCCAATGCAATTTTAAATCATTGTCATTCCAATAAATAATTGAATTGAATTTACACCATGCTCAAAAAATATTACATTTTCACTTGGTTTGTTTTAATCTCAATCCACTATCCTATCTATGTAGTTTCATTGTTTTATTACATTAATTGTTATTTAACAAAACCTAATACATTAAAATATATATTTTTGTAGAACCTTTGAGATTATACATAACTCATCCATATAGTCGATTGTGACTCACATGAATAGGTTGACTTGGTAAAGATCATTCCCTTCTTTTATCTTGTTCATTTGGTGTTCAAATGTTACCTTTAGATACTTAAATACCAGATAATTTTGTATGATTTTACTCAGTTTTGTGTTCGTGTTTTTTTCTCTGGTGTGGCTTTACGTACAATACCGTTATAGCCATGGGTGATTTCTGCTGTAGGATGTTTTTTTTATTTAGTAGATTTTACTGTTCAGATATATTTTACCTGGTTCTATGATGGGAATTAAAATTATATAGGTATGCTAAAATTGTTTGGGTAGGTACAATGGAATTTTACTCGGATTCTGTAAATAATCCACAAATTCTTTTTGATTTTATTATCAAACCATTCTTACATTCTCGTATGACGAGAATCACAGAACAATAGAACCGAACTGAAAACGACCCGTGGGGTAAAAATAGAAGGCGTCCCAATCCAATAATACTCCAGCGTGAAGATAGAGTGACGTCAGAGGGGCGAAACAGAGACAGCAATAGTCTGAGAGGGACGGAAATAGCTGTGACGTCACTACCATTCATCCCTCCAGCGCGGGTCCGTGGCGGCGTTTTGCTGCCTGCATTGGTTTGGTTGCATTTTGTGTTCCATGGTATTAACGGTTTTATGAGGACTAGCTTCTTCGATCCAAACGTTTCATTTATTAAATAATGAGTTACATTTTACAACATAGTTATTGATTTGTAATATTTTAACTTTTAAAAATACTAAGTATAAGTGAACACTTATTTTCAAATTTCAAACAACAGAAACTCAACTAACTGTTTTACACATAATAATTATATCTTAAGAGGAAGTGATTAATTTAAATTATCTTTTTGGGCTTCACTCACCTTAATGACCTTCCGGGACTCGTCAATTGTTGAAAACCCAAAAAAAACACACACACACACACACAAAAACACGACGGAAACGACAACACTAAAATCGTCCCGGAGTTGGAGCCGACGTTTCGCGGGACCGACAATATAAAAAAACCTCCCGCTTCCTCAGGGCTTGTCTTGAGTTAATTTTTCCCGCACGCGAGCCGAACGCCTAACCACGAGTCGCCTAACGTCGGCTGCAACTCCGGGACGATTTTAGTGTTGTCGTTTTCGTCGTGTTTTTGTGTGTGTGTGTGTGTGTGTGTGTGTGTGTGTGTGTGTGTGTGTGTGTGTGTGTGTGTGTGTTTTTGTGTTTTCAACAATTGACGAGTCCCGGAAGGTCATTAAGGTGAGTGAAGCCCAAAAAGATAATTTAAATTGAAACAACCTCACCTATAAATATGTCATTCAGAAACAGGAAGTGATTAGCTATTAATTTACTATATCGTTTAACATGAGTTTAGTTTTATAAATACAACTGGTTTTTATGCGTATCTTCGCGCAATGATGTCTCAATGAAGAGTAAAGGCAATAAGTAAGGGCCTTTACTCGTCTCCCTCAAATTCCAGCTGAACTCGTTGGCTCTGCTCACTTTGCTCTATTTTTATTAAATTATTAATACAAATCATGTTCTGTTAAGTGCTTCAGATAATAAGCTAATCACACCTGTGTCTGTAAGAGTAACATTTAAATTGGAATGTGGCGAGAAAAATAATAAAAGTAAGCTCATCCACATTTCTCATATTTCTTTCTTTGATCTTGCAAAAGCTTAGCTTAATATGTCCAGTGGTATTTTACGTAATTACGTAGCAAACAAAGAAGCAAATAAACAAACGCACTTTCCCGTTTATAGTATTAAAGAGATCTGCAGAATATCAGGTTCCACACGGCTAAATAATTCAATCGAAGAACAAAATAAAGTTTTGATTGAAAAGTGTTCGAATTCCAGTATTTTGTTTTTCAGATAAAAAAGTTCCAGTTTCCCTTTGGCGCAGTGTTTTACTTTATTATATGCTACTTTAACAACTCCCTGCCCACCAAAATATTAACTGAAAAAAAAAATTGATGAAAGGTTAGCAACTTAAATAATTTTGCTTATAGAGGCGTCCTACCAACAAAACTCACCCCTTCTCTAAATATAAATTTACATGTTTTCTTTCCCTTCACAAAAGCAAAAGTGCAATGTCACATTTGACGAGCAGTTTCATATCTAATATTGATTAAAACTAAACATTATGTTCAATATTTTGAAAAGTTAGTCAATATCAAGTAAAAATATCATAAAATGTGTAGAATTGATAGTTGGAAATAATTATGAAGCAACAAGCCAAAACATGATACCAAATCATCTGTTACTAAGATTAACTAACAACTTAATAATAATTTTTTTATTGTTGTAACAATAAACATGTGACACTTTGATCTGTATATATGTATACCAAAATTAACTATCGTTGTTTCTTTCAACATTTATCACTCTGCATCTGTCACTAGTATAAAAGTTGGTTTATTAGCAGTAGCAACTTATTTAATGTTAAAGTCAAACTATGGTACCAAGCATGACGAAGACCATTCGGTATTATAGCTTCAGATTTACAGGTGACTAAACGAAACAAACCATAAGCAGTGGAAATGAATTACAGTGCTGCTTTAAATCAGTTTTCTTAAAAAGGTAATATGTAAATTAAACTTTTCTCATTTATTTTGTAATTAATTAATAAAAGTTGTTTTATGACGTTGCGTTGACTTGTAAATGGCACAGAAATCGCGAAAGTTTTGATTTAAACAGTATCTATAATTTTATTTCAATTGCCTTTGTAGGTTATAAAAATTATATCCAAGAAAATTCTGACGTCAGCTTTAGTATATAAATCGAAAATAAAAAGATGCATTCGAAAAATTCATCCAAATGATCGTAACACGAAGAAAATCTATTGATAAGATAATTAAAAAATAACATAATTATAATTATAAAAAATAACATAATCTAATTTAGGTACTTGGACAAACCACGTTAGTTTGTCCATCTTATGGTTTAACGTATAGACAACTCATAACTTGCTTATTTTAAAATTATTTTTTCTTTTGTTTCAGGTAAGTCCGATTCCTTTACTCCTAAGTTCTCTTCAGCAATGGTAAGTACAATGTTTTCTACTGCCAAGTCTCTCACGCTCCATCCGGTAGATTCTCCCCGGTGGATTTTTCATCTGGTTCTCCAGCTGCAATCTGAAAGCTGATTTGTGATTTGGGTTCCCATTTCTCATCGTTGGGCTGCGTTGTTAAACTATTTAACATCGGTTGAATTAAATGTGTCGTTTCATGTGCAAGCTTCCAACATTCAACTGATTTATTTTTGGAAATTGTTAATTACAGTAGAATGGTGTAAACAGTCAGTCTAGGGAGCATGTTATCTTCAATGAAATCTTCCGTGTGTCTATTATTGTAATTACTGTATTAGAATAAAAAAATCATTAATATAACTATATATGAATAAGTAATTTATATACTACTTCATAAATAATAAATAGTCAACTTGTTTAATAGATTTTCCAAATTATTTTTAAATTAAATGTTTATAATTTGATGTTCCAAAGCTTTAAAGTGACGATCTTTACCAAGGAACAAATTCTACTAAATTTAGGTAAATGACTTGCTATATTTTAGAAGGATTATAAATCTTACAAATGAAAAATTTGTAATCCAGTCTTTCACTAACAATTTTACGATATTTTTTTATATTTTTTCATAGTTGCGTGGGTGAGTGTGTGTAATACATTATTCGGCTTCTAAGCTACTTATATTCTATATAAACTCGAAAATACAGAAAAAAAACTTTTATGGAATTATCGTCCGGAGATGACTAGTTGGCCAGATAGGGGGTTGCGGGGTGAGAGGGAAGCTGAAGCATGCCATTGGCCAAAACAATTTGCTTTTATTTATTTATTTATTTTTTTATTTTTTTTAAATTCCACCATATGTTAAGCTATCAACAAAAACAGAAACATACAGCATCCCTTCGTTATTTTATTTTCTTTTGCAGTCAGCTATCTTTCTCTACATTGAATTAGGCGAGCTGTTTGTCAACAAAGATAATTGATTACTTTTTTAGCAAAATGTTTTCATGTAGAATAGTACAATCAAAATTAATTTTTATTCCTTAGTTAACAAAATTACCGGTAGGTTTCGGATGTAGATTTCCCCTCGCCCCCCAACCCCCTCAGTGGCCAACAAGTCATCTCCCGACATGATGATGTCAATTTTTGTCTAGAGTTAATGTATTATGAATACAATGTAGTTTTCACTGGCCAGTAAACTTAAAACGTCGAACACTATTATTTTTTTCCATTTAGGGCCTAGTCCAAATTTAGTTGATGATCTTCATAGTGTAAAATAACTACTACTTCAGACTTGTCCAATCCCCCCAAAAAATTATAACAAGTTTATACTTGTGAACTAATCCGCATACGGTTTTATAGAATGCATGAGATACTGCATGATGGAATAAATAACTGGATTTGCGAGGGGTTGAAAGTTTGGGCAAGCAACAGGTCTGGTATGACGTAGCCGTTGCCATGGTAACAACCCCCTCCAGCCCCTTCTTGCCACCCCCTCCCCTCCACAGTCGCCCACGGACCGATATAACTGATAACGTCAAGGTGATTAGACATCACACATCTTCTAGCGCTACCGCTGGCAGAATGCGGCGATTGTTCTGCTGCCTTGGCGATAGCCCATAAAATAATTAATGTGGTTAATCATAAACGGTGGGATACTATAAATATTTTGTCACAACCGATGCCATTCCACTCTTTAAAATAACGAACTAATGTCATTATCCCCAGCTTATGTCTGGAGCTCTGGTTGAAGAGGCCATGGGTTGTGGCACGGTTTTGCCCCCTCCCCAAAAAATCAGGTTAAGAGATATCCATCCTGACGGTCTCCATGAAGAAGAAATAGGCAGAAAAGTCTGTTTAAAGCAGTTATGTATGCGATAGTTTTGTCTTGTTCATAATATTTTGCACAACATTGGGTAAACTTTAAATTTATAAAAAAAATATTTTATTGATTTGATTGAAATAGTTTCGTCATTATTAGAAAATGATAAACGATTTCAAAATATAATTATTCATATTATAGGTGTTAATGTTAAAGAAATGCAGCAAACTGTGTTTTACATGAAAGCTACTGTAGGCCTATAACACTATCAAATGAAAGTCCTTAAAAACTTATTTAAAATTAATATACATTGTGAATTATAACAATTTTAAACTATAAATTATTTTACTACGTAGTACGAAAAAATTTCTGAACGTAATCTTATCTTATACTCTAAAACAAGCTCCGTTTGTACGGGCAAAGTTTTTTTTCGCCCCAAGGATTTTTGATTTTTTTATTGAATATGGGAGTTTTGGCCACCAGAAATCGATTGGCGTTGGTCCCATAGCTGGGAAAAATCCGGTTTACGCGCTAGAGCCCTTTAAAGTTTCCATGTTATCCTTATGGAGAGTTTATTAATTGAACAAAAAATCAGCTGATAACTGTAGATTTAACCAATGTGTTATATCTTTAAAGGAAAATTATACCAAAGTGCAGCACCCTTCGGCTTTGCGAGTGAGCGAAGAGAACGAGCTCGTCTTCAAAATGGAAGAGGGCGAGTGAGCGGAGCGAACGAGCTTTGTGTGAGAACGAAAGTAATAATTTTACCGAGCTTAAGCTCGGTCCCCCTGGTTCTAAGTATAAATTAACGGAGCTCGTCTAGACCATACAATATACATACTGGAAGATATATTTCTACCAGAGACAAATATTATAACGGGCAAAACAGACATTGTCAATACCGCTAGTACAGAGAACCTGACTGGGAAACCCAATAACAAATCCTCAAAGAGAATACCAAATAAATATTCATACATTTATTCAAATAAATCTGATATTTTAATATTTCAAAATTTAAAATACATATTTACTTGTGTAACTTCAGTAAGTAAGTCGATTGCGTCATATTATTTACCGTTCCCATATTAATTTACTCTGTTTCTGGCATGCACTTATATTAACAGATACACGAGTAACTATCTAATTAAATCAAACCTGTGTATGTAATATGATTGTGCCAGTGCGTCGGTTCATCATACAAAGGTTTATTGTAATTGGCTTGTTTGTTAATGGTGTTGGATTTAAGTTATGCATGGGAATTATTGTGTGGGTATGATCATAGAGAGTGATAATGTCATTCATATTCCCCTTTTCCACAAAATATTTATGCGTTAGAATACAGGTTTCTTTGGTAACTTACAATAATATCAAAGTTAACAGACAATGTCGTCCAGATGATTTACTTTATCGAAAATAAGGTTCACTCATATTTAGCCAATCTAATGAACAAGTAATAACTGCAGTTGAGTTTTATTTTGGCTAGTTGATCTTCTTTGTGAGATTAATTCATAATATTACAAGTATTTTAAATTTTAAATTAATATTTCAAACTTCCAATAAATAATACTTTATTGAGGTGAGGCCTTTCGCATTCAGTTTGAAATATTAATTTAAAATTTACACTATACTCCAATAAGAAGAGCTGTTGAAATGATCACAAGTATTGCTTAGACCGATCAATAAAAGCCCTTAAACACTCAAACTACTGCACAGACTGACAACTGTCACGTGGAAGAAAGTTTCGCGTATGGGTGCAGTTAACTCTGTAACATCTCGGTAACGTCTGGGTACATAGATTTTGTTGCCAATGAACATAAGCACCCACACACAAACGCTTTGTTTATTTTTACAGGCGGTAGTAAACTGGTTGAGGTTACCAATCTATAGTAGTTTCAGCTATTTTTAACCCAAACCGCCTCTAAGTGGTGCAGCGTCTGCGGGCGGCTCCACTCGCCTCTGGGATGGAGCGTCTTTGCGTGAAATTGCTTCTTCTGAAACACAAGGAGCAATTTACTGTAGGAAATTACTTGACGCGTTTTGCCTCTACTTAGCCTGCCCCGAGCGCTGAGAGTCACAGACGAAATGCGACAAAATGCGAGCTGGGCGATGAAAATTATCATATTAAAGTACATGAGCTGTAATTAATCATCAGTTACGTTTGAATGCCTATTAAATAACACTTCGGGGTTCTTCTAACTTTATTAAAACTGGAAAAGTTACTTAACGCCGTTAATGAAAGGTCATTTGTAATTTTCAACAAATATTACTAATTTGCTATTTCAAAATAACTGAAACAATAACTAGTTCTTGTAGATATGCTAGCTGTTATATTTTAGCTTTATTTTTGTATGAACCTTATACTATTAAATAGCTTAAAATATCTTATTCGTAAGTTAACTAGTTCAGTAAAAACAGGAAACTTTGATCTCTAAAGCTGCAAAGTTTAGAAAGTCAACATGCAAGTTTTTTAATACCTCAAAGACGTAGAGCTCCAACGGATTTCTTGAAGTTTTCAGAGTCGGAATCTATATTTATATCAGGTTGACCAAAAAATATTTATATTGCTTCTGTATTTATTTTAGCGCTTTCGAGAAGGAATGTTTCCCATCACCGTATTGTAGAACCAGCAAGTCGGACGCCGTTTATTTCAGTAGGGTATCTAATGACTATAATTAATAAGTTGAATTCCTTCAATGATATATACTCGTATACTTTCTATATATACCGGGAGTCACAGACCACCCGTACACCCATTTTAAATTTTAAGTAAATATTATTTCACAAAAACAAATTATGCCGTTATAGCTAAACATTTTACGCTCTATTTATTGACACTAATTCCATTGTACAGGATGTACCAGTCACCATTCCAGCCAGATGCTTGAGATTTTTACAGCAATTTACGAATAGGGGCAACTGATTAGGGGGCAAGGGAGTGGAGCCTCCATACAGCATAATACCTAGCATATTTGCATGGTTGATTATGATTTTACAACTCTCTCAATTTCAAAAATTACGGGGAACTAAGAATTTTTTTCAAAAACTAGCCAAAGGCGATTTTCAAAGCTTGTCATTATTGTTGATTATGTGTAGTGTGTATTAGCCGGTTTTCTTAATGTCTTGGCGGACCAGTTTTTCGGTGGAAGTAAACTCGACCTGCCTTAAACTCCCTTTAAACCTCCCTTTCTCAACCTGCTTAAACTCGACTTTATAGTCATTTACGAATTTAGGACAACCTCTAAGGGGGCATGGGGACGGAGCCCCCATCGATCCGTAGGCGGGTTTTAAATATAAAACCTCCACTTTTTACGATTTTTTTTAATTCTTCACGTGACTTAAAACAACTTTGATTCCCCCCATACAACTCGTGCCCCTAATCCTAGCGTTTTAGGAGATAATGAGGGTTAAAATTGAATTTTCCCCTATAAGATTAACAAGGGAACATTTTCACATCCATTATTTATGAATATTGAACGTTAAACAGCACTGTCCAAGAATGAAAATGTCTTCACATGTAAAATAATATTCTTTTATAAAATATCGATTATTACGTAATTTGTTTTGCTATTCCTTACATTTTAATAATCTTTTCCGTGTAGTAAATTTCATGGAAAACATGATTTTTGACAAAACGAATAATTTATGATGTAAAATTATTTAAAAGAAGGGTGTAAGACATTTTTTTGCTGGGGATGTTTTCTTTAAAAATAATGTTCGGAGATAATAAATTTGTAAATTTGTTCCATGTTATTCTCATGGGAAAAATCTAAGTTGTAATTGTCAATATCTCCTAAACCCTTAGGATTATGGGTAATGTTTCAATAAAAAATAAATTTCTCTAAAAATTATATGTAGAATCAAAAAATATCATTAAAAGTGGGGGTTTGCACTTAAAGTAAGTGCCTTTCGGTTTGGAAAGGTGACTTCTGGTGCTCTCTGTACATTTAAATCACTATCAATCGATAGAGCGTAACCGGTTTACCTAAAATGGAACATTTTTTTTGTTAAAAATTGATTCTGTAAATTTAAAAAGGGTGTACGGGTGTCTTTGACAGCCGGTATACAAATCTTATTCTTTTTTATTTTATTTTATGTTTAACTAAAGCTCATTGATATAACTTATTAAGAATTTTTTACATAAATGTTCCAACTGCCAAATTATTACGACTACACTTTACTTTTCTTTTTATTTACCAAAACTTGGAAAATTTATGTTGTAAATTTGTTTCTTTAAAATGTTATACGTCAATTCATTTAGTGTGTTATTATTATCAAATAGTTGTCAATCTTTTTAAAGAGTATATTTTATTTTACAAAGGTCTCATATTACTATTGTTCAATAATTATATTTTATCAATTTAAAATTTTATACAAATATAATATAACATTACAAAAGTTGTTTTGCGTGATTTTATTAGTGTTTTATTATTTTTATAGTGATTTTTATACCTATTTTTTCATGATGCACAATTAACTGCAGTTAATTTTAGTTGGTTTAGGTAAACAAAAATATATCTTGTTATTAAAAAAATTTTGCTAGGTTCTATCTACAACACAAATACAAAACAAATATGTTTTCATTATATTTTTCACATTTGAGTCAAAATAATTTTTTCACTATGAAAATAGGAGGTAATTTTCTCGCCGTCAGGTTGGCAGCTCCGTGGGTGCATGTTGGCACCACTGAGACAGTCTGTCAGTAACTCGGCGGTCTCGCGTCGCTTCACACGCGGTTCTAACTTCGCTCAACCGGCAACGACTAAATGTTACCTTCTCCCCGATAAGCCCTATATAAACCTGATAATGCTAGTTGTGTGTCTATTGTTGATCCCATAGTGACTGGTAAGCGAGAAGGTACTAATATCGAGTGGTCGGTTCTAAATGTTGATAAGGGGTAACAGGAGATGTAGCTTTCATGTGAGCACCGATGAGTGTAAAGTGCACGAATTAAATGTTAGTGTTTAGGAATAAAAATTATCACTTACAAAACAAAAATATATTGCATTAGATAGCTTAAGTATATGTTCTGTCCACAATTGTAAATCACAAACGGAATAAAGTTGATAAAAGCGTATTTAAAATCCATGGAAATGTACTTTGATTCATAGAAATAGACGTATACATTTTTTAATAATAAAAAAACAAATTGTGATAATTAAAAATAGGCAATGATTCTAGGATCAAAAATAGAAAACAATCAATGAATAAAAGAAAAGTCTCACTTAATCTAATTTATTAGTGGTGAATTATTTTTTAGAAATATTCTAAATGATAAGGGTCGCAGTAGGGCACCGCCATGGTTAAGGGTTAAGAGGAAACACTTGGGCCTAATCAATATCAGGTGGCAGGTGGAGTATTTGTGAGGCTATATCGGGCCGGTCCCCCACATTCCTCCGTGGCTCAACTAATACTGTTTATGGATAAACCACCATCAACACTGCTAAAACAATATTTACCAACCGGACATTTTGGCAACTCCTAAATACCCAAATACTCGAATTTAGTTACATTTTTTTTTTTTGAAATTATAGTATGGAACCAAACGTATATGTTTGTTTATTCTTTTTCATCCAAAGAGTAGGCATACTATACTGTTGTTATTTTACCCCAATTATCACCTGCAAAAAAAACAAAACTCAATGCCAAGTATAAAACCAGAAAGGAATATTATTTTGGTATAATTCGATAATCAATCATTTTAATCATGTTGTTTACTACATTTGAATAATAATTAAATTATAAAAACTGTACGAATTTTAATCTGTTGAATGACACTTTATTAACCTAACAAAGTCCACATTCCGCCACAGAAAATGTACGGTACACGACGTATTAAAAGAACATGTATAAAATTTAAAAGATGATATGTTTAATTAACTTATTTTCTAATAGATTCTATTTATTAATATTTGGGTGAACACCAAAATAGCATTAACTTTACCTATCTAGGTTGTTCGTTGACAAGTTAACGTTTGTATGAATTCGATATTATAAATATTAAATAAAAGTAACAAAGGAGATACTAAAAATACATGGTAAAAAAGTCGTTTGTAAGTGAACAAATTTGTAGCCATTATAAACTGCAAGACAAATTTGCTCCAAAATTGAAATTTGATGACTTTCTGGTCTAAAGAGGAAGGCGTTGCAGCACAAAACAGGCAGTCATCTATCATAGTTTAATGATGTACTTTCATGGAGGGAAACAGATTGCTCTGCCAACAATAGGATATAAATAGTGGCTAATTTACCGTTATGTTCTTTCAGGCATTGCAAAGGCTGTAAATCATAGTTACTCATTCAATCAGCAGTTAACCTACAAATATCCGAATTATGTCGCAGGAGTTTGGACTTTCAATGGTTAAGATTAAATCAAGCATGGAATAAAGATCTCATTAGGTTATAATCATTTTTGCTATCATGCTATGTAAACCACAGAAATTGTTATAAAAAATTAAAAAATATTTGTATACCAGACTTGAGAAAACACAGCTTTACATTACATATCACGATAAATTTACACACCACCGTCCCATGCCGACAAAACAAGCCTTTTCAGTATTCCAGACTCCAGACATAGGCCTACCTACTAGTCCACGTTCAACATACAGATGGGTAATTTATTCTAAGCTTGGAATTAGCCCCGAAAATAAATTTTAGGTTGTTAAGTTCTTTTTGGATAAAAAATGTTAAAACCCACAAGACTTGCCTACGTATCAAAATAAAACCACGAAAATGAAAACAGTAAAATTTTAAATAATTGGTGTATAAAACAATATTCTTAATGAATTGTATTCTTTAATTTTGCTTTCTTCCTCAGTTATGTCATAGAAACAAATATTTCAACAAACATGTTTAATAAATGAATCAACAAATCTCAAATTGAGTATTACCATGTTGTATCGATGGCTTTCTTAATGTTTATTGGTTTCTACTTACTTAAGTCTTCTTATTATAACATAATCTTCCTAGCTTCAATTGCTAGTAACTACAACTATTTTTTGATACTATTGTTTGTGGTTTTGTATTTTTTATTTTATTTTTTATGTCATGTGTTAAATATTTTATAAATTTGGGTGAAAATGTAAACTTTTAACGTTTGAAAAGAAAACGTTCATTCGCAAAAAAGAAGATCTTAGAATCAGAAAAATGTCGTCCGTTTGAGATTTACATAAACACTTTAGGTAGAATTTTAAAGTAATTTTCAACAAGATTAATTATAGAAGTAGATTAAAAGTCCGAAGAAGTAGCCTACATTTAAGAGAGATACATTCAAATCCCGTTTACAATTTTTAGTAATTTAGTTTAACCCTTTTGCGATTCTATGCCCGAATTTCACCTATTGTGGGAAACGTACCGGAAACCCTTACTAACTGTAACTACAACCAATACTACGAATCTATTTTCATCTAAAATAATGAAACGTGCAAAGAAAATACGATTCGTTTTGGTAAACAGACCAGTTTAAATAACACTAGAGTGACGTCCTACTTATTTACTTAGTTTAGTTATCGATGAAAAACAAAATACTTTTACTTTTTTGTACCTCACTTAAACTATTTTATGTTTTTTTTTAACTGTTGATGTTGTATGATTTTTAAATGTTTTTTCTTCCACCGTGCTCTTTTTAAAGTTTAGCATGAAATTAGGGAGTAGACGTAAATCAATCGAAGAAATTAACAACTTCCGGTATGGTTTATAAGTTAGAATGACACTTCACAGTCATAAATATATTTACTTCGATAATAACGAATAATAAAATCAAATTTATAGGTTTAGTTGCGTGTAGATTTATTAGTAACAAATCTTAAGAATTCGAACTAAGTTAAATGAAGGCTATTATGCACTTGCATGAGCCAATAGTTATTTTAAAGACACATACTCAATATTTGTATCCAGATTATTAAAGGTCAGAGGCAAATATTTAAGTCATCTTCGTCTTAGTAATCATTGTTGATAGGCTATAACCGTAGATTATAACTTTAATTGCTATTACCCTTCAAAAATTAAGTAACAATTTAAAAAATAAACCGAGTAAATATTGAAGACGATCAGAGACAACCGGATTCCTCATTATTCCTTGTAATTTATGTCGTTGTTAGTTGGTCGCTTGAGTTTCAGCGTTATAGCTTCCTAGAATGTCATTATTTTCTATTATGATGACGTAATTAGTTTTACACGGTTGGTACACACCAATTATCTGCTGCATACTTCGTCGAGCAGTAATTTTGTTTTAAAAGCGTAATTGCGCCGTTTCGGTAGTTTGAATTTTAGGTGGTCTCAATGGAAAGGGGTTTCAAAATTAGCTCTTTGGCAGGATCAAAATATGTATGAAATCCGTCCTTTAGCTATGTCTAACGATTGCAACCTTGATTTTTATAACCCTTCTGCTTCAATTAAAATGTCACCACAGGAATTTATATAAAACAAAATCATAAACAGCATATTTTCCTCCTCCACTTTGACTTCACAAGAATTTCAGTGTAGTCAGACACCGCAGCTGAAGTGTAGCAGATCCTCCATAATGCACTACTTTGCAACTCTCTAATAACAATAACGGCTCCAGTGTACAGTACTACCAAAGGTACTACTACCTTGGCTCGGGAACACAGTCTACAACGCGGTTCTCAGTTCTCAGTTTAACCCTTATAGCGTAATTTCCCATTAAGTTTCGGGTAAAAAGTACCCTTTCAAGGGCTGGTTTTATGTAATCGAGTTTCTTTTCGGTGCCGAAACGCGTTAATGGAAGTGGGGCATTGTTTCTCCCTGTGTAAAGTAAACAACTCGTCTGTGGTGTTAATAAATTTACTTGTACATCATTATACTAAAGTGATTGTAAATTTCCATCCCACAATACATTTATAACAGGGATATTTCCTTTTGTAACAAACTTATTTCGACATAGACCCTCAAATTTAAATTACATTGAAATTTTGGTACGTCTAGTTTTTTGTGTAGAGATTATTTTTATAGTCTAGTTTGGGATCGAATTGTTTATACAGACAATTACTTAATATACATTTTACGTATAGGCCTACATTTATTTTTATTGCGTCACGCAAGCTAGTAAATAGTAAAAATGTGCTTTTAGATCATCGATCATGATGTATCGTAGTTTACATATTACAATATAAAAATGCGATCAAATAACACGAGATTTTAAGAGTATCGCATGCTAGAAAAAAAACTTGTTTCAAATAGTGAGAAAATAAGAGTAGATGTACAGCTAAAAGGAATGGAAGGTGGTAAGTCGTCCTCCATTTCACGGGCGAGTGGTTTTCTAATAGAAAAGGATGAAAGAAAACGGAGGTTCCATTTAAAGAAGTGGTGGGAAAAGAGTTGATAAATTGACCTCAAGTTTCATGTTGAATTAAGCGGAAAAATACCAAACATCGATCAGCTACACCTGCCTACTGTTTTACCTCTTTTCCTCCTCTCCTTTCCTCTCTCGCAGATATTATTATAATTTTTTTTATATGTAACAATCTTAATATTATTAATATCATAAACTTGTAGTTTTATAAATTTTTTAACTTTTACTTGATGGTTTACAAAAAGATCACTTTCTTTTTTGGCTTCTATTACTTTTTAAGACACCGAAGCGACGCTACCAGGGCTTACTTTAAGGTGAATACGAATGAAGGATGAAGGTAGAATGGATGTAATGCCTTTTGTAGCTCTGTTACTGTCTGGCTCTTTAGACAGGGTTATTAATTAATAACCAAACAACCAATGATATAGCTGAATCCAGTTAGGAACTATTAAAAAGATATTAACTTTTCTCAGGATCGAACCGGCGAACTTCAGGTTCAAAGGCGAACACTTTGATAATTATTCAGACTAGGATTTATATATTGTATGGCCTTTTTTATAGGATATGGGTTAAAGGGTTATTGTTCTTCCACAACACAAAACTTATAACTTGATATAAAATGGTAAGAAATCATTATCATTATATTCTGAGACTATTAAATTAAAAAAGGATAACTTTTACCTTCATTATTTTCATATATGAAAATTATAATTAAGAAACTTAAGCATAATCATCGCAAAATATTAAATTCATACACTACAACTACTAACAGATAAAGTTGTATGTAGTACTCTTGTTGTCTTGTAAAATATTAAGTAATATTTGATTTAACTTTAAACGATTCGAAAGAAATTATCCCTTTTGTAACCATTTTAAGTTTATATTTCAAATACTGGATGTCGATACTTAATTTATTTCATTGTATTGAGAGCACTTTAACGATATAACAGGAAAGGATGTAGAGTAAGATATTATTGATGTATCAGACAAATACATTTGGTATATTGCTTGAAAATGTTGCGCAGTTTTCAGAAACCGATCTCTATATTAAATAGGGACAGCAATTTTAATAATCGTTTATTTAAGTCACTTAGGCATAATAATTATAATATTGTCAGGTAATGTATCTACATGATCAATGTAGTAAATTGAAAATTCTGGCCTTTTATTTTATAAATTTATGAGATCAAAAATTGATATTGTGGCTCTATTATACTACTTCATTGCAGGGTATAATTGTCATCAACACATCTTTCACGTAATTTGGCGTCTGCTTTATAGGGTTATACGGTAATAGTAGTTTTCATCAGCAGGACGGAAAGTGTTTTTTTTTCTTTGCGCAATCGGGGTTTACGAATGAGGCGAAGCCGAGCTCGGAAATAGAGATTTAGCACAGAAAAAAACACTTCCGTCTGAGTGATGGACAACGTTTTTCATCATACTGCAAAAATACAAAATAGATAACTCCTTTAAAAGTAAATTAATTAAAATTTCATAATCCGTTTACGTTTAGTAGTTGACTTTCATCTTAATTTGAATTCTGTATTACTTATAAACCGATGACATTATACGTGGAACTAAAGAAATGTCAAAATCCTGCATTAAAATTGTAGTCTGTAAGTCGTTTTTTGCTTACATTGGCCTTATTTGTTTTGGATTAGTATGATTTTTGCTCAAGAAAAAAACAACTTTTGAGGTTAGCGCACGTAAAGAATTAACAGATGTTTTTTCTGCGCACTTTTAAATGGCTACAGAAAAGGCCAACTTTGTGGACTATACAAGCCAGAAAACGGCTGTTCTGTGTGCAGTATGATGAAAACAAGGATTTTAATATATACAATATATCCGACCGTTTTAACAAATGATAAAACAAATGCTTTCACCCTTTTTGCATACAATGAGTCATAGAATCAAAATAATTTAAATGGAATCCAGGTATTTTGGGACTGTAATTTTTATTCAACGATTGTATCGGGATCGGGATATGAAGAACTTTTATAATATTATTCATTACCATCCCTGACAACGATTTCTCATTATTGAAATAACGTATAAAAATACTTCCACAAAGAATTAGTGTAATCAATTTTATATGTACAATAATATGAAAATATGTACAGTAAGTGCAAAATATTATTTCAGTATTATGATGAAGATGTATTGTGACTTTAATATGAACTTAATGTATATTTAAACTTATACTACTTATTGCTAGGCACATATTTTACCATTTACGGTTTAGGAAGATGTTCTGAAGCATTTTGTGTAAACCAGTAACATGTCATGTTACATAAACCTAGTTCAAGAAGATAATCTCTTCTTTCCCGACAGTTTTCGGATATATTGTGGGAATGCCAAACTACTTCAATATTGATAAATATTCTTTGCATTCGAAAAAGTTATTGGTGTTCTATATTTAATCTTTGCAGATAATAAAAATTGTACAGTTTACGATTTAATATTTTATTAAAAATATGTTTATAAATAACTATATTATCCTTTTCCTAATGTTAAATTACGTTACAATTAAACTACATTTACATTATTTTAGTCATTATTAGATCTCAAAATATTTTCTTAAATTACTAAATTATTTGTTTCTTTACTTTTAATATTAAACAAAAATAAAACTTTCAAGCCTCTATCAATAGCAAATATAAAATTTTAACTAGTTAATATATTTTCAGCTCTTTTAAAATAATCCTACCTCACTTAAAGACGCTTTTTAGTAAAAACATAGCCCCGTATCGCTTATCATTTGCCCTTATCAAGCAACTGGTGGAAGCTCGGTGTCACTTTAACAAGCGAAGGCGGAACATAATCAGAGGTGTTATGTTTTCATTTGCACGGGCCAAATGAGAATGTTACACGAGGGATGGTGTGTGTGTGTGCGTGTGTTGTGTGTATAGCTTCGCTCGTTATACCTGTGTGAGCTGTCGACACTGTCACTGTCGCCGAGCCTTACACTGCCTCTACGACATTTTTAATTTCATTAAACTTCTTTATAATTATATTTATGATGTTATACCAGTTATCATTTATTTAATTATTTTTTATATTTTTTCTTAATTTATTCTTTACATATTACTAGTTATTTTAATTTCATAAAAAAATAGTTAAAAAAGGAATGGTTTGAGCAGTTTAAATAAATAGTTAAAAATATATAGTTGAATGAATATTGAAAAGTTGACAATTTAAAAAAAAAATAGTAAACAAATTAACTGAAAATTGTATATTAAAATATCAAATTAGGCTACGTTTTAAATCACTCCGACTCAATTTGTTTATTAATTTAAAAATCATTTCGTATGGAACATTTTCTTTAAAAGACAATTTATAAGAAACTAGCAATAACTTTAATATATTAAACCGATGACCACATATACATTGTGGCTTACCTGTTAACACGTTGAAATTTATGTGTATAATATATGCATATAAAGTTCACTTAATCTACGTAGACTCTCAAACTTCATGAGCGCTTTGAATATAAAAAGTCAATCATGTCACGGGTGGGTTGTAGCTGAAGAAACCTGCCAATTTTGATAAGTGGGGGCGCAAAGAATCTTGATAAATAGACCTTAAATCCTGCGCTGAATTGAGCGGAAAAATCGTAAGCACCGATCTAAAGCTCCCTACCCCCCTCAGTGGCCCAAGACTCTCTTTAATCATCTTCATACAATAATGTTAATTATATGTTATTATTTTAATAATTTCAAACAAAGGTATGCACTTTTACAATACATAGCTTCATAATTTCATTTTCATACAAGCGTAGCTAAAGTTACACAATAGTAAAACTAACCCAGTTTCTTTAATTTAGTTTTACCTAAAATCAGGCGAACCTTACCAGTTTTCCCTTATCAAACAACAAAATTGTTCAATATGCTTCGTGTCATTTTCGTACAACTAGCGTCTTTAAAGAATAAACGCGTGCTAGGTGAAACATGAGTTGGTCCTATACTAGAAGTTTATATTTAAATGTAACAAAAACAACTTTATATTACACTTCTTTATTTTTCTGTCTATTTCCTCTTGTTTTTACCTAGTAGGCAATACTTAAACCTTTTGTTTATATTGTTACATAAAACACAAATTAAAATGTCCCTGTGATTTTGTGATGTAGGCTATGCCATTATATGATTATCAGTACGGTACTGTGATTTATAAAAATATTAAATACACGTTAATATATTTAAAGTTGTTTGCACATTTAATTGTGATAAATAAAAATACATCAAATTGATGGGATGAATAAAAAGTTATTTAATTTAAAACTTTAGCTAAAATATGATAGAAATAAGTTATGCGAAGCTTTGAAATAGTTTTGTACAATTTATTTTGGTCTGAAAATTTTCAATTTTGTGCAGCGATTTTGGTCGACATTAGGCTTAATTGTATGGGTACTCATCCTCTACACTAAATTCATTACCATAAAAAAACATGTAAATAAAATTAATAAAAATATATTATATTTATTTTGAATTTTCTTAGTTTATCAATGTTTTCTGATTGTAAATAATCCTTATATAAAAAATTCTTAGTATTCGTTATAATTGACTATCGTCGTGGTTTCAAACTAAAATACAAATAATTTAATAACGAACATTTCCGGTATGAATGTGTACGGCTAGCACACCTAACCCATATTCAGTACTATAAATGACTTTGAAATAGTCATTAGTTTCGGAGTTTAAAATTTCTATTGAAAACTTGAACAATTTCAGTCAAGGATAATAAACATGCATTACTATATCCAAGCTTTCCCAATAAAATGTAAACAAATAAATTTCCATAATTAACAAACAAGACCAGTGATTACATCTCCTGCGCCCCCTGTTGACATCTCGCGGCGGACCAGTCGAGGTGACAGTGCGGTGTTGCAGTGTGACGTCAGTAGCTGCCGAGTGGACCATTTGCCAGTCACAGTGGTGTTCCCCAGGGCAGCATGCTAGGACCGCGCCCGGCCGTGTCGACCACCTCGTGTGTGTCTACTATAGAACCGCCCTGCGCCGCCGCATCAGGCAAGTCCACTATACAGATATGTTATAAATTAAATATTTGTTCATATCATGCAACAAATATTACCGTTTTCCTAATTCATTTCCCAAATTTAATGGAATTGGTTTTGTGCTTGAAAACCGTCAAGTTAAAATTTACACATATTGTAATCTAAAATAGCATAGGGTTTTATCATTTTCTCGAAGAATAAATTTCAAATTCAATGCAAAGTGAATAAATAGAAATAATGCAACGTTGCATGGAGAAATTAAAATACACATAATATTAGTATGTTAAATATTCTTTATTGTATAATACAGTATAATGGGTTACTGTTTTTCTTACCTTATTATCATTTTATAATTACATTTAAAATTATTAACTTCATTACTATTTCATAAATGTTAATCGGTATTAGATATGCATACACAAATATTGTGTCGTAATAGTTAGTTACTTTTCAACTATTTAGGCTTAGAGTTATAAGAAAATGCATTGTTATTCCAGTTGCATGTTAACTTTAGCGTAAGTAAATAATTGTAATTTGTTTGTGTTCAACCACCAGATGTGTGCAAGCTTCTATTGTAAACAGTTTACTATTATTATTCTGGTATAATGTATGTGATTTTGGTTACTTTTTATATAATTATTGGTTTATCTTACAATAATTAAATCAACATGTTAAAATTTTATTTCCATTCAAGCAATAAACACAGCAAAATGTGTTTGCTATCCCGTGAATCATATTTATTGAGACGTATTCTTTGGACCGTACAGATTATTGCTTTAAATGAGAAAATACCCCTTAAAAATTACTGTTGTCTTAATTAAACGCAGCGAGCAGGTACCGACTGTAGAGGTCTGTAGATAAGAACCCATGAAGGTTAATTTCTGTGGTCGAAAGCAGATCACGTAGTTTGCGATTAAAACTTTCATCGTTTAAAATGGTTAGTCTTAATGTTCCTTCGACACAACAAGCCTTAGCCAAAGTTAAATAACATTATTCCAAAAATCTCTCCTTAAATACTCCATGTTTATATCTAAAAAACGTTCTTAACAAAGTAATTAAAAATAAAGTTCAAAAAATACAAATTAGGTTTATATAATGATTGATCGGGTTTATTTAAGTTATATTAAATTCTGGCTAAAACACTAGTAAAAAATGTCTAGCTTATACATTGCCCACAAATATTATACTATATCGATTATAAGAAACCTATAGAGTATCTTAATTATTCATGGCATTAAACGAATGAAACAGGTTTTCAGTACCTTTTTGTTTTCCAGTAAACTCAAACCCCAAAGTGATATAATAAAGTGCAAAAGACTACACCGCCTTTGAACGCCCACACTACAAAACTTTTGTAATTTGAAACCCTTTGTCGATGAGATATTTCAAACATCTGCTGTGTGTATCGGCCATTTAATATTTGTAGGTATATACCAAAACTTTTGTTATTTGAAATCCCTTTTCGATGAGATAGTTAAACCACCCACGGTATGTATCAGCCATATAATTTTTATAGGTAAATACCATCAGTTAATTTTTTGTAATGATAAAACAAATTAAATATAGATTTAAGATAAACTGTGTTAAATATATATAATTTTACATCATGATATAGCATTAAGATACTGACTTTGCAACGAGATAACTTTAAATATTTTAATGATTTTATGACAATCGTTCTAGTTAATTATGGTGAACATTCTATGTATCTAGTTCTTTAACATCTAATTTTATCCATTAATATAACAGTTAATTAGTAAGAACATGTTTCTAACTTTACCTATCTATTGTGTAGACGAAGAGCAATATTGTTTTAGCTTCTTTAGAATTACGCAGAAACGAATTGCAATAAAATTTGCACAACTATATTCGGCTTTGTTTTGACAGGTTTGGGGGCTCTTGGAATTTTACAATTTTACCCTTAAGGAACTTGCTGTTTTTACTCGTAAATATAATTACCGTTGAGCGTTTTTTAACATATAATTAATATACTCGTAATTTTGTAAATGTGTTGCACATGAGCCAAAATGATTAAGCCACTAGTTTTTGTATGTGTCATGTATGATATTTTTGGTAGGGTGATTTTTGCTAGTATAAAGCAACTAGTCATAAAATTTGTCACCAATTAGGACTTATCAGATTTCATAGTTGCTACCATGAGAAAGGTTAATAAGGCTTTCATATTCTATGTATACTAATATTACTTCTAATTGACCGTGCTTCGATTATGCTTTACACAGTGCGTCAAAACTCCATACAGTACAGCTTTTACTGCAGTGAATTCTACAACATGCCTTCCCCTTCGTTTTGATTAAAGTTTATACAAGTTTCATGCTGCTATTCAAATGTACCGCAACATTACGTGGCGTGCAGTAATTCAACAAAGACAATCAAGCGGTTTCGCAGAACTTATGTGTTTCCTTCGTCAGCCCACATTGTCTTAACTTCTTCGTGTCTTCCAACTTTGTTATTAAATTTGTTCGTGTTTTTATTTCATTTGTCATCGTGGCCAGGTGACCTTAAGTTAAGCGATATCTGTGAAGATAATAATAAGTCAACGTGGTACTTTAACGGCAGTCCAGTACTTCGGTGGTACTATCCTGTTTTTTACTTAGACTTATTTAATTTATTTGAAAGTTTTACACAGTTTTTGTACATTATTTCTTCCTTTTTAGCTCAAAGTAACCAAGGTGCGTGATCTTAAAACGTTTTAACACCTAATCCTCTAAAAACCCCTTCGGATGAATTTGATGCATATTAAAAAAATTTTAAGGCAGAGTTCTTTTCAAGTGGCCAAATAATTTATCTTACAAAAATGGAATTTTATACACATATAATTAAAATTTAATGATAATTTTATATTTGTTGTACGTTTTTCCATTGCACCAAGTGCTAAGGTGCGTGATGACGTCACACCCTCGACAATTCTATTACCATTCTCAAAATATAAAACAAAAATTCTCAGATATACATAGAAGATAAACTAAGTTTGGTAGTTGATACTAGATTTTTATTACGTTCTAAATTTTAACTACCATCTTTTGTACGCCATATTGGATTGTGATGTTTGTATTATGTTAAATAAATGTGATATATAACACATGATTTAGGACTATTTTTTAAGCTTAACACCCTACCGATATCAAAATTTTATTTAACATTTTACTAAAAATAAAAATCATGATAAGCTTATCGATGTCACTGTTAAACTAAAAAACAAAAAATTATAAATTACAATACCTTAACAGTTTAGTAAATTTATTCTGCAACATTAAAACCTGTACTGTAGCATACTATTCAGGGATTTTAAATATAAAATACCTTCTCTTTGAGTCTATTCGCGGTAATTACTTAAACAAACTCGTCCCCAATCCTTCTGTGGACATGGGCAGTACGGTTGAAATTACAGTAGGTGTGAAAAGGGTTTCCTGGTATAAAAGACTGATTGATCTAGCAAGTTATTGCATTGTTGTAAATCATGGGTATTTAAAATACCTGGAAATTGTAGTTCTCCTGATACTCATTCGGTGCATTCTAGTTTTCAATCGAACAGTTTTGTTCGATCGTGGATATTATGTCATTGAGTGAACATAGTATTTAAATCGAAATTATTAGTTTTTACAATCATTTAAGTTAAAAAAATGGAACCAGATGTAATTGAATTTAGTACAATTATTTTAGTTTATAATAAAAGGATTTGAGAAGATAAATCTTATTGAGGCAGCGTATTAAGCGTAAACATTGTTCAATATCATCATGTGTCTCAACACAAAATTACATTAAAACTAAGCATCTCAATCGAATATGGCGAACCCAAGATGGCAGTTAAAATTTATGGCTTAAAAATCCATTAGCAACTAACAAACTGTGATATGTGATGATATAATGTCGATTTAAAAAAATTTAACGAAACAAGGGATTTTAAAATATTTTAAATCTTTTTACAAAACAGTTAATATTTTGAGAACGCAAACAGATAATAAAAATCTTATTGCGGCATGGTGTTCAACGCAATACATTATTTTGAATGGTGGTTCACAACCCTACTTTCACAATTAATTAAAAAAATAAAAGTTAATCCCAATACGGCAGATTTAAGATGGCGGCAAAAATGTGAACACATTAAAAAGAAGTTTAGACTAATCAATTGTGTTCGGTGTTGTTTGGGAGTCGATATCTAAAAAAAAAAAAAAAAAAAAAATGTAATTAGGGAGGCAAATAGGGGAGGGGCATTTAAGTGCCCCCCCTCAACCTGTACTCCCCCTCTATATAGGAGTTTTCAATGTTTTGTATCACCCTGATAAAAATTTAAAATTAACAATTTAATTGAATATTATTAAAAACTATAACGTGTATTTTGATAACTTTATTGCCAGTTTATATGCTGACTTTATTATGCTCAACTTTATTGATAAAAAGAGTAAAAATTGAATGGACTATTAAATTGTAAAAGTTGATTACAGGTACTGGATAAAGTGGTCAACTAAAGCCGCGTCCGCACTGGCCGAACATTCGTGGCGAACTTGTTCGGCGAACACAAAAATCAACAAACATTCTTAACGAACAATTAACCGGCCATATGATTTACATTCTAAAAGGCTAGCAACGAACAAACAAAAGTTCGGGAGAACTTTGTTCGGCGAACATGTTCGGCCAGTGCGGACGCGGCTTTATATTCCTAATATGAAAATTGTATTTTATTGTACTCTTAAAAAAGGAATAAATTCAATATTTCACTATTTTATATTTAAATTATTTTAGGTTTAAGAGGCCTGAATATTATTAAACATTAACAAACTTTGATAGTACCTTCATAACGTGACAGTATGCCACAAGTATAGTAGTATCATTGATAATAACGTTGATACAATCCAATGGTAAAGGGTCGAGGTATCCTCCACAATAATTTTCATGTCTATATGCTAAAGAATATTTTAAAAACTGACACCTTTTATAATATTACTTTTATTGGATGTAAAGTTTTTTTGTGATAAATGTAAGTCAAACTCACGATTCTCTTCCTTTCAATTATAAACTCATTTAACCTTGGTTGTTATATCTACTGTATCATATTTTCTTTATTTGAAACGTAATATGGGCTTGATATTTCCCACAAGGATGGTATTTACAGTTAATTTGACAAGCGTCACACTGAGGTCAGATTGACCAACCAACCCACACAGCAAGAGGGTGTAACTCCGGTGAGGGGTGGGAGAGGAAGGGGAAGAATTTATCATTTGTAGGAATGACAGGGAGAGGCCTCATCTGTCTTGACAATAATATTGATAACTGTCAGTCCCAGCCGGGGTCGCGACTGCCAATATAACCTGCAATGTCGCAAACCTGGACAATCCAATTCGTTCAATATCACTAGTTTCATTTTCAAATTGGTAGACAAGCAAAACGATTGAATAGTGTTAATGTAATTTGAGAAAACTACTTCAACTTACTTCCACTTGGTACTGCTTTGAAAAAATGTTACAAAATTAAAAGAGTTATATTTTCCCCTGTTTTCTGACACTTTTTAAAGTCGCACCTGATTATTAGAAAATAAATGGTTATAACCATTTGTTGTAAAAAGTATGAAGATAGTCTAATTTAATCGCAATAAATTTCGTGATTAATTACTATTATTTGAGGAACTTATGAAATTTAAAGTCTTTCCCCTTTTTTCCTACCGTTTTTTTCACTGGTTTTCATCTTCAAGCCCCGTTCGACTTTGACTTATTTCCTAGCGACCTAAAATCCACATTCAATCGTAAAAACAGACTCATTCCTTAATATTCAATGCGTATGAGAGATGTGCATTAAAACAATATTTGTAATTTATAACCAATAGAAAATAAACACGTGGCGAAAACAACTGAGGAACGGAGAAATTATTGTGAGAGACAGGCAAATATATCTGCTCGTCTTGCAGCTTTAGATTACTATTTGTGTAATAACTTTAATCTTAAAGTGCTTTGTGCAACCTTTCTCATCCAAATAGCCACAGCATTCAGTATAAAATATTACCTACTTTTCAGTTTAATTTAGATTTTAAGACATACTAAGAATTAAATCGTGCTCGATTCAAACGGAAAACATTAGATTCGATGAATTACCCTTCATTAATCTATAAATCAAAGCTGTTTGGTAGCTTATGCATATCGTATGATGCACATATGATAAGAGCGAACAGTACCAGTACAAAACAGTAATTATTCATATATTAGATCCTTATAATTTTCGGGACTCGTTGAATTCATTTCCCATCAGTGACCGAGTTTAGTTCACAGGTTTTGTAACCACCGTGTATGTGTGTGGCGTACAACAGGCGACTGGGGATGCAACTAAATCATCACATTAGGATTCTGAATCCAATATCAAACGTGCTTTCCCACTTCCTTTACAGCAAGTAATGAAGGATTATACGTAATATCTTTATTTACACTGTTTTCGTCGAAATATAAAATGTTTTTGTAAGTTATTTTTTATATTTTTATCAATTGTACGTGTTTTGGATGTTCCAAATAACGTTATATAATTTTTTTAAAGGTTTTCAGCTAATTAACATTTTAGAACTACTTAGGTGTTACCAAATTCGATTATATTATTTATTGGGTACAAAATTACTGATTTAGATTGTTTGTCATTAATTATCATTAGCACTGCACAAAGGATGTGCGTGACATCGCTGTATCTATTCATCCGTAGAACTTGCTACATTAAATTAAAAAATTTCATTAATGGTTTTCTTCAGATAAAAGTTATGTTAGAAATTGCACTCAAAAAATTGTAAAAGGTAACGGGGTCTTATAAAATTAATAATTAAATATTTCATTGACCAGTAAAAATACTCCACCTAGGAATGAACCATATTCTCGTCTTTCTACAAATGTCAAATATGTTATCCTCTCACAACGCAGGTCGTTCCAAAACACAATAGTATTTTTTACCCAACAAAACCGCCTCCATTTGCCGGCGACCGAGGGTTTTCAGTATTTATAAAGTCACGTGACCGCAGCGTCACACAACACGCTGATATTAAACCTCACCGCCAGATGTACATTTTAATCTGGTCCTCCAATTTTGCTATTTTGTCCGCCCACTGCTGACCGCAGCTCTGGCCGCCCGCCCCGCCCCGCCCCGCCCCGCGCTGAGGCTGCGGCTGCCACCGGGTGTGATTGATAATACAAAACTGGATTGCTTGTTGCGTCGATATTATCACTTCGATTATTATTTGCAGTTTATTAAACTGTGATGAACTTTCCCCAAGTAATGTTTACAACTCATGTTTTAATCTTGAGTGTTGGATTATAAGTTTTTAAAATAGTGCTTTACATCGGCTCTTTTCTACCACAAGACCAAAGTAGGACTTTCCACCAATGGGAGATAAGGAATCAGCTGGTGACTGAGGCTTCGAGGTTATCAATTGTTTGTATTAATAAGTAAAATCGCATCAGCTGATGGTTGCTATTAGAAACAATAAAATACATTGGTGTTAGGATATGCGTTAGAAAGTAAAACAAATGATAATTCCTAGACTTTGTGTTGTTAGATAATTGAGCAATACAACAAGAAATGAACCACAAGGGTCTAAAGTTCAAAAGTTGTAATTTTACGTAATTCTAAAACATTTTTAACGTAAGGGTAAAACTTGACCTCGTTAGAAAAGCGTCACTTCAGACCCTTGTGGTGAAATACACCATAACACATAATAATATAACATAGCATATATTACTGTAATCGTTAAAGCAATAAGTTGATGGTTAATTAATATGTTGTACTGAACACACTGTCAAACCGTAACAATAATATTCCACTGGTATATAAAAAGAAGTGTATACAATTTTACAATGTGATGACTTTTGTGAAATGGTTTTGTAAAGCTTACTTGCATAGATTGGGTTTGCTTAAACGTTGTGGTTGCACACTCGTGACCTTAACACACAAGCACACCAATGCAAGGAGTACAGTCAGATCGCCGCGCCGAGTGTACAGTCCAGGCAACACATGCGGGTGGTTATCAGTAAGTGATAACTCGCATCGCTTATTCTTCACAGTGTTCTTTGTATTTTGGCGTCTGGATTGCATTAATTCAAGAATCGCATTACACAACTTTTCTATACTGTCTAAATTAACATGAACATACAAATTTCATAAAAGTTTATAATCAGAATCACCAGGTCGAATTATATTTTTCAATTCAATTTATTTCCCAACGGTATAACCATTGTGTCAACAGTGAAGAAAACATAATAGCAATAATAGTACATGCTAATAGCTTGTACGCAATTAAGACAGTTGGTAACAGTGATAAATAGATTCCAGTTCCACATGGATGAATCAGTCCTAAAAAGTAGCATGTGTGAGGCGACAATGCAGCACTGTGACTGATAGTGTACACAAGTGTACGTAATATTAACAAATTGCAAAACAATTCCATCATAACCATTAAAAACAATCATTATCAAGTTTTAAATATCACTATTTCCAACAATAATGATGTGAAGGAAAGTCAACAGATAAACTATTCAGTTGCTATCAACTATAGGTTTTGATCAGATTCTGATATAACATTATTAGGCATTTTCATGTCCTTTTCAGGGTGTATCAGATCCTAATCTTACTGATCCAAAACTGACCAGGAATCGTCCAATTACTAACTCTGGTGATTGTGAATGACAACTTTTCCTATGGAAATCCTAGTTCCGGAAGTTATGATTCAAGTGAATGTAGGAAAAAATATCGTTATAATATTTACTTCGTTCTGTAGTGGCTGTAAGCGGATGGCTTAATTATGCTTATAATTCATCAACCCGAATTTCACAACTATTTAATTTTATAAACCAAACTTTCACTGTTACAACACTAATATATAAGTGTAATAAGACACTTGTGTTACACTGTAACAATGATATTGAGAAAAATATACCGACAGTAAAATGTTTATGGTGGACTAGTAAACGAAAATCCAAACATAAATATTACGATTACCTGGCTGGAAGCTAAATAAAGGGCGTTTCCATTAGGCAGAACGACAGCCGATGCTGCTTGTGCCGTACATCGATGCGCCGATCGATGCCTCCGATCACAATTGGAACCATCAATTATTCCTTCAAAAAACCTGATTACTTTCGGCTTCATCATTGGACGACCTCGGCTTGTACAATATTGACAATTTTGATTTTACCTTCACAATTATTGTCAACAAACCGTCTGGGCGACGATAAATCTCGAGAAGCGTCAATTGCTCTCAGAATCCTGAATTAATTAATTTGGTGGGGTATCAAGTAATCAAACATTATAACTGCAATGTGTGGTCCTTCTTAGAGACAGTTAATTGGAAGGGAAATTTATGTTTGAAAAGTAAGGGTTTTTAAACCAAGCTTAACCACGGCAGTTTAAAAATGTGATATTGACATTATTGGCATCGGTACATGCGGGTTATACCAAAACAAACGTATTCGAGAGTATATTAGCAGGTTTTATTTGTATTTCTAACATATGTACATTAAATCGGTAAAAATGGAGAATAAACTTTGAGATGGGGAAAGTCAACTTTTTCAATCCTTTGGACAGTTCGCCTGAGACTTCAACTGGACCGTTTGGCATGCAGTTTGTATGCTTTTCTATGTTTTATTTGCTTTAACGTTATCTCAATTTCTTAAATCAAAAATATACATTTTTAAACCTTTGAAAGTAATGATCTTACAGCCATTCAATCACCAGATTGTAAAAATACAAGGTATTTTGTCTAAAAGCAAAAAAAGCAAAAAAGTCTAAAAGAGAAAACGCTCAAGAATGATTTGGTTTATTATGTCCAGTGCCTAAAAACTCATACAATTGTAATGTATTATCCTTTAAATGAAGAAACAAAGTTACTTAATTATGTAAAAGACCTAACTCTTAAAATTAATGGTAAAAACGGAAAATGTATACTATAATGCCTAAATTGTAAAGGGTCAGTTTATAAAAATGGTTTAAATTTATATTAAATACTTTTTTTGTAAAAAAATGAACTATTGTACTCGTTTTAATTTGTTACCTAGTCAATTGTTCCAATGTCACGTCGCAATGCTTTACTTTTCCCCATACGTCAGTATTCGTAGAGCAGTCGGTAGTGCGCTGGTCTACCAATTTGACGAGCCGAGTTAGAATCTGTCCGGCGCCGATATTCGTTTTGTAAAGTGGCTATAAACTGTGCCATCATGTCTGTTTTACCGATAATACTGATATTTATATTTTATGCCAATCACAGAGATAAAAAATATCCACAGTCATTTGCGTATTCTCGAAAAATTTATGTCTGGAACATTTCAAAACCATATATCTCATACAAAATGACACTTTTAGGTACTTATTTCTGATGTCGTTGAACCTAATAGAACGCTCTTAGTGGTCTACCAAGGTTTACGCATAAGTACGTTTAGACATACAAATATTGTTATAAAATGCAAAAGAGTGTTTGTGTAGGTATAGTAAGGACGTAGCGTTAATGTTTTAAAGAATAGGCCTAACATTCTATGACAAGCACTTTTAATAAAATCTTTGTATTTTGTGTGAAGTTTTTTTTTCCTTTGCATTTGGGTACCGGTATGCCATTAAAACTTACACACTGGAACTTCATATTGGAACAGTCAAGTGGGAAAAACTGGCGTCACCAAGCTGTGTTACACTAGTAATACAGATTTTAGACAACGTATATGAATTTACAATGTCTATAGGCCTTTGCAAATTCACGGGAAAATTATGAATCGAATATTTTAAAACTATTTATCCGAGACAAAGTGTCAGTATGAGGCCTTCTTATTTCTGATGCTGTTGAATCTAATAGAACGTTTTCATTAGGCTACTAAGGTTTAGACCTAAATAGTCTAAACAATCAAATTGTTATCTTTAAAATACTAAACAGTAGAAGTTCACCTATCTTAGATCATTGTATTTTCTATGAAATATATTTATTTTCGTTGCATTTAAAGACTACAGAAAAAACATGTTAAGTCTAATTTTTCTATTTCCGAACTACGAGTTTTGTGTAGCTTATAGTCTACGGATTATTATTGTAATAGAAAACAAGCATGGATTTTGGTTAGTCCCGGAGATAATCCATTTTAAATTTTAGTAATAATTCCCCTTTAAAAGAAAATAGAAGTTTAAAAATTACATTTTATAAACATTTTGCAACATCGGTCTAGCGCTCCTCTCACCTCGACTGGAGAATGGAGGTGTATCCGTCGAGCATCGACGGGCAACAACTAGTCTGGTATTATTTTCAAAAATTTAACGGACTCGTGCGTAAATGATCCTCGTAACTGGAAGGGATTTGCAAATAATTTCAATAAACGCCTTGCAAAGTGAGATAAATCCTGGTTTTTACATTGCAATATAAAGTTTATCGTCGTTTGAAACGGTACGTTTTATGTGTATCCATTTACGCGTCAGGTAATATGTCTTTCGAGATGGATCTCGTGAAAAATGTTACTACCGCTACTTAAATGTACATTTCGTAGATAAACCTTCTACAGAAGATGAGCATGTAGGCGTTAGTTTATGGGTCGAAACCACTCAATTCATTTGGTCACAACCACAACGCAATAAAGACAAGGGAAGGCAGTAAAACGTTTGAGAGACGCTACTCACAGTCACAGTCCTTTTACTCCATGGCTTTGGCAAACTCTAAAAATGTTTCCAAAAATTGAATGAAATTGTGTTAAAGTAAAAAAATCAACTACAATGAATTTGTGTAACTACGCATGAATCCAATGTACGGAAGGTGTGTGGACTGTGTACAATACGTTATTGACAACAGGAATTTTTCATAGTATGATGGGTTTCAACCAAGGCTTACTTTCAAACCAAGGTATAATTTTCAACTGATCATCATTTACGAATTGTTGATGAGTTTACCAATTTCACTCAGTCACTCTCATTAACTCTTTTCACCGAGTCCGTTCCAATACTTGTGTAAGGGTTTAGTGTGTCAATCCGATAGCCTGATTTGGAAAACGTTTCAGGTTATATTGACAGTTGCAACTCAAGTTAGAACTGCGATTGACAGTTATTGGTATTATTGTCAAGGCGGATGAGGGTTTTCCCTATCATAATGAACTGATTTTACTGTTAAACTTATCCTAGATGTTCCCTCAGAACTCTAGAGAAGGATTTTAATGTTTAAAATGGTGCAAAGAATAATATTGTTCAAAACTATTTTATTTATTGTTTCAAAATTGGTACACTATGTGTATTTTATGATGCATAAATTTTATACCGGTAATGAATAGTGTTGAAATAAAAATTGATACCTAAATAAAAATATAGACTCTCAGGACACGATTCTTGGTAAACTATTTTAATTGAAAAAAGTTATAATTCATGTTTTAGTTTGCAAATTTAAAGTTTTTCAAGTGGGATTTTCCATTTTTCAGATCTGAATTTTGAACATTGAAATCAGTTCTACAGCTAGTTTTTTACTTTCTCCCCCTATACCATAGTATATGGAGAAAGTATTGTTTTCGTCAAAATTTTCGAATTTGAGTTGTTGGTGGATTTATCCATTTTGGTTCCCCCTGAGTCCAAAAAAGTGGTTTTCGGAGTGATGTCTGTGTGTGTGTGTGTGTGTGTGTGTGTGTGTGTGTGTGTGTGTGTGTGTGTGTGTGTGTGTGTGTGTGTGTGTGTGTGTGTGTGTGTGTGTGTGTGTGTGTGTGTGTGTGTGTGTGTGTATGTGTGTCAGGATGTATACAGAGCTAGAGAATGTCCCAATGGCCCGATTTTGGTGAAAATTGGTACGTAGGTCCAAACCCACGATAATTCCAGGCGTTTTTTTTTCATTTTTTTGAATTTTTTATTTTTAAGGGTAGTTTACCCCCAAAAACCCTCAAAAATCGTAAAAAATCAAAATTTCTCAAAAACGGCTCTAACGATTTTGATTAAAATTTTGTGGTTTATTAAGCTTAAAATGGTGAATAAAATGATACCATCCGCATCTCCGAGAAAATGCGCGTTCAAAAGTTATGGAATAAAAAGTGTTTCAAAAATCAATTTTTTGAATTTTCAAAATAGCTGTTGTATCGAAATAAATTTTACTTATCACCATTAAATCAAGCTCAAAAAACTTAATAATCTAGTATTTTAAATTATTGCTCTACGTCAAGTGGTTGCGGAGAAAATTCAATTTTTCGTTTAGCGGTAAACGCAGTACGTTGTTAAAAGTCACAGACGCGCATAGGGTCAAACGAGCGCTGCTCAGCTGGTAGCTATCCGACTGAGTCATCAAGACATTAATGTTTAAAGCTTTTAACATCTTTTTTTATATTGTTGGGAGAAAGTATGTGTCAGTTAACTGATACCGTTTATTTCCAATTGTTTGCATATCATCTAAACTTTGGGAAACGACAAAATTATTTAAACATTACCGTTGAGATTCTTCACCAACTTCATAACACTGAGCCAAATTAACAATTCTTGTTGATCAGAGCCAACTCAAGGATTAATTAAACTTACAACTTCTCTTGCAACCTTCCCTCTTCTCTTGAATTAGTTTGGTTGTAAACAATTCAATAAATATTACCAACCAGTGTTTCTTAAGATAAATTATAATAAGCTATTTAGACCTGACCCAATACGTTATGTATAAAGAAATAAATCTTAAATACAGACGCATTCACTGGTGCATTTTATGGGCGAATATTACTGACAGGTAAATGTGGTGCGTGTATTACATCTCATGATAAGTGTGGCTTTGTTACCGACAAAGTTTAGCTGATTATTTTTTTTTAAATTATTAATGAATAGCCTTACGTGCAAGGGCAAGTGGGTCAAGTCTTGAACCCTCAAAAAGCTGCGTATAATAACTTTTCTCAGGCTTTGATCAAACCGGCAACCTTCCGATAAACATTTAAGGTCAACTCAGCCAACCAGCGCACCGGCCGGAACGTCGTCTAATGTTCACTTGACGACACGCAAGAGCTGACAGGTCGCCACGGCCATTTTATGTTTATCGGTCTGTGAATGACGGCCTTGAAGTCCTCCACTATTGTAAACTGTCGCAAAGGCTTGATAGATTAAAGGAAATGCTCGTACGAGTCGTCAAGAGTAAGTTAGGTTAGACCGGCCGATGCAGTAATGTTTTTATTTAACGTATTTCGTCTTGTGTCCACGTTTTCATTCATGTTAATATGTTTATGTGTTTTGATGACGAAAACTGATAATTCTATTATGATTTAACCTCAATCAAAACTAAACTGAAACGAAGAGGGGCGAAGCATTGTCTGCTAAGGTTAACATTCCTTGGATTTCATTGACGGTGAGTACTAATCATTATCTTAAATTTAATTCCCCCTTCGGTCTAGTTGTCATAATAGCACATGCAAAGTGTTAGGGGGTGTTAAACATTACCTATAACATAAAACGGTCATAAAGTTTCAACTTCTCAGTGCCAATCTCAACCAATGCAGCAGTTACATAAAACGATGACTTGGCTCCATATATGCTAAGCCTTTCTTAATCAAAGTGTTGAATAAAATATGTATAAATAAATTCAAATAAATACATTTAAACGTAACTGGTAATATATAGGCTGTGATATCAAATATTACTCATTTTCTTGCAACATTTGTAACTTATTGCCCCAATTTTAATGTAATTTCTTGAAATTCCAAAATCTTATAAAAGAATAAAATGGTTGTCACTCTTTTAATGGCACTTCGTAGCACTTTTGACCGAAAATAATTAAAACAACCTACATGAGTGTTGCCTAATAGTCGCATCTCTAAAGGTAAAATAATATTCACTATTTTCTAAGACACTTGCTCAGAATTATAATCATAATTATTTTGGAGTTTTGTTTTCTTACCACGGTAGTCTCAGTGTACCACGACAATTCTTGTATTCACTCTTGAGGCAATAATTTTTTTTCTAATTGATAAAATCTTTGATGAGACGGTAAACTATGTCCATAATTTAACTATCATTGTATGATATATAAAAGCTTGATGCTTGTAGGTTGTAGGTGTTTTAAGGCCCCTGAAAAATCCAATCGGCAATGTTGAACAATTATATACACACCACAACAATCCTGTTGGATGTTATCAACACGATAGTAACACCAAACAGGTGAAGTTTGCCCAGCATTGCAACATCCAGCCAGTCCTTCGCAGTTTCTATCCAATGCTTTGACTGTTCTTCCGATTAACCATACTCAGTAGTGGATGTATATATCAAGTGGTGTATAATGCTGATATCGTGTGAGAAACCATATTATGTAGTAATTAATTACGAAAATTGCATCCATTACTCACTGGGAAAATCCAAGAGTCCTCAAAGAGATTAAATTTTCTATACAGATATGCTAACAATTTTAGTTTAATTGTTGTAACACTTATTGGTCGTAGTTACTATAGTTTTGAAAGTTACCGCATAAATGAAAATTTCGGCTATTAAATAAAGTCAACAGTTTCCAGGTCTCTTTTCGAATGTGTATATATAAATACAAATATGTATATTTTCGTTTTTAATTCCTATTATTAAATTGATCTTGAGACAAGGCTGATTCCTTCCTGAGTTAGTGACTATAATAATTTTCTCAGAATTTAAACAAGGACCACATTTTAGACCTCGTTTCCCCGTCACAGCGTCGCGTCGGCTCAACTTGTCCCTGGACGTGACTGCTTAAATCATTTACATTCTGGAAGCCCGACATTTACATCGTCTGATATGCATACAATAGTCCCCCACCCAGAGGTCCTCTTCTTGGTTACCTTGTTATTTCGAAACAGTTTTAAAGAAATTAATAGAGCTTCATAATTCTGTACAATACTAGTTTTGGTTTTTTTAGTAATAGTGATAAATCATTGAAACACATATGTTCAAATATTTTATGCTAGAAACAAGTTAAATTTGGAGATTTAATTTTATAGTTTTGTTTTTACAAGAAGAATGCTGGTGAATTTTAAATAAGAAAGTCAGAAAAATTCCATAAAATCTCAACTTAATAATGAAACATGACAGCTCCCCCCCTCCAAATTTTCTAATCAATAGTGAAATCCATTATAATATGTATTGGGGTACAAAACTTAAGGATATGTAAAATCACAGAATATGGGAATACTGTAAATTAAAACTCTGTTCTCAATATCGCCATCATCAACTAAATAATTAAGCATGATGGCTAATATTTTAATTTTTAAAAAATATAGCATTTAAATTAGTCTATAAGTAGTTTTTGTTTACATTGTCCTCATTTGATTTAGATTAGTACACTTTTTGTGTAAGATAAAGACGACGTTTAAGGTTAGCGCATGGGAGAAATGAACATGTTTTTCTGTGAACTTTTAAAAGGCTACAATAAACGCCAACTTTGCTGAATAAGTTACATCGAAACTGATTTTATTTTCAGCATTGTTGGTTTTTTTTGGCACTTTTGTTACCGCTATTGTAGTGTAACCAAGGTCTGTACTGAACCACAATGTTCAGAGCAAACAAATTGCCATTCTAACAACAGAACATTAATTGGCCATTAGGCCATTCATTATTCTAAAGTTGAGTCATTATTCAATGACATCACTTCTGTGGTCATTAGATGTCGGACTGGTCATTAGGGCCCAACCATTATACTCATTAATAGCGACCCTACCCTTTGTATTTGGTTTTAAGTGATATATAACATATAGTGTCGAGATGAAGTTTTATTATTTTAGGCCCTTAAAAGGGATTGAAAAGAGTTTTATTGATTCAAAGCGAAGATTCGTCTTGATTTAATCAGACAAAACCTATAATTTCTATTTAGTATGGCCCAAAGTATTATATTTAATTAATTACTAAATTTCGTTTAATTTTTTGTGCAGTATACATACTGAATAACTTAATAAACTTTACTAGCCGAATTAGCAACAGTTACAGCCAGCTGCAGGAACAGCTTTTCGCACGATATTCCCTCAAAGTGATTATCACAAGCTCAGGCTCCACCGCCTTTGAACGCTTTCCATTACATCAAACTTTTGTAATTTGAGACCCTTTGCCGATAAAACCTCTAACCACCTGAAGCAAGGGCGGGTCTCATGTGGTATGAAATATGGTTATGGACTAGAATATCCATCTCTGTTATAAATTATTAGTCGAAAGGTTAACATTTGTTTCTTTTACAACTATGTTCCTTTTATTGGAGGCATACTCAATCAGCTTCATATTTTATCCAACAGCTTTGTCTATTTATTAGTTACACTCAAGAATAAAGTATATTTAAAAAAAAAAAAAAAAAAAAAAAAAAAAAAAAAAACAGACAACCTTGTAAATGTAATTACCTCAAAGAGTATTTAAAAGTTATTAACATTGATTTTTAGTAATCAAACGAAATAACATTATCCTCCACCAAATATCTAAAGCCGTATTTAACTCCTTGGAATAGAGTGCTAAAGTACTAGTTTTTACCCCATGCGACTTGAATACTTATTTTTTCTACATAGGGAAAACTCAACTTTTTTGTACCACGGGGCTAAAGTTAGTTACATAAGAATAACATTAAAAGAGAGATTAAAAAGAACTTGAGTAACAGTCAGATGACACTTGTATTCGTTTCGTTACTCTTTGTTTACTAATATCAGCTGTAGCACAAGCCATTCCGTCAGCAGCATGCATATTTGTTTACATTTCGCTTGGGTAGGCTATTAACTAAAGAAGTCCAAAACCTAAGTGTAAGAATTTTGGTTAGGCCTAAATTCTGTTTAGTTTTCTTTGTGATCTATAAAAATGATATAGCCTACCTTGTATGTTTTTTACGTTGATGCGACTGATACAGCTTGACGTAGTAAGGGATCTTATATGAAGGTAAAGTTAAATTATATACGGTAGGCCTATTGTTATAGGCCTAAATGTTATTCGTGTAGGGGGAGGAAAAATGTTGTGTACATCAAGGCGAGGGTTGTATTTTAATCCATAGAAACACAAATAACTATTGTTGGGTTTTAATTCATATTATAATTAGTTCTTCCTCTTCCTCTTCCCACTCAGCAAGTAATTGTGCTACTAGGTTGAAGTTAGGTTTAGGAGTAGGAGAGGAGGGGGAATAGTTTATTATTTATTTGTCGGAATTACATAGAGAGGCCTCATCTGTATTGACAATAATATTGATAACTGTCAGTCCCAGCCGGGGTCGCGACTGCCAATATAACCTGCAATGTCGCAAATCTGAAAAATCAGTTTTTACAACAAGAACACCCATTCCGGCTTCCTTTGACCGGAACCCGGTGTATATGACAGGTTTGAAATCATTTTTCGATCCATATGGGAACAACATGTTATTTCGATGCAACTAAACAGCCTACTTAACACGGGATAACCCCTTTAACACAAAAATTTCAACAGGAGATAAACTTTATTTTTGTGGAACTGGTAAACATTTATTAAAACAATTCTCTTGAACCATAATATTGTTTCTAATAATCACAAAACTGCCCCCAGTCTTTAAACCCGTTATTACGATTAGTATAGCTTTATAAAATGAGCCATGAATACAGCACATCCGTAATCGGAGGATATATCGACATTTATCTTTGCTACCATCCCTGCTCGTCGGTTACCCGAATGAATTCATTGTAAAGACCGGAGGTACCGTAAAGTTGCTGCGCTTTACTGTTAGGAGAATGGCGACGACGCCAGTATCCTTAGAAACTAAGCATTAAACCTTTATTGTTTATGCATCTGTTTACGCCTCTGTTGAGATTGGCGCTGCGCTTTAATGTTTCGGCCTTACATTTTTAGAATGGTAATAAGTTTTCTTTTGCTGAACGAGCTTCTTTTATTACTTTCAAGGAGATGGAAAAGATTTCTGGTTTTGTTTTTCACAAATTTTTGAGTTCTTAATATTATTGTTAGTGGTTCCTATAAGAATAAACTTTACTAGCCGAAGACTGAACAAGCTATAGGCTACTTGAGCTGTCTGCTAAATTTTTTTTCAGGAAATTAGACAAAACCGTGCGTGACGGTTCATTTGAAATCAGAAACTTATTACTTGTTTTTAATGTTATTAAAATTTTTATTACCTTGAAGTTATATTAAAATGTAACTCTATTATGTTTTAGAAAGTGACGTTATATGTTTCTACTTTCCAATAACCAACGTGACGTGATTTAGGAGGTTTGGTATTATAAATAGTGTATTAATGTAATAAAGAATATCTTTTAATCTGGAACTTTTCTATCGTCAAAATTAAATCACTATTTTGAGACAGGGACCTCAGATAATAAGTATTTTAACCTGAATACGAATGAGAGATGAGTGTAGGATGATTGTGGCGCGATCTTATACAGGGTGTTTCAGAACTACCTACCAATATTTTAGGGCATTGTTCCTGGGTTAAAAACATATCTAAATATCATATTTAAATTGTCCGGAAGTCTTAAGTTACTCACACAGCCGCCATTTTGTTTTTTACACATAATAATCTTTATTTCCGTAATGGATGGTTGTATTCAGATCATATTTGGTATAAATCTTTATCATACCAATGTACATTCCCAAGAAAAAAATTATTTTTTTCCATTGTATATTTTCAAAATGGCGGCCATTTTAAATTTTCAAACTCAAATATATCAAAATCGGTAAATTTTATAAAAATTGTACAAGACACAAAAAAGTTGCCAAATTAAATTACCTAACCAATGATGCCTAGTTTGTAAGGATCTAACAACAAACAACGGAGTTATTGCGATTTTTCTTCATAAAAACGCGGATTTTGCATTGAATTTAATGCAAATAAGGCCATTTTAACAGCAAAATCAATGTTTTTATGAAGAAAAATCGCAATAACTCCGTTATTTGTTGTCAGATCCTTACAAACTTGACACCATTGGTTAGGTAATTTAATTTGGCAACTTTTTTGTGTCTTGTAAAATTTTTATAAAATTTACCGATTTTGAGATATTTGAGTTTTAAAATTTAAAATGGCCGCCATTTTGAAAATATACAATGGAAAAAATTAATTTTTTTCTTGGGAATGTACATTGGTATGATAAAGATTTATACCAAATATGATCTGAATACCACCATCCGTTACGGAAATAAAAATTATTATGTGTAAAAAACAAAATGGCGGCTGTGTGAGTAACTTTAGACTTCCGGACAATTTAAATATGATATTTAGATATGTTTTTAACCCAGGAACAATGCCCTAAAATATTGGTAGGGAGTTCTGAAACACCCTGTATAGTCTTATTGCTGACTAAGCCGACATTCCCCTTAAACAGGACTGTTAAGTAATAGCCCAACAGGTCGAATGGTTTCTAGGGACCTACAGTTTAAACATAATATATACGAAATGGTCTAATTAAGAGGATGGTCTTTATGGATGAACTAGTATTCACTATTGCGGACGTTAATCCCCACTAGGGAATATCCCATCCAAAAGCCACCGCTTATAACTATCCACAATGTGTGACCTCCAAGTAGCTGGATTACAGGACGACGCCAGCGACCCAGTCTAAACGAGTAAAAAGTGAACTCTCTGAACGTTCTAAATGTACTCGATAAATCTGTTATTTTTAATATTTTTGTCCGCTTTATAAATCTAAGACAGTACTCTTAATTCTTAAATTCAATGTAATCACCGGTCATATAGTAAAACATAATCTGTTATAAAAATGAAACTAGGCAAGTAATAACACACACCAGGGTTTATTTGTTTGTCACGTGACAACTAAGGTTGAAGTGTGCTACGTAGACGTCTCTAAGCGTAAAACATGAAAACTAAAAGTGTAAAAAACCGCTCGCCAGGATTACTCAGCTGTATGTTTCAATTCACTACCTGCCGCGATCCCCAATCCCTAAGATATTCGTAACTGCAAACAAATCTTGGACAGATCAAAAGCCATCAGTTACAAGACTTGTGGGACCTCAAGTCCCTCACCAAATATCCTTGCATACTGATGGTCCATCAATTTTATGATCCTTACGGTCTTGTAACTTGCTAGGGTTCGGATTACATCGGTGAAGTTTCTTTCAAATAATCCTATTTCAAGCGTCCCATAAAAAAGAAAAATTTATTAGAGCATTGTTTTTGTTACAACTGCACTAGTTTATATGTCCGATTAAATTCATGTGCCTTTTTATGTTATCTGGTTGGTTACTGAATAAATGCATCATTCCCAACTTGATCAAAGAAAACCCATCGTATCAGTTTAGTTAACAAAAAGAGGATATGTAATAAAATTAGATCCGTGCAATAAATGGGTCACAGAGTTATTAGAAGGTAAAATTAAAGATGATACCTCTAATGACACAAAAAATATTACAAGATAGCCTACAAGTTTTTAAAGATTACTAACTAAATTAATAACGAAATATAATCTACAATCGTTTATCATAGTATCCTAATTTATTTTTGTACTTACCTATTAACTTATTAAAATGTTTTATTTCACTACAATTTTGTAAATTTCTTAGCCTAATTTAACAGACATGCTCCCAATAATAATGGCTTGGATGAAAAAAAAGTAACGAGATCTTGTAAATTAGAGGTAAAGCGAGTCCAGAGCATTTTTGTTCAGATTAAGGCCTTTGTCCCTCGCGTAAATGAAGTAATTATAGACTTGTCTTTGTACATTCTCAATGGCAGTTGTTCTCCCTTGCTAATATGACGGTTAAACTCATCTCGCATGGAGCTTGATTACTTTATGATTATTTGAAGTTTGTGACTATGAGGCTATTAACATAAAAGTTTAAAATACGTTTACTCTACTTTTTTCATTTTAATTTTCTAACAATTTTCTTCTCTTTCTTAAAAAATTGCCTTTGTTATGTTTTATTAATTATCAATTAGATTCGATTGACTCTTTGAAAGGAAAATGCAAATAGTTCCAGTATTTGTTACGAACTGCAACATTCTTTCAATTCAATACAGTTTTTATTAGCGAATTTCCCATAGGGAATAAGCTATTACCGTAGGTCTCATGGTAAGACCTAAGCCCGGGACCATGTTACTTTTTCGTTTTTAGGTGCCCAGACACAAAAAATAATAGTCATTAAAATTTATATATATATATATATGTATATATTTATATATATATGTATATATTTATATATATATGTATGTGTCCCTAGGCACGATAACTCTCGTAAAAACGGTCCGATCGACACCAAATTTGGTAGAGATGTGTAATCCTACGTTTATTCGGATGAGTTTGTAAACCAGACATATCGACCTACCGGAAGGGGTAGTTTTGGGGGGTTTTATACCCCAAAAATGGGTTTTTTGCATTTTTCATGTGTAATTTTTAAAAATTTTAAATTTTTACTTGGACCATTGGATTTAGCTAAAAAAACACACAATTTAGTATTTTGAAGCTTTGCTCTATCTCCATTGGTTACCGAGATATTAAAAAGTCTAAAGACAGTATATTGTATTTTGAAGCTCCAATGTTAATCTTATGGAGAATAAGGATGTGTTAATATTTCTCTTATTAACCAATATTTTTGGATGAAACTTGGTATTTAGCATAATTTGGTTGAGATTCAACCATTTATTCTAAAAAATCTTGGTTTTTATGCTTATCATGGCAGCAAACCTGAATACTCTTTTCCCATGTTAATCATATGGAGAATAGGCGAACTCCTTTAGCAATGGACAGATATTGATAAAACTTAGTATATGGCTTTATATGGACGAAATAAATTGTTTTTATACTAAAAACCTTCTTTTAGTGTTCCCCATGGCAGCATACCTGCATACTTTTTCCCTATATTAATCATAAGGAGAATAGAAATTTAACCCCCTATTTATGAGCATGTGATGATATTTGGTTTGCAGGTTTATGTGGTGATAATTAATATTACTAATTTGGAAATTCGCTGAGTACGCAGGTCTGCTGCGACGGGGGGGTATTTATTTATTTTTTTGTATACTCTATGAATTATACAATATTAGTTAACTGTAAATATACCAAAGCTCTTTATAAATATGCCGAACTTTTACCTTTATACATTTACCTTTTTTACTATTTCTATTAAATAAAACTTTACGCAAATTAAGTATTATTATTTTAAACTCATGTTTATCTGTGAATTAGTCATACAAGGTATTTTTAAGCGAAAAGGTTATTGTTACTTAACAGGTTATTTAAATTGTCTTTCGTACCTAACACTTAATAAGACGATTGTTCCATTTTTGACATTCGATAGAATTTGGCATAAACCAAATATACTAGGCCTTATGTTTTTTAGAAGAAGTTTTAAACAATAAAGTTTTTTAATAATCTGTGATAAACATTGATTTTCATCAATGTTTTCGTAATTATATTAGCCTTGCCTACATTGCGGTAACGCAATGACGGCTCCCAACACGGGTGTCAAGCTGCCAAATAATCCGACGCAGACAGACACCGTAATATTAATCTCCTCACACGAAATCAAAACTAATGAGTTCCACCCTGATTCATAGCACAAGGCAACTGCCTCGATTGTAATTATGATCCTGAAACTTAACAAAGATTCAATTTAATTAACAATTTAATACATTTAACTATATCCTTCCATTCATTCATATGAATGACACCATTTTCAATAGAATTAAGATTCTATTTTATAAAATATTTTAGTTGGTTGCAACTTGTTACGCAATGTTTTAAACTTTAAGCAGAACGAAAAAACTTCTGTTTATGCAATTTAATTTAAAACTCAGGGAAAAAAGTTCAAAGTGACAAAGTGAACTATTTCATGTATTCCTCATATATCTTACGAATTTCAAAGATATGCCAGCAGTAAATTGAAGAATTTTTTGGAAAAGATCCAAAGAAATATTGCAATATCATAAAGCAACAAGATAAGTTTTGGCTAGAGATCAAAAATTCTTCTTGCAGTAAAGTCGAGATTTTGTTCGCTAAAACACTGAGCCAAATTAACAATTCTTTTTGTTACCCAAGAGCCAACTTTGTCGTATCTGAGAATTACAACTTTGCCGAAAACGCTTTTGTTGGCAAAGATAAAAATGGTTTGTTTCATGAATATTTTAAATTTATTGATAACGAACATTGTGCCGCAATGCATTAAACTGCCTTTACAATAGTCTGTCAAGGTAAAATGTGTATTATTCTTTTTAATCTTTAATGCTGCCTGTATAGCTATTCTCAGTAAAATAAACAATGCTGCCTGTATAGCTATTCTCGGTAAAATAAACTATTATCTTTGCCTTGCCTGTTGGTAGTTTTTCATACACGGAATCCTGGGATATAACCTACTTCATAATCGAAGGGTGCTATGAAGTCAATGCCGTTCACTCTGCCAGCAACTCACTATAGTCCTGGACACTCTTATTGGCGGGTGCCGCGATCAGCTTTTACATTGAAAATGGGAGTTTTTAAATTGAACAGCTGATTGAGGCAGCCGCCAATAAGCCTGTCCAGGACTAGAGTTACTGTACTACTGTTGCTGTATAGCCTACTGTATTACTTTATAGTGTACTTAACTGTGTACTGTAATACTGGATTGAACATTAAATTAGAAGTGACAGTTTATTATTGATTCATCTGCCACCTACATTCATCTGTTGTTCAAATTATCATTATTTCTTTAAAACTCACATAAGTACATATGAACTATTTTTATGGATATGTTTAAACTTTTTGTCAACTAACTCGAGCAGTAACATTCGTCAAGCTACCTTAGTTGAAAGGTAGTGAGTATATTAACTACGCCGGGATCAAAGGGTTAATAAAAGATTGCCACAACAAAACACAAGATTGTGGGCCAAGAGTCAAAGGTTTTATTGTACAACAGCGACAGAGAATGGCGGGTCGCTCAATATTAGAACAGTTATTGGCCGTGCGGTGGACAATAATCAATATTAGGTTGGTAACGTCAACTCCGGGGAAACTTTTGTACCTTTTTTATTTGAATTCGACTTTTATTTTAAAACAGGAATTTATTATAATCATCAAGTAGAATTTATATTGAGGAAACGATTTATACCATATTTCAAAACAAACAGAACTAGAAGAATCCATTTTTAAACTGTCTTGGCGACGTAGGGTGGTAATTCAAACTGAGAATAACAAATTTATTTTGTGATGCATATAAATTAATTGACTTCCAGTGGATCTCTTACAGTATCGCTTGCCATATGAGAGAGGTATGTCAAGAAACAGTGTTATTTGTACTTCATTATTCGGTTTTGGTCTATACGGATGATTTAATCACTTAGTAGGCCCTACCACAACATTTATTTGAATCTGATTTGTACATTTATATTTCAATGCATATTACTTATGTCCAATCTAAGTTTATTGAAAGCATTTAAAAATTATATTTAATTGATTATACATGTAAAATCAGTACAGATAATCCCCTATCAACTAATCATAATGATTTATATCAGTTATTGCACTTACACCATTATGGCAGCTTTGAACTACGAGTTAAAAACTTTGCTAGACGAGTGTTCCCATAAAAAAAACATTGTGCTTTGTGTATTAGTTTTGGGTGTTATTTGGCAAAAAGTGAAGCATACTTATGACAATAATGTATCTTAATATGGTCTTCTAACTTTAAAACTCTTTTCGTAATCTAACTTTATTCATTTTCAAATAGTGTCCAGTATCTTGGGATAAAATTGGACGCATTTTCACAATAACTTTTAATTCGTATTAATTTAATCAGAAACTGTGATATGCATTTTTAATTAGTCTCAATAATAAAAGGTTTAGCGTAGGCATATTCTGAACTTCGTCATTATGCAATATTCATAATACAATTTAAAATACCCATAAATATAACAATTGTTTCACTGGAACATTTCCGTATTAAACATTGACGAAGTTATAATTCTGCTATTATTGCCAGACTTTGTTGTTTCTTATAACTGGAATATAAATGGTTAGTTATCTTCCTTATTCCGTCTTAACGAACTTGAAGTGTATTGGTGCTTAAAAATAGCTATTATTGAAAGTTTTTGGACTAATAATAATATCTACATATGATTATGTATTTTAGCCCTTTCAACACGCCTATCCTCTATTTAAGTATGAAGCATTGCATTAACACAGAATATATTACGGTTCAGAATTGATGTGTTCCCTTTGACAGATCTCTCTTGATGGATTCGATTGCAAATTCTGTTTATAGCGAGTAGCAACGGATTATAAACTTGTTTTTGATTCCTTTTGTCCCAAACTCGTGTTTGTATTTTACCCATCGTAACAGACATGTTAACTTGCGAAAATATAAATTTCTTTCCAATATGGAAAACAATTCCAAAAAATTGTCTTACCTTTCCAAAATGTTCTTAAAAAGGGTGTCTACTGCCAAATAGGTAAAAAAATCAGTGACTTTTTGGGGTAAAAATGTAAAAATTAATGACTTTTCGGTCTCTAAGATAGAAAATTTTCGGGGGAAATTGTTAAAGTTACAAAACTTTTGCTCACAATGGCATTATTTTCTAAATTCATAGTAAAAATCTGTGACTTTTCTTGCGTTTTAAGGGAAAATAAGTAACTTTTTTGGTGACTTCTTTGACCATTGACGAAAATCCGTGACTTTCGGTGACTTTTGGTGACTTCAGTGACCGGTAGACACCCTGATTACACATTTTATTACAATGTCTAGAATTAGTTTTACCTCAATTTAATAGTATTACTTGTACGGTTGAATACTAACACGTTTTCCAAAATCTGTAAACATACCAAAAGTTTGTTTTATAGCATTTTGATTCATGTCAGGTGGGACCGTTCTAAAATCGTTTAGCTAGAAAATCCGTCTTTAGCTAAAGAGAGCTTACACAGAATTTTCGCCTTTGTGCACTACGTATCATCTTACAAAATTGTTCGATAATTTTAAATGTTTAAGTAGAAAACAAATGGACGCGATCGTGTCGTGCAAAGCCCTGAACAAAAGAAGGATCGCGTTCCTCAGCCTCCATATTTATGAGGCCATCTACATGCGATCTAACTTATTGGAGACTTCTCCTTCCTTGGCAGGATTTATTGTCGAGAAAACTTCAAGAGAAGATGATGGTGTAAGGCGAATAGTCAATGGATTTTATGGCGTCTACAAGATAGTTCAAAAGGAAATCTGCTAATGATGTGACTCCCGAATGTGTAACTCACTCACTCATCGGGGTATCAGAAATTCGTCAAATGTCGGTAAAGTAGATCTCCTATATATCACTTACTACAGAGTGATTCCCAAGCGAGAACTAAACTTACCGACCTGTATTACTGAGAAAATTGCCAACATACTGGGAGTCGCGGATTACCGAAACACCCTTTTTAAGAAATTTTATAACATTAACCAATTGTGCCTTTATAGGTAAAGCGATCTATCCACCGAGAGTAATTTCAATGTACAGGGTGTATCTGAAATTACCTCTCCAGACCGGAAGTCACTGATGTCAAATAGAAACTCTCACTTTAAATAATTTTTTTTAGTTTTACACGATTTTTAAGAAAATTTTACAATTTGATCTTGTACGCGTAATTTTAGCAGTTTATTGAATATTTGAGGTTGAAATTTAGATTTTCCTCATTCTTCTCTGAACATTTTAGGTTAAGCAAAAATGTCTCGGCACAAAAATATATGTTTACCTACAACGGCACTATTTTTTTTTTTTTTTTTTTTTTTTTTTTTGTACAATTTTAAAAGAAATGCAAGGTTGGTATGGGACACCCGTTAAGACAGTATCATATTTGCACGATAGTCCTCCCAAAAATTGGTTCTTTATTTGGGATGGCACTTAATTTCTAACGAACTCATTAGGAAGTACATCATTGACTTTACCTGATAGCATGCTAATTTAAATTTTACAATTCAACAAAAATTTTAACTAAAAGCATTTAAAATAAAAAAGCTTTTTTATATCCTGCCCCAGAAAACTATCTGATTTCAAAATTTAGCGACCAAACATTTTTACCCAAAATAAATATGACATTATTTTTTTCTACTCTAGCGGCCAAATTATAACATCTGAGGCAATCCTCGCGAACCTTTCAAGTTACTACAAGTTTGGTTCTATGAATTTTTGCCCCCCAGTCCACACAATTAAACATAATTAAATGTTTATTTATTTTTGCGGGGAATTTTACCCCATGTAGACGTAATTTTACAACTACTATAATATTTTACTCAGAACCTTCACTTTGCTCATAGACATATCTTGCACAGTACCAATATCAATTAAATTATCAAACTTAAAAATTATCATGATGATTTTCAATATCACGTATTCTTCTTTTGACTGTGAACGAATTGCTATATCAAGCAACTGATTGTTTTACTTTGATTGTTATTTACTGACCTGGTCCTACGGCTAAAACATACGTCCTTTGATGTGTATGGTAATTTTAATATTTTAACCATTATTTAACATACTTTTGTTAGTAACTACTGTATTATTGTATTTAGAAGCTTGAAGTTTTTTTATTTGCCTTGACAGTAATTTTTTAGGAAATTAGGTAAATTTAAAAGTTTTACACCATTAAAAACTGAAATGAAGGAATTGTAATGAATGCCAATATTACACTATGTATTTATCATTGTATGTTCAATATTACTGGATCGTTATGTTATTCCCTGGAATTTCAACACAACTAATTGAAGGATAGTAACTGAATAGTATTTTTGTAATTAAAAGGGGTTCTTGGCAAGTTTTATCCACTTTGTTAAGATTTCCAACTATTTTGTTTTAATGGAATTTTTCATTGTTTTCGATGATCTACTGCACATTTCTATGCAATCTATCCATTTAAATTTTTCATATATTTATTTATACGTATTTTATAATTTTAAGTAAATACTTATACAATACCTACATAATAAATTTATTCACAACTCCATTAACCTTTATAGAATTCGGGGGAATTAGGAAGGGGGTTTGGGGAAAGAGTCTCTGAAAACGAGCCGTAGGCGAATATATTTTCATTCCTTAGATTGAGTTAGTTGCATAAGTTCAAATTTAGGTTATTTCTGCAGTCGTGGGAGTTAATTTATGTTATAAATAAATGACAAACTCATTTATTTTGCTCATTTACAAACTCTTATATTTATATGTATTCTGTTCATTATATGCGACTTAAACAACAATTAACGAATTTCTGGGCAACCCCTGAGGGGGCATGGGGACGGAGCCCCCATCGAGCCGTAGGCGAGTATTTTGACTCTACTCATATATGTACCGTACGATCCTCAATAATTTAAACTATAAAATTATGATTCGACCATTCCACAAAGCTTATAAAACCCATTCATGTTATGCCCCATCAGAATTTGATATGCGTTGTTGTAGATTAAAATGTTTTTTTATAAGTCACAATACAAAAACTATCCTATATAAAAGCGTGTATTTGAATGTTTAGAGAGAAAACTACTGACCGTATTGTGGTCATTTTGGAGTTGATGGATTACTTATGGCCCCTGGTTCATAGAAAAAATATGGAACCACTTGGAAAATGACTCCGTAAAATGAACATTAAATCTTATATAAACATAAATTTGACGATTTTCACATCTTATACATTATTTTGTCATTCGCTTACTGCTCCAAGAGATCCAAATCCTTCACTAAAATTTGACACCACTGTTTATTTACAAAGTGTTTTGTGAACAAAGCAGACAGCTTGTATTTCATGACCAAAAGACAACATAGAATAAAAACCACAGTTTAACCATATATTTAACATGTGATGCTTAAACCAAGTTTTAGTTACCATAAAAAGTTTATTTTTCAACTATTTAATTTTAAGTTACCAATAATAGATTAATTGGTTTACACATATTTTTTAGTATACTAATCATCAAACTAGTCACATCAATATAACCGTTTGATTGAAGTTTTTAAAACATACTTCAATTCAATTGCAATGACGTATACAAGAATGCGGAAAGGCTGGAAATGGCATAAAATATTGTATTATTAATTAAGCTAGAAGTATAAAAATCTGTAAATTCACTTGATTGCTAATAACCTCTTTTCTAATGTTATTATTGATTTTCCAAGTCTGGGTGGGGTTGGTTCACAGTAGACAGGAGAAATTTTTAAATTTGAGGATAGGTTTATAATTTAGTAGATTATAATGCCGAAACCCCGTCGTTAAATTATAACCGAGCGGAAATACGACAGACGATCAATCAAAAAATTGCTGAAACTATGTTTGTTTTTTGAGGTCGGATTTATGGTATACTATTTAGAAATAAACCTCCAGAACGATTGTATTGTATTTCATTGGCTAATGGATTTTCCTTCAGGAGTTCCTTTAGGGACGTCCTGTTAGAGAGAGTGATAATGAAAAAGTCCATAATAAATTAAAAATTTGAGAGTCATGTAGGCTTAGGCTTACGTGGTTCAGTAGAATTTAAATGTTTATTTACTTTAAGCACTTCACAATGCTTAAGAAGTGGTAAAAATTATGTTTAAGACCAAAACACGCTCCGGATGATCAGAAAACTCGTTGACCAATAAAACTTAGAATACCTCACTTTTTAAAATTTAATACGTCTGAAAAATTACCCGTTATTTTTGACCCGGCTACCAGCTAGTTATCCTAATAATGCTATGGTAGTTATGTCTATCCATGCAAGTATTAATTTATAATGTCATAGCTGTGTAGTCTTGTTTATTTTTATCTCTTAATTATTGAAAAGAAAATCTAACATATTATTAACATACATGTTTAGACAATGATTTTTTATATAGTACCTACAGTAGAATGTTACTACATCTGTAAAATTCCTATTCTCTATAACATTAAAATGCCTACCATTCTCTTAGCGGCTTAGCAACGTCAATGCGCTGATCTGTGATTGATACTGGCTACTGGCATCCGAGCTCAGACAAGTTGGACAATAAATCTATAAATACCGGCTGGCCAGTTGCCGCCACTCTACTGTGTATAATTAGATTATCAGCTGATATTGCTGCAGTGTTGGTGAAAACATAACCTCAATACATTCACATCTTGGAACCGTGGTTAGGTTTTGCGTTTAAGTTTGTGGAATTAGAAATATTGCGGTGAGTATTAAATGCCATTCTCAGTTTTAAAGCATTTTTAAAAAGTATGGTAATAATGTAATGTTTTAAATGATTTATGTAGAAGGGGGAAATGCCTCCAATAACATTAATGTAGGGGGTAGGGTGATTTTGGCGGTTTGTAATTTCATATGGGAAACCAAAAAGACTCGATTTCGGTTTTGAAAGAAATCTTAAAATAAAAATATAATAAACACATTTCAATTTTTATAGTATAGTTCAAAAATTGCGTGATCGGTGGTTTAAATTTTTCCTTTTTCAGTTTAAGGAATTTTTAGCGCAAGCAGTAAACAAAGATATCTTTACAGAGTCTTTTATAAATATAAGTTTTGTGTAGTTTCAGAGAGAAAATCGCTTTCCCTACGATGTGACATTAAATCAAATTTAGAGAATATTTCAACTACATAATTAATAGTTTTGTATAGTGGGGAGACTATAATTTAAATTTGGTTCAGTAAATCTGAAACTAAACTTACTTTTATAATTTATTATTCTAAGCTTTTAAAACACAATACGTTTAGAATTATTAAGCTTTTAAATTAAACAATTAAATTCAATTCTTAGAAATAGAGAGAACGCTTCAACAATTAAATATAGAAACGATATTCTGTAGGATTAATGTGATATTTCAGCTATAATTAGACCATTCGGAAAACTGTTTTGAGCCAAGCTTAACTTGTGACTGATCCTATCTTGAGTTGACAGTAATTGAGACATTAATGTAAAATCTTTGTGATTGCTCGTTATTTTCGTTTGCGTCAGAATAACTTAACTTTCCAAGGCAACAAAATTTCATGTTTTTTTAAAGAATATTTTGAGTTTAAGCAGCAACTAGAGTCACCCGTTAATCACCAATGTAGATGATGTTTCCATTTGATCAATAGGAAATAGCTGTTTGTGTAATAAGAGCGTTAAGTACGTCATTGCCACTCGAGAATTGTAGATGTTTTATTGAATTTCGAATGTGTTATTGAGATGTCTTGTAGATGTCGATTTGTAGAAATTGAGAACTCAGCTGACGCTTCTTGCGGCCAATCAATTCAAGAGCGGCAACGACTATTTGCGCTCGTAATACACACACGATTTTTCCTACCAACATAATTGCTACAGATTACATGTTTTATTGTATACAAAATGTCATTTAGATTAATTTTTATTTGTATCTGTTGAAAACACTGTTAACTATCAAACATAACCTCAAACTAAAACAGAAGCAATTACTAAAGTACAACAATGAACATAAGCTGTGGCATGGTTTGAAATAACAGCTGACTTAAAATTGATGTTTGATGTAGCGTGCGGTAAAGACATTGTCGCTCTAGATCGGGAAAAAGAACATTGCCGCTCTAGAGGGGGAAAGAAACGGGAACCGGAAATGAACTGTTTACACAGGGGTTACAGGTGTGGCAGTGTGATTCTTTCCATGCAATGATAGAAAAAGGATTTTTCTGGTATAAAATAGAGGAGGATGCAGGTGTAAATCAACCAACTATGCAAGAGTGTACCAGCTCCACTATTTACGATTGTTATGCATTGATAAGGAACGGTTTGGATTCCAACGCCTCAAACATTATTTCATAATTATTTTCAACTAATAAATAATTAATTTTTCCTACCACTGCATGGAAATAATTGCATAGCCACACCTGTAACCCCTGTGCAAAGCAGTTCATTTCCGGTTTCCGTTTCTTTCCCGCTCTAGAGCGGCAATGATTCTTTACCGCACGCTAGATCAAACAGCAATTTTAAATCAGCTGTTATTACAAGCCATGCTACTGCTGTTATTCATTGTTGTCGTTTAGTAATTGCTTCATTTTTAGTTTGAGGTTATGTTTGATAGTTAACAGTGTGTTCCAACAGAAACAAATAAAAAGTAATCTAAATGACATTTTGTATACAATAAAACATGTAATCTGTAGCAATCATGTTGGTCGGAAAAATCTTGTGTGTATTACGAGCGTAAATAGTCATTACCGCTCTCGAATTGTTTGGCCGCACTCAGCTGACGCTTCGTTCGGCCATCTAAAATTCTCGAGTGGCAATGACGTACTTTACGCTCTTATTACACAAATAGCTATTTTCAACAACTCTATTGTAGTACCTCAAGTAGTTCAGAGGATCGCCACCACCTCCAGTAAAATGATTGTCGGCAATGCAGACCGTTTGATGGCAATATTATTGATAGATGATTATCACTCATCATCAAAATTCATTTCATATAATTTAAATATGGCTCATTGATTGCACGCTGCCCTCAGTCCCCTAGTCCGCAGTCATGTTACTGGCCCGCTGTTAGTGAAGTACAATTAGTCGTGGAAAATAAAATTAATATAAACCATCCCCAACTTCTATGAAAATTGTAATAGCAAACGTTTGCAATAAACTGGCCCTTAAAAAGACAAGTATTAGGAATATTAGGGCATTTTAATACATTTAGCCAAAAAATTGACTTACATTCAAATTTTGAATAATATTATCTGGGTTATTTACAGCCCAGTAAATAAAGTATTAGGCCTACTTTGTAATGCATCCTAAATTAATTTGAGTCGAAAACTAACTATGTATGACTATGCAATTATCATACTGCCATAAAACAAATTTATTGCATTAGTTTTAAGGACATTAAAGTTGTGGACCTACAATATAGCTATGAAAGGGACACTATTCTAAAATCAAGATTTTTACAAAAGAGAAAGTTTCTTCAACACCGTAAAAATAACCTTGTTAAATAAATAAATAAATAAAGTAGAATTTATTGTTTAATAAACATATATGCCAAATTTAATTTTGACCTCCGGATTATGAAATTCAATTTCTCTTGATAAACCGTTTAAAATGAGGGGTCACTCAATAGGGGTTTACATTTGAAAATTTGGGGCTGCCCCCAAAATACCCCATTTTGGGGACCGGGGCAAAGTTGTTTGTTTGATGAAAAATTTGCATTTTTTGTGTTGATAACATGTGCAAAGTTTGGTCTTCCTACTGCAAAGTGTTAAAAGATTAATTGGGGGTGTCCATACTTAAACTTGCCCATCTCAAATTGTGAAATGGCCGTCATTTTGGTTAGGGGTGAGATATCGACCTCCGGTTTGCGCCATTTAATTTCTCTTGATAAACCATTTAAAATGAGAGGTCACTCAATAGGGGTTTACATTTGAAAATTTGGGGCTGCCCCCAAAATACCCCCAATACATTTGGAGGCAGGGGCAAAGTTGTGTAGTTGATGAAAAAGAGCCGTTTTTTATATTGTAAACATGTGCCGATTTTGGTTTCCCTATTGCAACGCGTTAAAAAGTTAACTTTTGCCAGACTTTTGCCTAACCCTGTATATTGTTACAATGTAGATTTTACTCAGTCAGTTGACTCTAATCGTTTCTAAATCAATGTCGTACATCTTCTTTTGGAAACAAATTGTTTTTTTTCCGAAATGAAACACTTAGTTTTCCAAATTTTGAGTTTCAAACTTGCAACTAACTAGCTTTTATTGGACTCTTTATTATGTCATTGTTAAAATTAATATTTAGCAGTAGATTGTCAAAAAAATATCTTAAAATTGAACAATATTCAGATTGTTTTCCAGTTTAAATGCCATACTACTTGAAAAGATATACCATTTTTTCACGGTTTTGTGGTTGCCTTAATAAGCCAAAAAAGGTCTAAGGTAAAACTTTAATATCCATTTAATCAATCCTTTGACCATTCACAAAGACCGAAACGTCGTCTACAAACGCACAAGCTGTCTTTGTAAGACCACGTGTGGTCCTTCAATCACTTACTGCTTCATCCTCAAGAGAAGGAAATTACTCGGTGTCATAAAAATCGTAAAAATTTTTTTTGTGTCATCGTTTAAGTGAATAATTTTATTTAGTATAAAATTTGCTTGAATAAAATTATTAATATAAATAACCTTAACAAAATAATTTTTTTATATTTGTCGCTATCAACGAAAAAAATTATTTTTTGTGATTTTTGAAAAAAAAATGAAAAATTGTGATTTATTTAATGTTGTTTTAGTCATAACAAGGGGCTCCCCCGAAGATATATGATAAACGGTTCTGGGGGGAACAATGCCAGGAACGATGTGGGTTTAGTGGGTAAGGCTCAGGTGAAACACACACAACATCCGTAAAACGATTCGTACCTTCTTAAAAATAGAAAAAAACGAATTGTTGTACTGAATAAGCTCCTCTCATAAAATCTACTTTTGATATTGGTTGCATTATAAACAATGTATTATTTTATTTTACTTTAAATCGTGTAACCGGTTCCTACAAATTTAGTGACCTAATTTTGAGAGTTATATTAAAGGCTTTTATCTAAAAAAATACGTTTCCATCGAACATGTAAATATTTAGATTTGTATATCTTACTAACAAATGAATGAGAGGACACCTTCGTGTTTATAGATTCATTTATATTATGTATATAAAATTATCATAAAACCTTTTAAAAGTTATTCGGCACATTATTCTTGTTAATTACAGTACTACTATATTACATTTTAGCCCTCAAAGCTTCTGTAATCTATAGAGAATGTTTATATTCTGAAGTTTAAGTTGGATTTAAAGTTTAAGTTTAGTTGAGATTTTAAATAATGAAAACAAAAGGACAAAGTAACAGAAACGAAGAACGTCGCAAATTGACTGAAACAGCGCCTTGGGTCACACAATAATAATTCCAGATTTAGTTAAGAGGGTTATCATCCATTTAATTTGCTCACGATTCTCCTCTCTGAGCGGCCACCATCTCGTAACATTTTTTGTTTTCCTTCCTTAACTCATATTTCAGTTTATACTACAAACATGTCTCCATACTTAAATGTCAATGCACTTATTTAATATATGAGTAAAATGTTTATGCTCAGGTTTCTAATTTTTTTTGTTACTCTTCAACATTTACCATTCATCAAGTTATGTGACAGTACATTTAGTAACTTCAAGTTTAAAATGCTTCAGTATTTTTAATAAGCTGACTTTTTCAATTGATATCAACCTAACGTTTATTACGTTTGTTGTTTAAAATATATAAACATTTGTGTTGGATTAAATATTCAAATTAAAATAGTTTATCGTCGTCAAACTACAATGCATAACATTGACAATGTCATAAATTATATTACAAACAATAAATAAAATATTTTTGATCATGACAAAAAAAACACTTTCTTAAACTTCACCATGTAAAACTAATTCTTCACCAAATAAGGTTTAAAGTTCTTTATATAAATGCCCACATCTGACTAGCTTAATGGAAATTGGTAGATTGTTGAACAGTACTATTGTGTAATAATATGTCTTAATATAAAAAAGTAGTTTTTATTTTTGCAACGGGATGCACAAGACGACTTTTTGCGGAAGTTGTAAATGTTATTGCTGTATATCAAATAAAAATATATTATCGCGAGTTATTTAGGTCATTCAAGAACGTAAATAGACGGAACATTTGAAAGATTATTTGTAAAAGAGATGCTTCTACATTAATCATATCTGCGCATCCCAAATATTATCCTAATTGTTTTCTTTTGTAAACAAAAAATATCTTTATCTTTAATGATTCACGACCCAAGACCGAAACTATATACATTTCAGATGCAATTTGTAGGAACAGCAAAGTATGTTCATGGTGACATGCGACTCCAACATCAGTTTTCCCTGGTTATGTTCATTAAAATTATAGGTTTTAAACAAGTAAAACAATATTTTTATTCATCGGTACTAAAACATATTTCTTAAAAGATATTGTTCGTTTTCATACCACACACATAAAAAACAGAAACAAATTTATAAGTGCATTAACTGTAAAAATAATTTTAATTTTAATAGTTTAAATATTAAGTAGCCTTAAAAGTTGGTTTTCACAGATATACCATTAAAACATTTTAATTCCCATTGTTATTGAGTTATTGTGCTAAACTCGGCAACAATGAAAGTAAAGTTTGTTTTATTCAGATCAGACAGTTTTTCTGACTAAACATGGACTGTCAGCGTTTCAACATTGCAATGTCAACACGCCTTTGAACACCAAAAGATGTTGCTGATAACATACAAACAGAATCAAACATTTTTGTTTAGTTTGTTAAATGAACCGTGAATAGGGTGGATTCCTTTTTTCATTTTATAAATGAATAAAATAATTTACAACATGTATTAAGGCTTATATTTTGTGTTAAGATAGTTCAGTATTTAGACACTACAGAGGTTCATATTCTGTGTAAATGTTACCAAAGAAATTTAAGTTACGTATTTTATCTGCTTACGTTCGAAAAGAGCCTCAATAGCATTTATAGTATCCATAAATTTTTTTGCATAAAGCCAACCCGTTTTTATTTTTAACTTATCCATACCATACATTGCTGGATATACTGATTATTTAATAATAACATATATTAATGTATATTATTGATTAATGTACGGACGGTATTTAGTCCACAATGATTATTTCAGAATCACATATTTGGTATATCTCGAAAAAATATGGTCTTAGTATTAAATTATAATAGACTTAGACAGACAAATAGATAAGTCAAAACGACTTTTCCTGAAAAAAGTGTAATGTACCTATTTATCTTTGTCGTCGGTAAATTTAGCATATTTAATTTTTTTCTAAGAGAAAAATTTGCGATGGTAATGCACAATTTGTGTGTTTGTTTCGCTACTTTGCCGAACTGAAAGTTAATGTCCCGTAAAAAAGACCTAACCCGGAAGTAACCCACGATTTGCATACAAACTCACGAATAGCCTACATTCGAATGTTCACGATCGTTATGAGTCAAGTGTGTATCTGGACCACCGTCCATTGTCCATGGAACAATCCAAACTGTTTTAGTATTTATTGCAATTTATGATAAACCATATTAATGCATTTATTTCATATTACGATCGCTATTTTGAACTTTTTATGTATACCAAGATTTTTTTAGTTTATCTAACCTTGTTTTTGACAAGAACATAAATTAATCTCACTCAGAACTGTAAACAGCTGACTAATTTAATTGAAATAGTAGTTATTTAACACATGTTATTAAAAATGTATGTTTTTGGTGGTTGCTAAAGAGAAAAGCATGTTTTTGTTATGAAAGTTTTTAAATGGAAGTAATGGTGTTTTTTAATTAAATAGAAGTTTGTTAACTGTACAATATATTTAATCATTTTTATTTTGAGTATATTATCCTATATTAATGAGTTATTATCCTAGGCGAGAGATAGTGAGATTGACAATTTTAAAATTGCATATTTTAAATCAATTATTTTCGGAATCATTTCATAGTATTTTCAAAATGTATATTTGATGAGATATTTTTGTGTTTTCTATGTTACCGAACAGAGGACATATCACACGCCATCATAGACTGTTTCATAAAAAATTCCTGTAAAAATTACCTCAATAATATATTTATTATTCTTTGTAAAGCATGCATTAAAAAAGACAAAAATTAAACAGAAGATGCATCGAAATGCGGGGAGAATGGAATTGTCATTCAGCTTACGGAATGTTGTGGCATATAAAGTGGCTTATTACGGGCCTTTATTTGAATAAACACATAAAGTATGTTTCATTACTTTGCCATCCCGGTTTTAAAAACATATTACCCTTAAAATAAAAACGTTATAAATGTTTTATGCAAAATTATATTCTGTAGTTAGTAGTATCTTCAAAAAAGCATACTATAAAAAAAATATTCAGTTATTTAATACAAAAAAAGTTATTTCTGTTAAATTTTAATGTAATATAGTTTTTTTTCAATATTTTAAGTAAAACACACACTAAGAAATAATCAATTTCTGTTAAAAAAAATTGCATGAGGAAAGTAAAGATTCGATCTTTCATTTGTTAAAGTAAAATGATTGCATTTACATGTTTTCAAATAATTCAGTTCGAATGGTTTTGGTCTTTGACTTTTATTTAGGTAATGTTAAGTGTTGGAAAAGCTCCAAGAATTAATTAAAATGATAAATTGGGTCATTTTGAAGTTAAGCGTCGGATGCTGAGGTGGTAAGTATTCGCATGACGAAGGCCGTTTCCTACGTTAGAGAACGGTCTTGCCGTAAATAAGTCGTAAATGCTCACAGCGTCGTAACTGATGACTGGAACTCGCAGTTGGAGATGAGTCATTTACGACTCATCGCTACCCTCGAAATATTACCACCACTTCTTAAGAGTCATCTTCATCCCTGTGCCAGTAGCCCATTGTTGCGCAGTCGGCAATGTTAACCATACGGCTTTTATGCTAAAACATGGTATTTTATTCCCCTGTTATTAGACGCCGTTTTTCAACCGATTTTCTTTAAACTTGGTAAGTGTTTAGTTGAATAATTATATTATGCCCCTCATACCTCGAAATTTTGAAAATTTAACAAATATTACTAAAGAAAATCGAGTTACTTTGCAACGTCACAGAGAGTAAAATTTGTTAAATTTAAAAATTTCGAGGTATGAGGGGCCTAATATAACTATCCAACTTAACACCTACAAGTTTAAAGATAATCTGTTGAAAAACGGCGTCCGAAACAGGGGAATAAAATACCATGTTTTAGCATAAAAACCATAAACATTGCCGACTGCGCAAAAATGGGATACTGGCACAGGGGTGAAGATGACTCTTAATCTCCCTGCCATCATTATTCATTGGAACATATCTTGCTTTCTTTTGTCAAGACTTGACCTTTTGAAGTAAGTTTTTAAAACAAGAAAGAAGATAAATTGATGGATTATCAAAATGGAAATTAATCTTTAAGAGTTTATTCTAATATCCGAAAAAACTGTTAAGTTCTTATATCTGTTCACTGTATTAGATTCTGAGTTCATAACTCATTCCCGTAAATAAAACTAATTACTAGTTTACTATGGTGGCAAATAAAAACATGGCATAATTTTTATTTCTAAATTTCATCTATGCTTGGTTTTAAACAACTTTAAAACAAATTTAAAGCATAAGAGCATTTTAATAAAATTCTACTAATATTATAAATGTGAATGTCTTGTTGTTTATTAGACTTTCACGCGAAAACTACTCAACCGATCATCATGAAACTTTGTACACATATTATTCTTGGAGTTATCAAAAGTAACATAGGATACTTTTTATTTTAAAAGAATTATTTTTTATGAAAGATTAAAATATTTTTTATAAAAATTTGAAAATCCATTTTATCTTTTTTTATTGGTTGCAAAGAAACAAATGCAATTAAAATCATACTAATATTATAAATATGAATGTCCTGTTGTTTGTTAGGTATTCACGCGAAAACTACTCAACCGATCATCATGAAACTTTGTACACATATTCTTGGAGGTATCAGAAGTAAAATAGGATACTTTTTATTTTAAAAGGATTATGTTTTACAAAACATAAAAAATTGTAAAAAATTTAAAATCGATTTTTTTATTGGTTATTACGAAACAAATTCAATGACAATTTTCAATATTAGTGGATTTTTTCTAATGGCAATAATGCGAGCGAAGCCGCGGGTAGATGCTAGTATAAAATAAAACTTCTTCAAAAAATTGCACGTTTAACTAAATAATCTCAACTTTGTATTATTCTTACAATTATTCTTATTTTATTCTTGGTTTTAAATTGAATGTACTTACTTTATCATATTAATTTGGTTTTGTTTCGACTTAATTCCACATGTTTATTAGTGTAAAAAACTTAAGTTCTTAAAAACCTTGTGACAATAATAACTGACTTTTTAAACTGTGTGTTTGTTACTGAGAAGAAGTATTTCAACATTACGAATAAAGGATAAAAGGATAAGGGATAAACAAACATCATCATTCCCTACAAGCTCTGATCCAAACAAATTTCTTATTCGGCTAAGCTGAGTTTGTAGCGAGAGGGGAAATATATTACTTACTTGTGCACTTCAGGAACTGTAAGGAATAATTTAATTACTAATGATATTATTTCATTGTTATCTTTATTAGACTATTCAGTAACATTTGGTGATTTTCTTGGGGTCATGAATGTTGCTAAAATCCTTTTTATGTTTTTTATATACATTATGTATATTTCAAACTTAAACTAATAATAATACATAAAAGATACGACTTATGGTCTTAAACAATAGGTGTTCTCATAAAGGTTTGAAGTCAGTAAATATTTTTACCAGGAATGTGGCTCTCAAGAAAATTAACATTAAGGTTGTTATGAATTCTAAATTATCTTTCTGTAAAAAAAGAAAAACAAAAAAACAACAGCAACAGAGTTTAAAGATATTTGCAACGAACTCCCAACACATCGTTACTACACTGGAACTTTGGCAGGACACCCGCGAGGGCTGTCGCGTCGCCAACACATCGTTGCTACACTGTGGAACTTTGGCAGGACACCCGCGAGGGCTGTCGCGTCGCCAACACATCGTTACTACACTGGAACTTTGGCAGGACACCCGCGAGGGCTGTCGCGTCGCCAACACATCGTTACTACACTGGAACTTTGGCAGGACACCCGCGAGGGCTGTCGCGTCGCCAACACATCGTTACTACACTGGAACTTTGGCAGGACACCCGCGAGGGCTGTCGCGTCGCCAACACATCGTTACTACACTGGAACTTTGGCAGGACACCCGCGAGGGCTGTCGCGTCGCCAACACATCGTTACTACACTGGAACTTTGGCAGGACACCCGCGAGGGCTGTCGCGTCGCCAACACATCGTTACTACACTGGAACTTTGGCAGGACACCCTCGAGGGCTGTCGCGTCGCTCCCATTCGCATTTAGTTCGGGTTTTCGATAAAAAAACTTGTATGTTAAAAACCTCCTCTCAGAAATTCGTATTTATTTCCAATAAATCGACTTACTTTATTTATCCTTAGTTAGCGTATAAATAAAAGGGTGTACTGACAACAAATTATTCTGTAAAATCACCAAATCGCAAAACAATTTAACAGTAATTTACATTACTTGTGTCAACGGTAACTATGAAAACGTAAACTTATTAATGATTTTCTAACCATCCTACGTTAGTTTTTTTGTACGAATTTTAGAACTATTCGATAAAAATGCGACCCAACAGATACGAAATCGAACACTAATTCCACCAATTACCAACTTCTCAAGAGATAGCAACTCGTAATCGCCAGTGAGTGCAGGCTTAGCAGCGGCCGTGCCAGTTTTGGCAATGTCCCGATCATTACGGAATTCTAAACGTGAAAGGGTGTTCCTAAACTTTGGTGCAGTGAAATCTCTATCAAATTGCAACAGATACCATTTTCATTAATTATTAGTTACTTTTGAATTATCAAAATGTCAGACTAAATGTATTACTGTTAATATTCACTTATTTCTAATTTATTTTTATCTTTATTTTGTTTATTGTTATCTTTCAGTCAATAATTACATCGTTTTCCTTCTCAATTATTTTGTTTTAGTTACAAGCTCTGTTATAGTTCGTTGTACAATGCTCTCTATTAAGTTTTCCTGCATTAACTTATCTATTTTTAAGTTCATTTATTCTAAATACCTATTTCTTTAAGTCAATCGAGTTAATATTTATTTTACTTATTTAACTCACCTTTACCGTGTCCACTTGTGTAAAACGTTAGCAATATATAAATTTTAACTTAGTGAAGCAATAAATTTATTGATGAAGAAGTAAAATGTATTCGTTAATCCAAACAATTCATCATTTGAATCAAATTGTGTATAAACTGGAGATTTTGAGGTAGGCATCTGAAATTGGATACTTAAAATACAGCATTTTAAATTCCTAAATTAAATTCTTGGTGTGACGAAGAAGCTTTCAGACGTTTTGATATACAATACCCATTCCACCAACCATTGGATTAGGTAGATGTATGCCACAGAAAGGGCGGCTGTTGGCGATGTTGGATGGTGGGGGGGGGGGGGGGGGGTGCCAAGGAACGACAAGCCTCGAGGGTGCCCCTTCGGAACCTCTTCCCAATATTGTTTGTTATAGTTCGTTACTCCCACTCTACCCTCGGGTCTTCTTTTATTCTTTTACCCTTAATATTTTTCTTTTTTCCCTTTGCCTTCTCATAGAGTAATAATTTGTTATTTTCATAAATCAGTTTCATCTATTTTATGTAAAATAATGTATATAATCTTTTATGACAACTAGTAATAGCCTATAATTTTAATTATTTTTATTTGTAGTTTTAAATGAGTTTTAGTATTTATTGTTAAGTAATATAATTTAGATTGTACACGTTGTCAAAAGTAGTAGCCTACACAAAAACAATAATTAAGTATTTTAAATATTCTTAAGTATAATAAATTCAAGTTAGTAACCAAGGAGCATTTTTAGCTGTTAGAACTGCGTTAAAAACCAACCGTTAGAACTTAAAGATGATTATGTTTATTAATATTATTACTGAATCAAATATGACGCCACAGGCGCAGCTGTTTTGAACAATGTAATGGATTTACTACTACATACTAGCACCGATGGGTAAATATCACAACAATGGCCGGTGTCCCTAGTCAGGTAGAGTCACGCTGATTCTGTGCTGTGTGAATCTTGCGGTTTACTTTACCAATAACAGAATCTGTATAAGAAAGTATTAAAAGTATTTTTTATTTATGTTTCATTTATTAATTCATTAAGACTTATTCAAAGAACCAAACATAATATCATAAAAATCCATACACGTTATTTTAATTAGATGCTTTGATCTTTCCCTTATTATTAAACAATGAATTTTTGTAAATGCAATACAAATATCTCAAAAGGTTATGGACCACTTTGTGACTAATTTCACTATTTTTTCTGTTTCATTATTGTACTACTGTACCAACATATTTTAAACTTTGATTTATTGCTATGAAGAATAAAGTGTAACTTTGCATGTCAAATCTAAATAACATTTAATGAACTATAACAGTGATGTTCAGTAAAAATAAATTGTCGTTAAAATGGAATATTGAAAATATACTTGTAATAAAAGACAAAAACACAAAATGTAAAATATATAAATAGTTCACCGTATGAGGAGTAGGTTATATACGTTTTCATTCAAATTAGGCTCGATAATAAGCCACTTTATATGCCAAAACATCCCTCATGTTACACTGTTGTTTTTCCGTCTCATATAAAACCTTTTCAATTTTAGAATAGTATCACTATTCTAATAATGGTATTTAAAGTATGATCATAACTCTTTCCTTAAGTCTCAATCATACGCTTGTAATATATTTAATTTACAATAACATTTAACTATAATATTAACATAAGTTGATTTATAAAATAAATTCTGTTTGATTAAAAGTATAAAATCCAAGCATATTTTAAAGTTAAATGATATTTTAAACTACAAACCAAGTTAAAAGATATTTTAGTTTTAGTTTCTTGTGTAACAGATGTTAAAGTGTATAGCAGATAACGACATACATGTATATTATTTCGAAATTGTATAGTAAGCAATAACAGGTAGGCCTTTGAGTCGGAAAACATCTAAGAGGTCATAAGTTTACGGTGTTTAGTTAATTGATCATTCAACACTAAACATTTTTTTTACTTTATGAAATTGATAGTTTAGGTAATAGCCAATCACGATACAATCTTATTTTGAGCTAATAAACTATGATGCATTAATTATTACTGATAAGTCACGATATTCAGTTAAACTTATAAATATAGAACAGATAAACTAGAAGATATTTAGGTAGCAAGTAAAAATATTAAGTATTCAATAAAGCTTTGAAACCACTTGCGCTGACACTAAACGACTGGGCGGCAGTGGGACGATCTCCGTTGCAGTCAAGGGTTATATCAAATTCCTTGTTGACATTTGGATCTTAAGCTTGTCGAAGAAATACGATTCGGGCAAGTTTGAAGTGCGATCTAGAAGGTGTCGGTTTTTATTTGCTGAAAATTTCCCTTCTTTTTGCCTGTAGAAATCCAGCAAAACCTCTAGACATAACGAGGTTCTAATCTATTGATTTCTGTAAGCCATGTTAAAGCCTGCTTATGTCTTATAAAGTACTAGCTGTTACCCGGCATGTTTTGCAATTCCAACCCAAAGAATTTTTTGCCCTTCAGGTGAGCTCGTTCGCTGCGGTCACGCTCCGCAAGTGTGTAATATCCTTTAGTTTTCTATTTAAAATCTTCCTTCAGTACTCCAAATGAGAACAGCTGTTAATAGAATTAATTTTCTTACGTATCATATATTTCAATACAAAACTGTTTCTTCCATAAGAATAACGTAGTAACTTTGAAGACGTGTGGGACGGAGCCTATTGGCGGGATCTGAATTAGAACTATGATATTTTTCTCTTTGGAACCCACAGAATCAGTGTACCAAATTTCAACTCCCTACCATAATGGGAGTTGGGAGAATTATTAGTGGCTGACTGAGGGACCAGCGAGTCAGTGAGGGCTTTGGCTTTTATATATACAGGGTGTCCCGGGGAATCCTTTTGTATATTTGTTCCTTGCATGGAGACAAAAAGAAAACATCGTCTAAAATGCTTCGTTAAGCCGCTAGCCCTGTTTTTCGCACATAAACATTTTTATTCCCGTAACGGATGGTTGTATCAAGTTCATATTTTTAGTATGAATCTTTATCATACCAACACACATTTTCAGGAAAAGAGTGATTTTTTCCGCTGTGAATTTTTAAAATGTGTAATTCAAACTTTTAAACTCAAATATCGTAAATCCGGTAAATTGTATAAAAGTTTTACCTTTTTAATAACGCTTAAAAATGCCTACTGTATCTTAAATAATTATTGTCAACAGCTTTAGTACGTTAGTGATGTTTTGGAAGTTTAGCCCTAATATTTATCTTCCTACTTAAAATTGTACAGGAAAAAGTAAATTTTGTAAAGGGACTGAGCAAAGGAGTAGTCCAAAACTATAATGCTGGGTTGTCTACCAGGTGTGATATAAGAACACTGTGTTAAATCGCCTTTAGGACATCAGTAATAATTTCAGTTGCATCTTTTCTTCAGTTCTCACCAACACATCTTATTTTCTTTTTAAAAACTCCGAGGTTTAATTCGTATGAAAACATAATTTAGTATTGTTTTGTTTGTGAATTGAGTGAGGTGTTTCTTATATTTGTAAAAACGTAATATTAAAACAAGTTAATAATGATGAAAATATTCAAATTTAAATACAGTGGTAATTAAGAGTTTTTTGTTCTTACTTCAAAGTCAAATATCTAAAACTGTATCTATATTTTATATTTTAGCTAAAGTCAATCAGTTTTGTCGTTAAAAGAAAATTCCATCAACAATATTCAATGCCAAATAGGACCTTGATGTAAGGTGTTGTTATGATAAACCGTTACATTTATAAAATCAAGTAATCTATTCCAAATACTATTTTCAAGTAATTCTGTAACTTTTTAAACCAACTAGAAATTAATTTGCTTTTGAATTCTAAAGATAGAAAAAGTATAAACGCATGACGAAACGTTATTCTAAAAATTACCATTGAATCACAATTTTCCTTCCTATAAAACTTTTTTACTCTCGTGGCATGCCATCAGTTAAAGAACGCTACAAACAGTCAACAGTTCATTGTTTACAGTTAATTACGGGTACCAATTGCAGGGAACTGGGTACAAAACTTTCCAAATAATGAAACAGACTTCCATTCTCGTTGATTATTAGACTGTGGGTCAATTGCTGATTGAGGGCAAACACTGATGTTGCCGAATGATTGACAGTCAAACTTAATTGCCTGCACTTAATTGAATGAATTGAAACTGAACTGATTTATCTTATATTACTATTTCATTATGCCACAGTAAATTATATTTTTAACAACACTATTTGCCGTTTATACTGTGTAATTTAAACAATTTAACAGAAAAAGGTAAATACCCGATAAAACATGAAAATTATTAATTTAATGTAAGCATCCCGGCGATAGAACATATACAACTAAAGTCTAAAACGTTGACACTAGGTTTGCGAGACTTTGTTTCTATGATGATTTAGAATGAAACTCTCCAGCAAGGATGGAATGTATTTACAGCCCTTGCCAAAGAGGGCGAGAATACAATATTATCGCTGCGGCATAACCCTGTGTTCCTTTCCCGCAGAGTTTTGTCTGCAAGAGAATACTTTATTAGTTGTATTTTTTATTGGAACTATTTTATACTTCATGATATAAAAGTAAGTGTCAATATTTAAAGAAATGATATAGACATTTTATTACTATAATAAAAAACTGCGCACGACAGAATTTATTAAAATTAAAGCAATCATAAATGATTTTTATTAACTTTTCAATAAGTTAATTTAGTTAATGTGTTTTCGTATTTATACCTTTTCGAAAATCCTTAGCACCATGTTTAAATATGGTAACATTGAATATTCACTCTAATACTGAATTTTAAATGTTTACTTATTTTCGAAGAGTATAGCTCCTTTATTTGATATTCAATATCTAAAGAATCAAAAGGATAGTTCACACCGGTACCTTGGACATTTCTATTTAAGTTTGGAGAACCACAATTTTACTAGTTGAGTTGAGCAGTTTTTATTTATAATTACGATAATGACCTCGATTGTTTAATGCCACGTCCGTTTTATGAATGAAAGTTGGCTTTAATCAGAAAAATAATAACTAGATAATTTTGTTGTACGCAATCTAAGAGTAATACTTTGAATTCCTTAATATATTTTTTTATAAATTCGACCTAACCTTAATTATTTTTTCCAAAGGACACTATATTTTGGGGGAGGACCCCTCGTAAGCTCTAGGGACTAAGGGTAGGTAGTTCGTCAATATTGTTAGAGATTGTTACCGACCCTTCTCGCAATCTGCTCACATGACCCGGATTGATCGAGTAAAACCCTTATCATGGTTTCTTTACTAATAAAACCAAAGAGAAAAATAGTATTTGCAAGGAGGATAGTAAGTCTTTTATCTGGTAACACTTTTTATTCCATAACCCGAATAGAATTTGAATTCGGACTCAAAAGTCACTGAAGTTTGAATATGGACTTAATATTTTATTCCTCTTCCTTAAAAACATGTTTATTTTCAAATATAAGTTTTTAGAGCTAAACAATAAAAGAAAACATGATAGAGAGATATTTTATATGGAAGAGTCGGAACTTCTCCCGTCCCGCTAGCGCCATTGACGTTTATACGCAAATTTAATGGAGCTCAAGTCTCGTAGCTCAAACTTCTTCCGCTATATGGAATTCCCAATGAAAGCATTGTGAGAAAGACATTTTGATAGTTAACTGAAGATTTAGATAATTGAAGTTATTAGGCACATATTGAAGTGTGCAACCTGATATCAATGTGTGACATTTCTGACATGGGAAGTAGTTTATGTTTATGGATTGAATAACGTCTTTGTGAACTCACATATATATTATATTATATCACATATTAGATAGATTCATATGGCTAATAATTATAAATAAACAATCACTTTTTAAAATCTAACACTTAACTAAAAAGAAAAATATTAATTTGACGACCACATAACCACAGTCATATATTTTTTACATGGTCAACCGACAGAAAAGCAGCTAGCTCTGTTGGTCATCATGATATAAACCTCATCATTTGGCGGGAGCCACAACGTATTGACTCTGCTAGGGTGTGTTGCTGCGCCACAGATAATTGAAGGTACATGTTTAGGTAACCTTCGTCAGCTACGTTATCAGCAAATAGCAATCTCGTTCGCAGTTTATATTCGATAAAGCTTTTTCAATTTTATAAAAATGCCATCCGATAATTGAAAAATATTAAAACCCCTATTTAAAACTGCAAACTTTGTAGGTTTAAGCGGGGTTCAATTTTTTTTATTTGTAATGTAATCAAAATTAAGTAATATGAAGTATATACATTACAGCTTTCATTTTAACAAATACAAAAATGTAATTTAGTACACAAAATACACTTTTTTAAATAAGTTACTGGAATATTTATAATCCATATATAACGAAGTAACCTTGATATAATTTAAACTTAAACCAATATTTAAACAAAAAAATCTCTTCTAAGATATTAACAATTTTTACGTCGCCGGAAACTAAATATTATGGTGCAACAACCTAGCAATAGAACCCGGATGTCAACAACATCACGCGACATATAAATCCTGCGCAGCTGCGACAATGTTGCTGCCCTTAAGTTCTAAACCAAGTCAAGGGTACTTGAACTCCCCCCCCCCCACAGTAAGCCCTTACAGCCCTCAGGCCGCGAGACGCAAAAACACCAACCTACGTGCCAATTATAGTAAAGTACATAGTTTTATCACATTTCCGACAAGTTCCTAAATTTAAATACAAACCAATTTTTTGCACTATGGAAAGAATAGCTAAATGTTTGTAGTAAAAGACTGACTTCTATGGGTTGATTAATATTGCATTTTCTTTAGCAGCAAAAACATTAAAACCCTTGTAAAACAACTTTGTGACCTTCCAAACAGAGAATGTAAAATGTGATGATTGACTACTACCATTTTAGAGAGTTTAAGAGAAAACAGAATTAGAGTAATTCTCCATTTCAAAATAGCTTCGATGTTTTGAGTAAAGTCGTCAATGTTGAATAACTGGTGGTAAACTAAATTAAACTCAAGTGAAATGTTCAAGTCACTCTACAGTCTTTAAGAGTCCTTAAGGATGATTCATATTGATCTCGTAGTTTCTCTTGTTCCACCTCTGGTTTCCGCTGTTCTTTTGCTTGAGTTGAGCATTTTACTGCAGTAGTTTATAATTTAATAACTACATTCATACTCATTCTTATTACGATGTTAATGCATTATTTTTGTTCATTTACTACTTAAATCAATAGGTGATGAACTCTTAACGGAATATCGTAGCATTAAACATAAAAATAATTATTACAGTTTTAAAACGCTTGTGATACACGCTACGCCCAACCCCTTGCACGACTCAATGTCACAGCGTGATACAAAACACCCACATGAAGCTCTACGATTGTCATGTTAACAAGTAGCAGTGCCCCCCCCCCCCCCCCGCGGGACATCCCATGTAAATGTGCCTATAAATATGTAGACGGCCGCTTCTTGCCGTGGCCCGCCGCCGTTACCCGCTATTGAATAACTCCCACTCGTGTGCCGCCGCCGCCGCGGTTCCTGGAGAGTTACTGACCATCGTGAGATTCAATTGGTGATAGCTGGTGTTGCAAATGATTGGTTGGTTACATTACGGCAAATAATAATCAAAACTTTATGTTACACGCTGGGTAGATGAGTGGGTTTAAAGCTCGTCCTGAATCCGACGGTTGCCCATTCGATTATGAGAAAAGAAGTCGTTCTTAGAAGGTTAAGATTTCACCCATTCGCATTTGTTTATTGGAGTATTAGTGATCAATTGAATTACCTCGTCTTTGTCAGTTACAAAGCAATGCTTCAACTGGTCCAATCATAGATGTAATTAATAATATTATAATATAATTTAATAACAACATGTTGTTATAATATCACCAAACTCACATTTCCGTAATATTTATTTTTAAATACTCACAAGATAGAGTGGTGTCTCCAATATAATAAGTATAACATTTTTATTTGAACAACCAGTTAGTAAAGCATTTTATAGTGAATTTGATTTCACTGTGAATACTGATTGTTTGAAACTTATTACTCTAATTATTTGTATAATTATTAATATACTGGACCTTTCCACTATTAACATTTAAATAATTGTTACATAAAAACCCTTCTAGCCTACTACCTTTAAGAAATCAATAGGACCTTTTTACCATAAACTTCACGATTAAAAATGTATTGTCTGTTGATATTAAGGTGTTTTAATTCCTTCATTGCTTTAGACGCCTAAACGTACTATTCAAATTTTGAAAGTAGAAGGTTGTAGATCCTTACAATTTTAAATAAATTTGATCTCTCTTAACAAATTTTAGAACTAATACCGACTTTGTCTAAAAAATGTTGCCGTCGGAAAAGTGATAACAGTTATACTTAAGATTTAAATTAATTTTACTAAACAAGTGAATATTTACACATTGTATATCTGTATTTCGTATATTCTATTACATAAACTAGAAAGAGTAAGTGGATGGGTAGATGAGTGGTTATAGTACTCGCCTTGGAATCCAAAAGTTGCGGGTTCAATCCTAAGAAAAGTTAGTTGCTTTTTACAGGTTCGGTTCCGGACCCAGTTGCAATTTGTCATTGGGCTATTAATTAATGATGCTATCTAACAAATGGTTGAAGTTAGATATTAACAAGGTCTGGGGTTTGGACCCTTCCCCGTCAAAACGTTAAAAATGTCACTGGCGTTGATGGACACAAAATAAAAATAAAATGAAAATAGACATAATAAAAACTGTAGCTCCGCTAACTAATAGTTGTAGTTTTGTAATTTAAAATGTAAATTCAGTTTACAATCATTTCCTCTTCAACACATCTATCGAAACGATAGAATAATTGGAGGGAATGTTCATGATGTATGTATCTATACAATTTTATTCTTTCAAGAGAACTCCTGAGAATTTCCAGGGTCCATAGAAAACAGAACAATAAGCCTGGTATTGTTGGGACCTCGCCTTAGGATAAGGCCTCTACAATGCTATGACAATGAAAGACGCGACAGGCCACGTTGTAGAGTCAACCACGACAATCTGACTAACTAGTTAGTCGGTGTCTGGTTATTTGACAAAACTACTACTAGACTTCAAACCGACAAATTGAGGAACGGATATAATGAATAAATGTTAGAATACATTTTCTGATATCGAAAATTGTAATTTTTCTGCATTTCAATTGTTCTAGAGCTTTAGGTACATTTAGACTTATTTTAATGATGGAAATTTAAGATGTTGAATATTAGAAATCGTTACTTCACAGATGTCGTGGTTCAGCCAATCCAAACGTTCAGCTAAAACGCTTCTCATAAACTTGAATGAAGTTTAATTAGGAGATCGACAAGAACATTATTAAAGTTTCTACAGGGAATGAACTAGTGTTTCAAACAGGCTGAATTTGAACTTAACTTTTAAAACGTTTCTTTGAAACGAATCTTTAGCATAGCAATTAATGTTTTTACTTATTATTAATAAAATTAAAGATTTTGAGTGAAATAAGTTTTTAAATTCAGATAATACACCATTGTCTTTAAAATTTTAAATATAAAATTCAGTTATGGCGTTTTAAAAAAGATAAAAAATTTGGGTTTGTTTCTGAAAATTCAACCCAAACCTAAACATTGTATTTATTATCATTTTATTGTATGTATTCTTATATTATATAGTAACTTCTCTCCTATATTGTTATTATTGACAGCAATGACGTCACCATAATTTCATTTTGCACTCTGTAAAATTATTGTCCTTTGATACAAATAAATAAACAATCTAGTCCCATGAATTCATGCTAACAGGCCAAAATCTTGTGAAACTCTTGAAACTACAAAAGCACTCCAGAAGTTCTCGGAAGATTAATGAATTAGTTACATCAAGTAATCAAAGGAGGTCCTGTACGAGGTGTAGAACTGTTAGTCAAACGGATTACCAGATGTTGGGGTCGTCTCCTGGGGCCTGTTTCATAAAACTACTAGTTTACAAGTTACTAGTCTATTATTTACTAGTGCTTATTTCACCGGTACTAATAATTTCTGTTTCATAAACATTTTCCAGACACTTGTAAATACTAGTGGTTTTTACAAGTCACGTGATCAAATTTACTAGTCAGCTGACGCAGCTGATCGCCCGCTCTGGCTTTGTTGACATAACCTCAATTACGGGTTTTTTACCATCTAACATAGGACTACTAATAATTCTTGGGCAAAATCGGATAAGGAGAAAGCTGACGTTTTTGCAGACCACCTTTCTGGAATTTTCAGTCCACACGAAGAACAGAACCTGGCTTTTTCATCTGAAATAGAAAATTCTATTACCTCCCCTTTACCTATGTCCCTGCCACCTCCCCGCATTACAGCTACTGATGTTAAAAAGGCCATTTGCAAACTACCCCTGCGGAAATCACCAGGATATGATTTAATCACAAGTGAAGTTTTACGTGAAGTCCCCTCCTCTTGTATTACTTTATTAACACAGATCTTTAAAGCCATAATTCGAACGACTCACTACCCTATACAATGGAAACTGTCCCAAATTATCTTGATTCAAAAACCTGAAAAACCTGCTCACGAAGTTTCATCTTATAGGCCGATTAGCTTACTTCCTGTCATTTCTAAATTATTCGAAAAATTACTTTTGTCTCGGTTGCAAAGTATTGTTGAAGAAAGCAATGTTCTACCAAATCATCAATTCGGCTTTCGATCCAGGCATTCGACTATTCAGCAACTTCATAGGGTGGTCGATACAATTGCGTCCGGCCTTGAAAATAAAAAGTACACAAGTGCTGTGTTTTTAGACGTAAGCGCCGCCTTTGATAAAGTGTGGTACCCTGGCCTGTTATCAAAATTAAAAGCTTTTCTTCCATCCACCTACTATTTAATACTCAGGTCGTATCTACAAGATCGATTCTTTACTGTTAAACAAGGACTGGAGTACTCTGGCTGTAAACCTATCTCTGCTGGCGTTCCTCAGGGGTCATTGTTATCCCCTCTTCTCTACAGTATTTATACAGCTGACTTGCCTGAAACTCCCAATACCAAGATAGCCACTTATGCAGACGACACCGCTATCCTTAGCACTTCAGAAGATCCAACTGAAGCAAGTAGCCACCTACAAAACCATATTAATGTTTTAAGTACCTGGTTAAAAAATTGGCGAATGAAAGTTAATGCGTCAAAATCTTCACATGTCACCTTCACTCTAAAACGGGGCCTGTGCCCACCGGTTTATATAAACAACACTAGGATCCCTCAAAGTACAGACACACGTTATCTTGACCTGGACGAAAAATAACTTGGAAAACCCACATCACGAAAAAGAGAACTGCTCTCAATGCAAGATCTAAACAACTATATCGGCTGCTTCATCAAAATTCAAAATTGCCTCTTAAATCAAAATTACTTTTGTACAAGACCCTATTAAAACCAATATGGACATATGGCATTGAGGTTTATGGCACAGCGAAATTTACAAATATGAAGAAAATCCAAATTTTTCAGTCAAAAATACTACGTTTAATATCTGGGGCTCCCTACTATGTAAGCAACAAGACTTTGCATAATGATTTCAATTTTAAATTTGTACATGAAGTAGCAAAAGAACTCTATTTTAAATTTTTCCTCAAACTTGATGGACATGAAAATCCCCTGATACAAGACCTTTTCACCTTAACATTGCCAGGCATCCGTCGAAGGAGGCTGAAACGGAATTGGAGTCGGGACTTTCTAGTTTGAATCCCTAATATTGAAGAGGACTACCCCTAACATCTACAATAATAAGGAGGAAGACTTCTGAGCCTACTCCTTCATGTTTTATGTTTCATGTTATTGTTCTTTTTATGTTATTAGCGAATTTGCTCGTTGTATTTTGTTTTGTACAGTTGCAAATATAAAATTAAAGACAAAAAAAAAAAAAAAAAAAACATAGGACTAAAAAAATTTATTAAACCAATACACATTTCGGGATGTTTTTATAACTAAATAAGTACTCAAAACCACGAATTATTCCTTTTTAGTTAATGTATGTTACCCTATTAAATGTACAACAAAGATTTTAATGTGCTAAGTTTTCATTGTTTACTTTGGCTAGCACGTGGCCACCGCCGCCGCCGTCACACAGTGCGCTACACTCTGTTAATGCGGCTACGCACTTAATTCGTGTTTTTTCTTTGTTTTTTCCAACCTCTAATAGATTCTTTTAGTTTTTAAGTTATTTGTTCAGTATATAAATAGCAAATAATTTTTCAAATATATCTTTTATTTTGGTATAAATTAAATCAGCAAGTTATAAAAGAAAAGTAAGGAAAATAAATTAGATAAACCTCTTGCATTGTACATAGGCTACAAGAAATAACAGATCTGTCAAGTTTTTTGCCAAAATTAATATTATTTTAAGGACTTTTAAAATAAATTAACGGTTTTATAGGTTGTGCGTACGATCTTACCTTTTCTATCATAATTCACAATAATTATATTTCTATAATATTTAAACCAATTACATTTAACAATTTAAATGCTATTTTTTTATGTTTCACATGTTAAACACCTAAAATAATACAGTAAGGTAAAATAAATTGAGAAATGTATAAATATTAAAAAGGCTAGTCGATCATTGACCTTTTCAGGCAATGAAGTCTGTATAATAAAGTAGATTTAAATGGATTTGATATTTGGGCTGGAATAAAACTCACTTGAACTCCAAAAATATTTATCAGTTAAATCAACAGTAAGTATAACGTTTTTTTAAGGTTATGCCTACCTACGGAAAATTATTAAATTACAGTCAATACTATTTTAATGTCATTATTATGTAGTTTTAAAATATTATTAGGTAGTATAAGTGTCACTAAGTAGGCTATATACAGGATTTCAATATAGCCCAATATAATATTTTGAGGAAAAAATTATACCCCCGTAATATAAAGAGCATTGTTAGCCTGACATTTCTCAGTGTTACCTTTATCAGCTTTATCTGTGCTTATATTGGAAACCGGTATCGTGGAATAACCCTAATGTCTAAAAAATATAATTTCCAACTGCAAAAAATACAATTTGTTATCAATATTCAATAATATAACATAATTTTTATGTATCTATTTAAATTAATTTTGTTGAAATATTTTTAAAATAAGAAAGAAATTATTTTATTAAAAAATATTGTAAAAAAATTACTGTACTTGGCCTGTTTGATACAACAAGCGATGATTTTAGGTCTAATACCAACCCTTTAAAATAATCTCAGTACAATAATAAAGGAAGTAAATAATAACATAAAACACAAATGGTTCACATTGTTAAGTTTAAATAGACAATATCACTATAATTATATTTTGTGCGCGAAAATCAATACTGAGAATGACATACCTGACCTTTTTCCTACATTTAAAACTTATGATGTACTTTTAATTGAAATAAATTTAGTTTTTCATGTTTTTATTATTTTTATTTCTCTAGAATTAAATCCTGAAATATTTCATAGGTGCTCTAAAAATAATCCACAAAATAATTTTGTCAAAACATTGAAGAAGGATTTTAAAAATCCCTACAATTGGGAATAACAAAACACTAGTAGAAAATATCTACTAGTTTACGGGCGTAGGGAGGTTGGTAGAAATTCACTGGTATTTACTAGTCTAAAATACTAGTGTAGAGTTTTATGCAACAAAAACTAGTCTACACTGGTGAAAACCACTAGTATTACTAGTCCCTACACTAGTAACTATTATTTTACTCTTGTAAGTTTATGAAACACAGACTTGTAAAATTCACTAGTAATACCAGTCCAGGGACTAGTTATACTAGTCTAGTAGTTTTATGAAACAGGCCCCTGAGCAAAGATTTTCACTGATTCGCCCACCTGGGTCCAAGTCATGCTGGCCGGTTTTAATTAGTAGATCAACAAAATGTATTTTGCAGACATTCAAACAATTAATGAAAATATCTGTGCAATAGGTTTAAAGAGTGCTCTACATGAAAAGTAAAAATGAATTTAGTATTATTTAACAACCCTAACTACCTAGTTTAATATATATATATATATATATATATATATATATATATATATATATATATATATATATCTATCTAATATTTAAAAGATACGCAATTAAAACCAAATACATTTATTTATTTGTTAGAATGGTCAAAATATTTTTTGAAAAGTTTTGCCATCGTTAATGACATGAAAACTTGGCGACATAAATATTGAAAAGTCTTCATACTTTCTTTTGAAATGTAAGTTAATTTAACTATTAGTGCACTGTTTGTCTCATCCTCTCTTAGAAGAAGTTTTAATCTTCGAATCAACTTTTAAATTTACAAAACTACTTTGAGCATTAATGGATGATTCGCTATCAGCTTTCAAACTTTGCAAAACCCCTCGAAAAGTTGGCAAGTTGCTGGTATGTACATAAACTGCTGGAGAGCAAGATGGATAGCTGATTGAGAAGTAAACCTAGACAGCGACAATGGTTCTCGCAGCTTCTCCAACGACACTTCTCATTGGCTAATTGCATTGTTTTCATTGTTGTCGACGACAATAGTGACCAATCAGGCCGCCCATTGTCAGCGATCCGGAGGCGACGCCCGACAATGTTTCGTCACGTTGTTGTCACTAATGTTAATTTGGCCTTGTTGAAAAAAACATATTGCATCGTAAAAAAAAACTAAACACATTATACCCATTAAAAAAATATATGACAGCTTTTAAGGACTTAGCGGTTTACATTTAAAGAGGAAACGTGTGCCCCTAGCCTTGACTTTTATGTTTTTATCGTCGTTTATATTGGGACATTAATGTCTTATTTATAACAAAAATTATTAAGACTCGAAATAAATATACTTACTATAATTTTTTAGAATCTATTACTAATTCCAAACTAGAAGGTACCAGCTCTTAGTAAATGTAGTTTTAAAAATTCCTGTATTTGCAACTTTAATATAGCCTTTGAAAAAACGAATAAAAAAATAATAATACGGTACGGTAAAATTATATTTTTGGTCTGAGTAAGTATGATAACATAATTTTAGTGTTATAGCTTTTCTTAAAAAAAAGTAATAAAAAGCTCTTTTAAAACCCTCAGGGTACAATAATAGAACTATAAACAATTGAATGGGTACAATAAATTAAATCTCACTGTTTTTATTGAAATGCATTTCAAATACTGAAAAAAATATTGCGAATATTCTTCTTCCCTTAGGGCGACACACGGGAAATGGACGTTATTTAATAAAATAATTTTCATCGAATTTGAAAATTAATTCAGGGTTATATATACAAAATATAAGCTTCATTCTAAACTCATTATTTGCCATTCTAGTTAAAAAAAAGCTCATTACCTGCTTTATCATTTATTTGTGAAAAATAATGACGTCAAGGTGATATTCATAATTTAAAATATAGGACTCGAGTCTCTTCACAATACCTCATCATCATGGTCAAACATCTTTGAAGGTATGAAGACAATTTCTTGAATGATTGCATTCTTGATCTCGTCAAAATTTCGTGGTTTATAAGTTTTATACATTAGCTTTTAATTACCCACTTAATTTGGATTTCGATCACAAACGGTTTACATGTTTCCTGGGCAGATTATTTATTGTTTTAGCGATGTGCCATGTTGGCCTCTCAGTTCTTCCGCATTATCAGTGTGTGACTTATTCTATGGAGATACCTTAAGAGCTGTGTCCGTAATCATAAAACACGAGTTGAGAAGGTAATAATAGAAGAAATTACTGTCATCCCTGAAGAGATGGTAATGCTTGTGATGGAGGTGTTGCATTTTAGCCCTGCATTCAAAATTTCGGACATCACTTTGACGATATTATTTTCCCATATAACTAAATTGGCTAATAATAAACATTGTTAACTAAAATGCCAAATAATGAGCTTTGCTTTAGAAATAAACATGATTAAAATTGTTGTTATCCCCGCAGAGATGTTAGTCCGTGTTAATGAAGTGTTCGGGAGAGACTCGAGTCCTGCATTTGAAATTATGAATATCATGTTAACGTGTTAACGACTTTTTTACACAAATAACAGATAGGGCAGATCGTGAGCTTTGTTAACTAAAATGACATATAATGAGATTAGATTTTGTTATAAATAAGCCTGCATTAATTTTAAAATTGGCTAGTTAATTCAAACCCGTCCGTCTCCAGTGTGTTTCCCTGTACTTCCTGTATTTGATATTCCTCTTAGGTAAGTCTTGGATAAAAAATATTTGTTTCAAAATATTTTAATATAAAAAGAATGCGTCGGTAAAATCAAAGTAGTGTACTGCTTAGTTTGGTTCCACCGACCCGAAATGTCCCGTAGATTGCACACGCCCACAGTCGGCCTTGTAAGAGGATTTAGAGATCGACCGGCGCGCCCCTGGTGTCAGATGATTAATTGATATCAAGAGATCAGCTGGCAGTGACGTCACAGGAGAGGGAGGAACCACCTCTTCGCAACCCCCTCGTAAGGTAAACTGTATCTATAAATACAGGATCGATACTGAATTTGCATTACGGGAGGGATAGTCGTGATTTTTTTACGATTTAACAAGGCAATTAAAATAATCCACTTTATAATGAACGTTGTTAAACGGGGTTTTCTAGGTACAAAAATAAATTAAACCATTCAAAAGAGTACATTGCAATTTTTTTCAACAGATTATAGAAAAGGTCCTATATTTTCCACGTTTTAAACAGCAGACATAATTATACAATTGTACCGGTATGTATTATGTATAGTCAAGTTCTGACAACGTGTTTCCAAGGGGATTGACTTAACAACTCTTTGTAGCTCATCTAGTGCAATGACGTAGTTAATTCCTCACAGCCAGGGCTTGACGAAATGCGACTTATATCTGTTGCTTTATGTTACTTTACATGTTAACATAAAACATATAAGCCTGACGAATCTACGATTTTTTCGTTCAACAGGCATGACAGCAGCTCCCTTTTGGTCATCATCACTGATGAACTTTTGGTCATCATCATTATTGGGTGGGTATCAAACACGTACTGACTCAGCAAGTCTGTGTTGCCGTACTTGACTAGATGTTTAAGATACCTTCCTCAGCTACGTCATTAGGAAATTCTAAATTTCATTCGTAATTTTGGAATACTGTGAGATAATAACCTGTACCGAGAACGAAGTCTACAGTATTTTATTCTTTGTAAATATTTTGTACTGCCTTTTATATTTCATTCAAGCGAAACTATGTTACTCCTATTCATTTTTAGAATTTCCACACAGCAAGGTATTTTACTAACCAAAGGGTTGTACTCTATAACATGGGTGAATAAACAAGCAGGGGCTTCAGCGTGTGAATATTTACTGTACTACTGTTTTCGACCGTTATTGATTTAGCTAAGAAATAAACTATATTTTAACTTTTTTATGTCAATACTGGTAACAAATCTTTACTTTTTAACAAACGTAGAACCGTATTGACTAGGTTTCATTTAAATAAATTCCTTAACACACTGCTAAAAATCAACATGGTACCCTAAATTTAATTACTTCTAGCCTTTAATATAATTTAGTAGTATTTTAGATATACGTATTTTTATGATTTCCATAGTTAAATTAAGAAAACGTGTAAAATTGGTACAGCATTTTATCTTAAGTAATTTTATAAATAAAATTTTGTTAGGGAGTTAATTGTTTGTTTTTAATTTCTTTAGAATAGTACAAACTTCCTGGAGTATCATACAATGGAGTGTATAGCTCTTTCATGCAATTTAAAACATGTCATCATAATCAAACCTTACTTACTTTACCAGTAGTTCAAAAACTATTTAAATTGTTTAGCGTTGCTTAACAGTAAATATAAAAACGTTTAAACAGTCATTAGTGTTGGAGCTGTTTACAAATCGTGCGTTTCAGTAAAGCACAAAGCAAATAATGTATGAATCAATACAACGCATTCGTATTATGGTTGTCAATCAAATCGCTTTGCAAACACGAAAGCGTGCAGTTATCGCAATTTTAAAAGACACGCCCTCGATATAAAGCATGTTTAGTGTAGGTGCAATCCTGACTTAAGATCGCATGCAAATGGACCCATAAATATGTAGGAGTCGCTTTGCGCCTTGGGGGCATCTCTGCGCTAACTTTGGCTTTGATTTCACTTTGGTGTTTGATTCCAAAAGACATTCCAACCTCAACGGAAGTATAATTACCGAATCTGAGGACATATTGTCTTCCCGCAAAGCAATATTTTATGGTTGAAAGTTTCATCTTGAAATATATTGAAAGTTTCAAAGTGAAAGCAGTAAATTTGCGCACAATCTTTTCGTTGCTTTGAAAGCATTATAATTCATGAAATTATCTAATTTATTGTATATAATTTTCTACTAATTAAAAATATCAAAGTCCACCAGTTAATTGTATTATGTTTATTTATATAAATTTGTATTTCAATGACCAGTGATAAATGTGTGTAATGTATAGGAGCACATTTATTATAAGTATGAACTCATTCACACCCATAATCCTTTCAGCTTTCTGCTACTAGCAGAGATATAGAGTACGGAGGGTTTAGAGATATACAAAGTGAGACAGCACGATTTTGAAAAATCATTAATAATGTATTTACAAAAAAGGTAGTGGTTCTGATATTAATCTTAAGTAAATTAAAAGAAATATATCTCTAATCAGAATATTGTAAAACTATTGTACAATGACCACTAATAATGGTACAGAACACTCACGTAAACCTGCTTTAAGATGTCCATAAGATCCTTTTTATGCAGGACATGTTTCGGACTTAGGACAGTCCATCTCTGCTGTAGGTTCCAAACTACATACAAATTATGCACATTGTTCAATGTTTGTCAAAAATAAAGGTATATATACAAACACAAATTTTACATTGGTGACGTCACTACACACATTGCACACGATAAGTTCAACTACCATTGCTTATTATATGACTGTATGTTTTTACTGTATATTTTGTTATATGAAATATGTTTTTAAATTACGAGGCAATTGTTGTTGGTTACCAAAGTAAAATTTGTGTTTGTATTTATACTTTTAGTTTTTACAAACGTTGAATAATTTGCATAGTGTGTATATAGTTTGGAATTCGCAGCAGATTATGGACTGTCGTAAGTCCGAAACGTGTCCTGCATAACAAGGATTTTACTGTCTTTTACGTGAGTATAACAATTTTAGAATAGTCTTGGAAATAAATGTTTTGTCATGAAAACTGTAGTTTTTTAAATATGGTCTTATTTAAAGAGGATTTTTTATTTGGTGTTTTTGTTAACAGTAAATGGAGATATCACATGGCAGCTCATGCACTTTTGTGCAGGACACGTGCAGCCCATGTAGATTTGACAAATGCTGACTTCTTCTTTAGAGCGAAGTCTTCTAGGAAAAATAAGATCCAAAGGAACACATTAGGTTGGAAATAAACTACATTTCGTTGGTACTGAAAGTCATGGATCAGAGCCCGAAAAAGTGTTCTAAACCAAGAACGCAACCTTACTGACACTTTTAGGTCTTCGATCTTTGGAATATACTTAAATTTGATCTTCAGATCATCCTATAAGAATCTGCATTTCATACGACTCAAGAAGAACGATCAGTAAAATATGGTAAACGGACGACGAATAAATTAAATACACGGAATCTCTATTTAATACCATGTAAAACATCAAAAACAAAAACGCTATCTTAATGACACCACATTTATAAATAAATTATATTTTATAGCAGTACGTTAATGTTCATTCATGTACTTAAATTTGATGTGAAAACAACCATCTATTTTTGAAAAAAAAAAAAAAATATATTGGTGACATATCAAAATGGTGCCGTTTCATTGCCTCGCCCTGTGTATTGCTGACGTCACCTCTGACGTCACGAACCGGCTGATCTGTTGTCAACTCATCTCCCGCCGCCAGGGGCGCTGCCGGTCGATCGTGTAATCCGCTTATGTCATCTGTAAACGAGTGCAAACTACAAGATGTTTCTTCACGACTCATATAGGAAACCTATGGTTACATTTAAGATTTTTATGCCACTCGTGTGCCGTCCGCCATCGGGGGATAATATCACAATTAAATCCCCGCACAAATTAATTAAAGTATAAAAATCATTCTTGTATCGTTTGAAACATGTAATAAAATCGAATAGGGAACGCCATTTAAAACATTTGACATGTAGACTAGAGGCACAAGTTTTCTTTTTCTAATAATTTTTTTAACTAAGAAGTATTATGAAATGTGTCATATAAATTAGGTAAATTGGATATTTTTAACATGGTATTTTATATTATATGATGGTACATTTCAACAAGGCCAAATTAACATTAGTGACAACAACGTGACGAAAGATTGTCGGGCGTCGCCCCCGGATCGCTGACAATGGGCGGCCTGATTGGTCACTATTGTCGTCGACAACAATGAAAACAATGCAATTAGCCAATGAGAAGTGTCGTTGGAGAAGCTGCGAGATCCATTGTCGCTGTCTAGGTTTACTTCTCAATCACTATCTATCTTGCTCTCCAGCAGTTTATGTACATACCAGCAACTTGCCAACTTTTCGAGGGGTTTTGTAAAGTCTGAAAGCTGATAGCGAATCATCCATTAATGCTCAAAGTAGTTTTGTAATTTTAAAAGTTGATACGAAGATTAAAACTTCTTCTAAGAGAGGATGAGATAAACAGTGCACTAATAGTTAAATTAACTTACATTTTAAAGAAAGTATGAAGACTTTTCAATATTTATGTCGCAGAGTGTTCTTGTCATTAACGATGGCAAAACTTTCAAACAATATTAAGACCATTCTAACAAATAAATAAATGTATTAGGTTTTAATTGCGTATCCTTAAAATTTTATCAAATATATTCAAAATATATATATATATATACATATATATATATATATATATTAACTTGGTAGTTATGGTTGTTAAATAATAATGAATTCATTTTCCCTTTTCTATGCTTCTCTAGTGCTTCTCTACGACGACCCTTATGATTTGTCTTTCTTAAACTGTCTTACGGGAGATATCTAACTTCCGAAAATAACAAAAGTATTAAAAAATCTCAAATTAAGCTCAGTATTTGTGATAGTTAACCTGTCATATCAACAACATATGTTTTGTTGCAGTAGCTTTTACATAATCAAATTTCTTTCAATCAGTGCTAATTTGCTTGTCTTTTCAAATTATTAAAACTATACACACAGTTACTATTTAAATACTCCATTAACTCTAAAATCTTTTAATACTTAATTTGCCCATAGGAAATTTGGAGAAATATAGATTTTTGTAATATTTTTTCTATATGTCCAGTCAATGTCAACGTTACTCTCACCAACAAGTTTGATCATGTTCTTGTCAATCTACCAATTTAACTTTATTCAAAGTTTATGAGAAACACTTTGTAGAGTGTCTAGAATTCGTGTAACATGACAGCTGTTGCCAGTTTTCGGAATTCCAGCAATCATTCAATCATTTTTATTTTGGTTCACGGTACAATAAAATTGGAGGATGAATTTATGTTTAAAGTTATAGATTTATAGTGTTTTCCAATTATGCATGTTATGTAAATCACAAATTAGTATATTATATTACTCATTTTGTCAATTATTTTGAAGCGAGTTAGTTAAACTAAGCCAGGTTCTAAGAGAATCATACTTTCCTTTGACCTTTTACGTAATAAATATATGTGAAGAAAATTTCAAAATTCCGGACAAATTATAGTTTGACCTGGACGGTTTAAAACCGTGTTTTCCTAAGTTATAAAATCAAATTGAAAATGTTACTTAAATGTTTTAAGATATTATTGTTTTAGGAATACAGTAAAAAATATTTTCATAAATATGTTATTATTAAGATTTTTTAATCGTATTATTTTTATTGCTAACCACAATGACGCCGCATTATGGTTTTCATTGTCGCTAAAGTATTGTGCACATTGTATCCTGCTATAGTAGCATTTTCCTGGGAAGTCCAAGTAGTGCTCCAATGTTCGTCCTTATTGTTGAGCTCTCTTTAGATCCTTATGAAAACTCTCGTTGTGAAAAATAGCTTTGAGTGGAGAGACAAAATTTAATCTTTTCTACAACCATTCTCTTAGTGCATTATAATAAGATAAATTAAAACTCTAATGTAAAATATAATAGTTTAGAAAACTAACTGTTTTGTTTTACCTAATTTCATTACAGCCAATGTCTTTCGCTATAATGATGTTATGAAATGAATAAATTAATGACGAGGTATGAAATTAATAATGAACAAAACAAACTCTTTAAGATTATTTAACAAACTGACCTATATCATTTGTTGTACACGATTTTACATATCACGGTAAAATATCCATTATCGGCTTTGTTAAATTAGGAATAAGTACCTGGTGGCCGAGCGATTGCTCGGTAAACTCAAACAGTAATATCATAGTTGAAATATGTAATATTCTTTGTCAGTTACAGACAGTGCGCTAAAATGCTTTTGCAAAAAGGCTTAATTCTTGCTCAAGACGAGCTCGTTCGCTTTGCTCAATCGCCTGTCAAACTGTTTCAATGTTTTCTTACGGGTGTTGCACTCTGTTGTATATTTGTTAAAACAAATGTTGAATTCGTAACACGTGGATTCTAATTATTTAGTTAACAGCTGTTTTCATAATTCAAACTAATTATTTTATTTATAAAATTAATTCAACTCTACAAATTGATTAGTCCTTTTACGTCACTTTTATTTATCCAAACATTCATAATCAGCGGTATGAAGTACGATTTAAAAATGATAAACTATTTTTATTATACAGTACTACTATTTAATAGTTTAGTAACTGACTGCAATGCAAAACCACACGTTTATACAAGAACACATAGGTACATACATACATACATACATACTTACAAGTATACCTTACTAGTATAGGATAGAAAAAACGTTGATATTATGTGATGTTAGATATTAAAAAATTGCAAGTGATAAGCTCTAGTCATATGTTTAGTGACAACAATTTATTCACCGATATAAAATTCCCAACAGGCTAAAAAAATTTAATATTTATGATAAAAAAGTTGAAATTGTTACCTATAAACTATAATACAAAGTACATGTACGTCAATTCTAAGTTTCAAATAAATTTTAACGCATAATAAATTGCAACTACGTATGCTGATAATCATTATAGAGTAATGTATTCAAATCCATCCAACCGTGGCACTGCGCGTAAATTCTGTACTTCCTGGGAAGTGCTGATGGTCAGTAACTCCCAGGCACCGCGGCACACGAGTGGGAGTCATTCAACAGCGGGTAACGGCGGCGGGCCACGGCAAGAAGCGGCCGTCTACATATTTATAGGCACATTTACATGGGATGTCCCGCGGGGGGGGGGGGGCAGTGCTACTTGTTAACATGACAATCGTAGAGCTTCATGTAGGTGTTTTGTATCACGCTGTGACATTGAGTGGTGCAAGGGGTTGGGCGTAGCGTGTATCACAAGCGTTTTAAAACTGTAATAATTATTTAATGTTTAATGCTACGTGGGTACTTCATAAATAGCACACTTTATCACTGAAAAAACTGGCTAAAAGTTCCTAAATCGAAGCTTGAATATGTTTTTGATGGAGGTTTGTAAAAAGTTTTTATGTATAAAACTATTACAAATTTAATACACCTATAAACAGTTCATTAATTGCCGTTTCTGTTTCAGTGTGTATACACAGTACACATTAATTTTATGCTGTAGAAAATCACAAAGATTACAGATTTATTAGTAATTGGTGCGTAGGTTGGTGCTTTTACGACTCAGAGCCAGAGGGCTGTGAGGGCTTGTAGAATTGTGGGGGGGGGGGGGGGGTGTCAAGCACCCTTGACTTGGTAAGAACTTAAGGGCAGCAACATTGTCGCAGCCGCAGATCTGAGTCGCGGAATGTTGTTCACTTCGGGGCGTGTTGTTGGGTGGCTGCAACGGATGTTGTTCCTGGTTGAACATTAGTGCGCCACTACTATAATGTGACGACGGATATATTCAAAGAAAGTAATTACAGAGCAATAATGCGATTATTAATAATGCGAACCGAAGAATTATCAGATCACTTAAGAGTCATCTTCACCCCTGGGCCAGTAGCCCATTGTTGCGCAGTCGCAATGTTAATCATACGGCTTTTATGCTAAAACATGGTATGGCATTCTCCTGTTTCGGACGCCGTTTTTCAACCGATTTTATTTAAACTTGGTAAGTGTTTAGTTGAATAGTTATACTAAGTCGCTCATACCTCGGAATTTTGAAAATTTAACAAATATTACTCTTTGAGGCATCGCAAAGTAACTCGATTTTCCTCAGTAATATTTGTTAAATTTTCAAAATTCCTAGGTATGAGCGACATAGTATAACTATTCAACTAAACACTTACCAAGATTAAAGAAAATCGGTTGAAAAACTGCGTCCGAAACAGGAGAATGCCAAACCATGTTTTGCATTAAAAGCCGTATGATTAACATTGCCGACTGCGCAACAATGGGCTACTGGCCCAGGGGTGAAGATGACTCTTAATCCTTTCATAAAAAATAGTCGATTTTTAAGAGATAAATCGTTGAATATGTAAGGGTGCTGAACATTCTGTTTAAGTATTATAGATTTTAATAATAATTTAGTAAAGGATTAGGCCTGCAATGTAGCACATTTAATGGGCAAACATAAGTATAAGTTTATTTAATACAGTATAACTCGAATGAGTATTGGCTGCGAATGTTTGAATTTTTACACAATTAGTGAAAATCCAATAAAATTCTGTATATTTCATTAAAATAGTTAAAATTATACAAATCTTGTTTTTTTTTTTATAATTATATGTATATTTTTATAAAAAGAAACAGATGCTTAATATATTAAGCGCATACAATAATTTATTAAAACAATGGAAAATCCGTAAACAAAGAAATATTAATATATGAGGGAGTCTTTTCTCTGTTGCTTTGATCAGAACTCCTATAGGGAGAGGAAACCCCAACTTCGAAATACAGGTATACGTGAATTCCATCCTGCGTTTTACCTCCCTCGGTTCTATAACCACAATAATTTAACAAAGGCTTTGTTGTGTATACCGACTCCCATAGCATGCCCTAAAATGCTGTTTCCTCCTGATATTTAATGCTTCATATATAACAATATATGTAGTAGAATTAGACGATGTAATTAAATTATATAATTTTATATGAATATTACCGTTGTTGTTTTTATTAAATATTTTATTAGCAAATGCATTTATATGTTGTTATATATATATATATATATATATATATATATATATGTCTTATATATGTTTTACGAAGTTGGGGATTTTCGATATAAAACTAGGATTGAACTCAAATGTTGTTTATCAAAAGATGTAATATTTATATTAGGATTATAATTTACCACGTTTCTATACGTATATATAAAGTTGATGTAAAAATATAATTGTTGAGTATACTATTGTATTAGACGTAGTATCGTGCAATGAAAACATTTTAATTATAAGAACTCATACTACATTTGCGAACTATCAGGAATTTAATCGTTTTATATGAGGTTGGCAGGCGTATCTTTACCTTTCTTTGCCTTGTCTAAATAGACTATGATCCGTGCGTAGATTATAAGACAAAGGGGCTTAGCTGCTGCAGACGTGTAAAAGATACAGATAAAACTTCCTGGCAGGACCCACGAAATCAGTTCTGATTGGAACTGCAGAACCCACGAAATCGTTCCATAGTCCCAGTCCGGCTCATCAATCAATACGCCACCGACTCACACAAATCGTCTCTAGTAAACGTATATTCTGTCTTATGATTGATTTGAAAATACAATAAAATTAAAAGCATGTTTTATAGTTTAAAACACGCCATTCAAGAAAGTTATCATAGTAAAAATCTTGCCAGATTCCTAAAGAATTCTATTCAAGGCTGATCAAATCCAATACAATCTGCGATAAAATATTTCCGCTGCAGGAACAGTTGACAAAAGACTGTATGGATCGCAAGATGGCTGTTCTTTTCGAGTGGTACGGTCATGAATAAAATGCATTACTAAATTCTTTTTCCTGTACGTTTTGTCTCTCTAACAATATGAGAGGGAAAACTAAAATGTAACTTACCCAATCCTAAACCTACTAATTATTTTAAGTAATGTGCTAAATTAATAAATAAAAATAGTAGATAAAAATAGCCTAGTGTGCGTTTTAATTCACAATCTTCGATTTTTAATGAAAATATGACTTCAAACCTTTTCAACGAACGTGATACAAGAAACATGTCTGTTGATTCGTGTGTTTTAAGCTTCAAGCCATCAAACATTATCTCAAATTGTTCCAACTAGTAGTTTTCTAGGTGTCTTTCTTGGACTGTATCATCAGTGAAAACAATGTATTCCGTGGTTACCTACCATATCTTGGCTTCCAAAGCACCAGATGCTCATTAGTATTAGCGTATTAGCGTGTTTTCTCCTGAAGCTTTTGTAACCTGAATTATTTATTCAAACAATACATATTATACATGCATTATGTTAAACAAGCAAATTTAATTCAATATCCAATCAATGTAATATATTAATGTATTTAACAAGGGATTAATATGTAACGTAAACATACATTCTTGTTCTATATGTGTTCTTTGTGTTCGATAGAATGAATTGAAATTAAAAGCTGATCGCTGTGGATGTTGACTCTGATGTCTCTGGAAGTTGATGCAACCACACTTGAATACCTCAACAAAATCTGAGGCTCTTAATTCAGCTACTCAACATAAGTTGTCATATTTCTAATGTGAGGTGGGACGAAAAAACTCAACTAAGTAACGAAATACGAATAAATCAACCTAAAGGCCAAATTTATTAATAAATTAAGAGCTCTTGATCACAGACCGTCAATCATTATACCACTTATCTAAAAAGTGTCTTACAAAATGAGAGTTTCTCTTTATAGTTAAACTAACTCATATTGTTAACGAGTTCTTTCTATAATGCTTTAAATTTATCTCCGTCTCCATGTACGTAATTTAAGAAAATTAAGGTTAAATCTTTTTAGATTTAACTAACATTATTAAGGTTTGATTTAAGATTAGTCTGATTTTTTAAAGTTTCTAGTTAATTGACACTTATTTTGTGGAACATTTCGTTTTAGAATTTCAGTCAAATTATGATTAGTAAACTTAACTCAATTTAATATACAAATTAATTAAAATGTTTAGGAATAATATTAATAATAATATATAATCTATTTATACAGGGTAAATTTATATCAGTGTTTAATACTTTAGGGGGATGAAATAGACACAAAATGTGATAAAACCATGTATTTAAAACTTTCTATTAGAATGGTGGCCAAGAGGTGTCTGTACATATTTTTTTTATTAGGTACCGTACTTTTCTCAAAAAATATTGATTTTCCCAGAGTATACTTGTGTTGAGAATCTAATAACATTTTCGGATCCTCTAAAATATTTTCAATAATAGTAAGACGATAATAACAAGTTTAACTCAGTTATTTATTTGAAATGGCCGTATTTATTTGAAAATAAAACTATATAAAAAATTCATAATAATGTAAACATTCAATAAAGTGTACCGATTTTGTTAGGGAAATTGTCAAACATTGTAAAAAAATGTTATTTTATAGGTTTTAAAATGATATACCTGTAGTATCATTAAGGTTTAATCATTATTCAAGTCGAATAATCAAACTAGTACAATACTAATAAAAGCAGGGTTAAACCAGTTGTTGAGTAATTGGTTCCCTTTATTAGTAAAACAAGGTTTTTATAAAAAAATAGTTTTAAAATTGTAAACTAATTGTATGTTTTCTATAAAAACGTTCCATAAATAAACTAACAATCATCGATTTTAGATAACAGCACAACAACGTAAGATGATATTTATTTTCTTCAATTCGAATGGTCATTTCAAACAAATAACAGAGTTAAAATTATTATTTATCGTGTTATTTCTAAATTTATTTAGCATCCGAAAATTTTATTAGATTCGAAACCTGTTTTTGTTACAATTCTTCGAACACAAAATTTTGTACACACAGTGATATCGCATTTTGTGTCTATTTTATTTCCCCAAAATATTAAACAATTAACTTCATTCTACCCTGTATATTCTTCTTCTGTATTAATACAGTGTGGTGCTAAGATAAATCACCTACAATGAGTTAAGTGGAACCATGGGATATTAATCAATATTATTGCTAGTAAAGGATAAAGCAAGAGAAATACGACGATGAATAAGAAAAAGGTCAGATACATCAGGACGAAAAGTCAGGGTCTGGAGGTTTGTTCAGAATTAATAAGCCAGATGACGTCACAGCCCGTAGCGGTGTCTCTGCTGTCTATCATCCCCCTCTCCGCACCACCCCTAACCTCCAAACTCCTAACTCTTCCCGACGTTCCAAAAACGTGAGGATTTCCCCCTGAGGACCTTCCACCTTCTTAGTGCAGTAGAACGTGGCTTGTATACCTCTAAGAAGCGACTTGAGGTATCCATTATTTCATTTCACATTGTAATATTGCTCTTCGTTCTAAGTTAAAAACTATTTCACTCTTTATGTTGGTATTCTATTACTTTATGAAATGGCACCTGGTAAAATTTTGTAAATAGCTATGAGGTTTCTCACTAGGATTTATTAAATTTTATATAATAATTTTGAATGAAAAAAATAGATTTTTAATCGATCTCATCTGTAAATTCAGAAGTTATAGGGGAGTTATTTCTTAGAGAATTCTTTTGTAACGATAAAGCCAAGCCTAACACATTGATGTGCCAAGCCTAACACATTGATGTTTGTCTTCAATAACATTATCAAAAAATAAAAAATAAAATAAAAAAAGAATAAATTTATGTTATATTTTTTATTGTGTGATTTGAAATATCTTATAAATTATAAAAGCGTTTGGAATACAATTTCCCATCCACGGCGAATTACCTTTATTGATATCCGAATTGCTTCCGGAGTAACATTTCCTTCATTTTCGTATAAAGAAAAAGAAATTCCACTCCCACTAAAAGAAATTCCACTCCCACTGGATTGAGAATTTTCTCTGAATAGGAATGAATAAATAAGGCGGAATACAATATCCCCTTGGAAAAGATTCTGTGGCCTAATATAATAGATTTATATTGAGTGTTTGGCGTGATCTGATACGTAAGTTATTTATTTATTTATTTATTATTAACTTAGTCTTCAAATTATACCTTCAATTTAAGAATTAAACTATTTTAACCGTTTATTTAAAAATTGCATTGATATGTTAAAAGAACATTTCCTCACATTTTTTAAGAATTCAAATATTTCAATGAAATTTCTTTGTGTTTCTACTGTATATGACATGGTTCATATGCAGGGTGGTCAACTCAAGCGGTTAAAACCAAATGGTATCTCGGAAACTGGAATAGTTACAGCAAACAATAAATGGGAGACATTACCTCCCTTTTTCAGAGACCATAAAAAATATGAATCAGATTTTTTAATTAGGCCGCCATTTTCCAACTTTGATAATTCTTATGGAACAACTTTATAAACACCACATTTTTATAAACAGATTCGGTCTGAGCAATTAAATTTTAGTTTTTTTTTCTTTGCCATTTTTCTTTAAACCTAACGTTGAGAGAAAAATGGCAAAGAATATAATTAATTAGGATAATAAGAATAATAAAAAATAAATAATAATAATAATAAGTAGGAGTTAATAATCTAGCTATAGAGAATCTATAATCTATCTATCTAGCTTAGAATCTATAACTAGAATAATAATATAGCTCCTTCAAGGTTAGGGAGCTAGAGGCAATTAAAGTCCATTTTAAGTTCCATAAGAATAACATGAGGAAAACTTTATCTGCCATATCTCCAAACCATCCAGTAAAATAAAATATACTTACTCAAGAATAAAAAAGTCTTAAAATTATGTTTTAATTTTATTTTATAACATCAAATTTGTAGAAATTTTATTTTCGTTGGACGTATTGGAAATAATTTAATTCATGCGTAAATTATAACTTTTATTAGTGAAATGTTTCTTAACATTATTTTAAGACATTTCGATTCTTGAGTATTTTTTTTTGTTTAAACTGGATTTTTCGAGATAAGGGCAGATAAAGTTTGCCCCATGTTATTCTTATGGAACTAAAGATGAACTTTAACCGCTAGGTTTAGAAAAAAAAAATGGCAAAGAAGAAAAAAATTTGATTCCTCAGTCCGATTCTGTTGAGGTTAAGTCCCCCATGTAAAGTTTTCTGTAACTATTCTAGTTTACGAGATAACAATATTGGCGCCCCTTGAGTTGATCACACGTTATATCTAACGCATACGAGACTTAGAGAATATGCAAATATATTACATACATAGTGTACATGTTATTTCATCCGTGTCGTCCCACTAGATCCGAGTCCCACTAGATCCGGACATGAAATTGACAGCAAACTGTCCCGCTAGATCCGCGACAAATATGTGGTCCTAATGAGGGGATTACCGATTCCCACTGGATCCGCGCGGCGGCGAGGGCAACCCTTCTTATTACTATTGCTTGACTGCACTCGGTAGCAACAAGCGCTAGAAACCCAGTGTTGTTGTATCGCTTTAAATACAACTCAATATGAGTAGTGGGGAATGGGGGCTTCTGGGCCAGTTCAAGGTCACCCGAGCGATGACGTCATCGATGACGTCATCGAGGTCAATGACCTCATCGATGACGTCATCGATTGCATCATTGATGACGTCATCACCAATGACGTCACACCCATGACGTCACAGAAATGACGTGCCGACGACGTCATCACCCCTTACGTCACCAAGATGACGTCATTGATGTCACAAAAGGTCAAGGTCACGCTGAAACCTAAAATTTTTCGGCACTTTTGCTGTTTCTCGCACTACGCTCCGAGTTTCAGTCACAGTTACCATGACCTTGACGACTTGGAGCGAATTTGCGATGAGAAACAGCAAAAGTGCCGAGGAAATTTGAAGTTTGCAACGTTACTCTGCCTAAACCGTCATGTGACACCGCTAGGGTGACCTCGAACTGGCCCAGAAGCCCCCATTCGACCATTACTGCAACCGCGATGCGCACCCTACGACAGACACCGAGCGACTGACTGTCCGGCCCCGCGCACTCTAGGTATATGGGAAGTGGTGGGGGAAATTGCGATGACCCCGGGAAACTTGAAAATGTCAAGCCGGGTAGCACCGTTTCGGTGCTACCTTAAAGTTACATGTTAAAGTGTGATGACCTTGAGTTAAAACATAGAAATACCACAAGTTGATACCGTCCCAGAGTTAAAGTGTGATGACCTTGAGTAAAAACACAGAAATACTACAAGTTGATCCCGTCCCAGAGTTAAAGTGTGATGACCTCAAAGTTGTAGAAGTGTTGTGACCTTGAACTACCCCAAATTGTCAGGAATTGGAGTAGCAACCGCGATGTGCACCCTACGATGGACACCGAGCGACTGACTGTCTGGCCCTGCGCACTCTAGGTATATGGGAAGTGGTGGGGGAAATCTCAAGGTCATCCAAATTGGGTTTTAAAAAAAGGAAACCTTGTCTATTTACTTATAACATAACCACTTAAACTAAAAGGATTGGGATCAACAGTACGTTTAATCATCATATTCGTTATATTCTTCATGTTTCTCAGTTTTCACCTCCGCCTGGATAGTACCTCCACTCTTTAGCTCCTTTTCGGCTTCTTCTAGTTGCTGGGTAATCGCCATCTGACATTGAAGTTCAAAATCATCACGCGGCACAGATCCGCAAATATCCATCTGAGCCAACCAGAGCTGCCTGAGGTTTTTTTCCTTTTCCTCGACAGCTTCGACGGCTGCATGTAATTCCTTTTCTGTAATAGAGGAGTCCCACAATTGTTGATCATCGGTTTTGTTGACAACCTCCTTTTCGGACTCCTTGTACAAATCGTTCAGCTCCTTCTGAGTCTTAATGGTTACCTCCTTGTAACCAGCACAACTTACATTGAGAGACATCTTGATGTTGTACGGTTGACCGTTGGAGTTGAAATGAAGCTGAGGCACAGCGCTTGGGGGTACTATAAAAAAGTGGGAAAAAGTGGTGGGGGAAGTTTCAAGGTCATCCAAATTGTGTTTTAAAAAAATCCTATCTTGTTACTGAGTACATATGTCAGTAACAAGATAGGTGTTTTTTTTCTCTTTTACATCTTTAATATAATAAAGAAATAAACATATTCTACAATGGTAAGAAGAAGAAAGACAACTGTTAGTCAGCTGAAATAATCCAAAGTCTGGCTCGCTTCAGTCTTCATGGACGCCGGTGATGAAGTCGCTGGAGAAGAGTAATGTTCAGACTCTTCTTTTGGGTGTCGGAGATTGCGTATATTGCAAGCGTAGACTTGCACATTTATACGGTAGCCTCGCGCCACCATCAGCTGCAACTCCTTGTACAAGTCGTTCAGCTCCTGCTGAGTCTTAATGGTAACCTCCTCGTAACTAGCACAACTTACATTGAGAGACATCTTGATGTTGTACGGTTGACCGTTGGAGTTGAAATGAAGCTGAGGCACAGCGCTTGGGGGTACTATGAAAAAGTGGTGGGGGTGTTTGCATCGAAGCAGGTTTGACCTTTAGCTTGGTGGTGGGGGTAACTGTGAAATGCAAAGGTCAAAGGTCAAGGTCACCCGCGAAGTTTAAAAAAAAATGCAACATATCAATATGTGACAAACTCCACATATTGATATGTTGCATTTTTTGTCTTTTGATTCTTTTTTGTTTTGTTTTTTTTTGTCTTTTATGGTTTATTTATCTATAAAACATTACAATAACATATGTACAACAGTAAAACTTAAATCTAACACTGCTGCTTGTCGGCGATGTGGATGGTCAACTCGGTGGAATTGCTACCCGTGCAACCGTGGGAAACCAGGTAGAGACAGCCGGGTTGGATGGAGCGCAGATCCTCGTTCTGGAGGAGATGGACGAATCGTTTCGGCAGGTAGACTTGGAACTTGGGCTCATCCCCCGGAGTGAACGGTGCCTCGCTAAGACTGCAGCAGATGGCCTCTCCAATTGTAGTCTCCATCTTCTTCATGGCGTGGATAATGTAGTGCTTCTCATCTTTAAGTTCGGAACACTTCTTGACAGGTAGTATGGTAGATTTGGAGTGAGCATTGAACTGCTCAACCAAAGTTTGCAGGAACTGGTGAGATGCCATGGTTGAGTTAAAAATTGTCTTCTTCGTCTTCTTGCTGGGAGATGTTGTCGTCTCGGAATCTCGAGTAATACTCATGCCAGGTCCCAGTCTGCTCCTCACTTATATAACCCCCGTCACCCCCACCACTCCCCACTTCCCCACTTTGAAGGTAAGATGCGAGTTTATAGGCGTTTTTTAAAGCGCAATGTCTATCTTTTTCATGTTCTGGACTTTTAGTACAAATACAAACATTTTCCATCGTATACTTGTAGTTTTTATCCAAGTCCACATCATTAACCGGAACATGAGTAAATCCTTCAATCCATCTCTTCTTTTCCAGTCCTTTTGTATAAATATTGGTAAACCTGTTTGAAAACTGATGCATGATGTGATACAAGTCTGTGTAACTTGCAAAACCATCATACCAATCGATATGATGGAAATATTTTGAAATCCACCTGTTGGTAGTAGCGGCTTTGCTAGTTAATGATGAATAAGAACATGGTGGTTTGAACAAAAATGTATATGGAACACTTGTATTGACGTCGAAAAACACAAGTTCTTTTATGATAAATCTATCGTCATTACCCCGAAACGCTTGGAACTCAATTATACCAGGTTTGGACTTTACTTGTTCTTCTTCCTTGTCCATTGCGAAGGCCACTCGTCTGCTCATAACGAAGTCCAAAGATCAACTGATTTCCACACCACGGTAGGTACGACTTTTATACCAGGCCGTACAGTTGTTGGCGCGTTGGTGTATATTTAACGTGGGCACCGTCCCCGGTAGGCCTAACCCCACAAAGTCTTTGATATTGTTTTAAAAACCAACCATTGTCATCTAAGTTTCCATCTTTACATTCTCCTTGTTTTCATTTTCATCACTAACACTTGATTCTTCTCCTCCTTCTTCCTCTTCTTCCTGTTTTACTGATTTCGTATGTAGTTGAGCGTATTTTTCCAACTGTCTCCACATTTGTACTTCATGAGGAACCCTATTAAATATAGAAGTATCCACAGGTCCGTACAATATAGGTGCGTCCGGTTGTTTGTCCAAAGTGTCTTCCAAATAATCTTTAATAATAGAACTTGAAAACACTAGTTGTCTCAAGTATCTTGTTATTGGTTCAGTTGCACAGGTTAGAATAAAAAACTCTTCTCGATTAAGTTGAATCTTGGTATCATGTCTTGTTGTGTCTCTAAACCGCAATTGATGGTCACCACGATTCTTTATAATATCAATTTCCACATTTGAAACCAAAAGTCCTACTCTTGTCTTTCTTCCATACATGTTACTAGTTAAATAGCATTCTAGCAGATGCAAGTGCTTCATAAAAGATTCCCAAGCACTATCGGTGAACAAAATCATTTTGGGTCCATGAGTCAAAATTACAGTAGGTGAATAATCCGTCGATTTCATAACACCGATTAAAACACTTTTGTCCAAACTGGATGAGATTGGATAAAATATTCGCAAGAATACCTCACTCAATATGTTAGGAGAAATATTATCTTCAATATCCCTTTTCTTCTTCTGTGCATTCTTTCTTCTTTTACCTTTTTCCTCAACATTATTACTGCCGTGGAGTTGTCCGCAAGCGTTGTGTTCATCTCCCTCCGGTTGACCTTGAAGATCTAAAAAGTCGGATATCTCCTTCTCAATATCTACTACATTTTCTTGTGTACCACTATTAAAAGCCATATTGAATAAGATGCTACCCATAGAAGAACAGGCAACAAACTAATGAGGAGCGACCTGAACACTCTGCTTTTATACTCGCGGAATGCATTGGAATGTAACAAAACCGGTTTTTTACAATACATTTTTAACAATTCCAGTTAAAGGTGTGTATGTTACGATTTTATCATGTAGAATTAAACAGTATGCAGTTGTATTAGGTGGTATAGCCGCGTTGAATTCCATTTCTATTTTTATATCCACACTTGATGATTTTACCGATTCATTCTGTTTAGAACAATCGATTACAACTATCGGGTAACCATCTAAGTACTTTTCTGGTGATAGTAAAGGTGCATTTGTTTTACCGTAATATGAACTTTGGAATCTTGCATACATATCGTACAATATGCTGTACTTTTTATTAGCGAATGACACATTTAAATTATCGTATGGAAAAAATTGTGAATTTAAATAAACTTTAATATTTTTCAAGTTGCAATGATCAAATTGGCCTGCATGTTTGGTGATGGTGTCTCTTCTGCCTGTTTGTAAACCAAATATAATATACCTGGCTCGTTCCACATAATTAGATGTTTTAACAGTCCAAGTGTGACGATCCGTAGCTGGCAAGCTGGGATGTTCATGAAATTCCCAACTTCTAAAAGGAATTACAATATCACGATCAGCCTTTAATTTTCTTAATAGTAGCATTCTATGCTCATCAGCTAATTTAACATGCGGAACTCTCCATACAATCTTGTCTAATGTTAATTTCCATTCTAAAGTTGCATCTGTTGTACCGTCTGGGGCTTTAATAATGTCTTTATCGTTAGAAGATCTCAACAAAACTAATTCTTGTTTAACATTTAATATAATTTTTCTATAATCTTCAGCAAAACCAAGCAACAAACGTAATGGAATATGAAAATCAAAATTTCCATTTGTATCTGGAGTGATTGTGTCTTTTGCAGGTAAAACCCATCCTGCAGGTTGTATTAGATTGGTTTCATTAGGTGATATAGATGTTAATCCCTTTAAAGTTGTTGCAATACCTACTTTTTTAGTGGAATCAACTGTTACACCTGATATTTCATATCTAATTTCATCAAACAGGAAAGCCATGGGATTATTTATAAATGGAACTGTTGTACCAGTAGTAGTACCGTCCTTTTTAGTAACTTTTCCTTCAATATATAAGTAACTTTCACATGGTAGTGTGTAAATGTCCTGATTTTGTATGGGAATACGAATTTCATCGTTATTGTTTAATTTTGATGAAGTGTAAGGGTTGTGGGTGTGATATTCTTTTTCCCATAGGGTTTCGTCGAATGTCGGACCCTGCGCTATATCCAGTATATCCATAATCGGTTAATTTTAATCCAATTCTCTCTAAAAAACGAATGTTTTCGCGTGTTAACTCCTCCACAGCTGAAGAGCTACTAATGCGGTTTCCCGTAGGTTGTTCGCTTTTAAATGTTAAACCCATGGTTTTGTATTAAAGTGTCGATTTTAAATGTAATCTAACCGTAATAGGCTCTTCTCGGAAATCTACCAAGTTACCGTCTTGATCCAATACGTTCAACACGATGTCTGAAATGAAAGTGGTGTTCAACGGTAGATATACCAGGTTTTGTGGCTTTTCAACAATTTTAAATCCAGGCGGTACACTTGGGTAAAAAGTATGTATTATATGAGTATTTGCTCCATCTCTGTAAGCTCCTTGTATAATGTTACAAGTTATGTCTATACTATTGACTTTTAATATTGTTACAGTTTGTTTACCAGAATGTGTTTTATTTGGTTCTAAAATTGCTCCATCTTTGGGAAATCCTAATAAATCACCAATTGAGTTTGGCTTTGTGAAATCTATATAATATTTTGAAGTAAGCTCAGCTTTCATTGTATTATTATTACCTTTTAGCGATATATTGTCTTTTCCCATTTTATTTTGCAAAAATTCATTAATATGATCAATTTCATAAGAACCTGTGGGTAAACTGCACTCTTCTAAGTCTGTAAACTTACCACTGGCATCTTTTCCTTTATAATAATGCAATAAGTTATTTTTACCTTCCGTAACATTGGGAATAGAGTTGTAAGTTGTAAAATCTAACAGTGCTGCCTCCCAAAATCTTCCTTTTTGCAAGCGTAACGCTGGAAAAAGGATACTTCGTAAAGTGGACGATTTTCCTGTTAATGATACCGTATAGGAAGACATCTCAATAGTGACTGATACTTTTAGCTAGGAATTCCAAACATAAATGGCCGCATATTGAAGTATTATCAGGTTGTTCTCTTTTATAGTTGTAATATATGTTTTTAGCAGATTTAAAGTAATGTTCAAGTTCTTTAGGTGGTGGCAAATTTCCAAAACTATCAAAATAATATACATTGCTATTTAGTTTTTTATAACACACCCAATGGGTGCCGGGCCCTTCAGTATTATCCAAATTCACGATTCCAGTCTCATTTTTCCATATTTTCTTTGGTAAACTGTCTTTCATAAATACTCCGCGGAAAAATGGTATTTTTAAACAGGAAATATATTTAAATAATTCAACATTAGTCAACGCTTTATGTGGTATAACCAATTGATTTCTTTTATTTAATATGCACGATACGGTCTTAGGTATAGACCAGCCCCGTTTTTTACCATTGACCATATTGTCGGTTTTTTGTTATTTTTCCTCGGAGAACGTCTTTTTAGTCTAATATTACCACCATGTTTCCTCATGGTTGATCCTTTTTTATTCTTACCCCTCCTTTTACCACCTCCTACCGCTGTTTTAGCCTTCATACCTGCTGTTACCGCTAAAGCTGCTGCTTTTTCTGCAATACTAGCGTCACTAGACTTTACTCGTTGCCAAGCTATATTTGCTAGCTTTTTATCAGCGATTGACCTATTTTTTGAATCGGTAAACGTGGAATATGCAATATCGTGTTCTTTACAAGCCTGATCTAACTTATTTATACCTGGATCACCTCTTTCCAGTCGTTTTTTCAATTTAGTTCCTGGTCCGCAATACTGATAACCTCCCGGTATGTGAAATTCGTATGGTAAAGCGTCTATTGCTCTATTTACGATAGATCCTACTGGAATACGATTTAAAGCTTTACTTAACAGAGAAACCGCTGTGGACGTGATACCGCCTCCTTTCCGTATAGTGTCTCGATATGGACTGGTGTAATGAAACGTCATGATTGTCTTTTATATTCGAAAAGCGTAACCTATGTGTTACCTCTATGATAGGTTGCACAGAAATGATGTAATTTATGATGTTATTTAATTAAATATCAAAAGTACCCCAATCTGATGATCTAAACTTTTGTGTGTTACGATTAAAAAAGTATTTATAAAGAATTTCTTGTTTAATCCATGTATTTCTCATTTTTTCATCAATAGGTTTATGTTGTCCAGCTGCAATATAATTATGCATATCAAATAATAAATTACCTATTACTTTAACAAGAAAATTAACAGTTACAGCGTTATCAGCATAATCAGGGTCTGCAACATTTGTTAATCGTTTGTTATCACAATTCCACCATTTTTTTCCATTTGGCTCTAATTGTATTATTTGTTCATAAGTAACAGCATTACCAGGCTTTTCACCAATACCTAAATTTGTCAATAATTTTCCTTTACCATCCCAAACATTATTGTTTTCTTCAAGTAAAGTAAACTTTTTATTTCCTTGTGCAAATACATCTCCTTGTCGTGTTACTACTTGGTTTTATTTCACAAAACCAGATGTTTCTCGTTTTAAAGTTTCCTTCATTTGACCCACCGTTGCACCATCTGACGATGCAGAACCATCTTTTACATTCGCTAAACAATTACCAAGGCAATCAATAACTCCTACATCACGGGTAATACAATGATCTTTGATGTATTTTAAATTTACAGCATCATTTTCATTTTTTGGATAACCTATATCATTAATAACAAATTTATAAAAAGAAAACCCATCTTTTGTCTTTTCAGGTATTATAGAATGTAAATAACGTCTATTTATGCTGTCTTTTTCATCTACAGGGTCTGCTACGTTAGATATACGTCGATTTTCAGCATTATACGTTTTTCCATTGAATTTTAACGTATTTTTCAATTCCGATGATAAATAACCTCTGTTTATTGCATCAGCGTTTTGATTTGGCTTACCGACGTTGGAAATTCTATGATTACCCGCGTTATATGTGTTTTTGTCTAGTTTCAGTGTTGGTAATATCTCTTTTTTTAATACTTTTAAATTTATTGCATCATTTTCATCTGTGGGATCATTAATGTTTTTTAACCGTTTATTACTAATATCATAATCTCCATCAGGTGTTTGTGGTAAGCCAGCACCTCTTTTTAAAGTATTTGCGTAATATAACCCATCCGAGGAGTAACGTCCGAACTTGACGACACTCATGGTGCAACTGAATAGTAATCTAGGGAGTAACGCATTTTTATGAGATTACCCCACGGTTTCGGAGTTCATCCACTAAAGCCACCCATTCGTTTTCCAATCCAGTATGACCCGCTTCTTTAGCTTCATGTATTAGTTTCATTCTATCCACCAATTTATTGATATTATTGTAATAAATCACATTTGTGTTATATAGTTTCTTCATTAAACCCGTACCTGTAACAGATTTGTTTCTTTTTCTTGGTTCTGGAGCACTTATATCCAAAGTGGATGACACAAACCTTCGTTTTACAGGTTTTCTTGGCATTATCGGCATTGGTTGTCTTCTCGTTGTTGGTATTAACTTGGATACAAATACTCTATATTTTAAAGACCTAGATCTAAAAACTGGTTGGTCAGCTAAATACTTCCTCCTGTATGCATTGGTGTGTTCCAAAATCTGTTTATATGCTTCCATATCTTCTTCTTTAACTAACAATTCTAAAGGCTTTTTTTAAATAATAATTCAAATAATCCTCTTGTGCCCTTATATCTTTGATTACCAACAATAATATTATCATCTTCATCAATGTTTACCGGGCTATTACCAACCATTAAACCTTCTTCTGTTAATCTTACTCCATAACTATGGTAGTTTTTATTAGGATTTATTCCAGCTAACATTTTTATCATGTATTTCCTTCCTAAAGGTCCTTTGTTATGAATGTTTTCACCCAACAAGCTTATGTTTGACGGACCTTCCCTTGCTTCTTCTTCTTTTTCCTCTTCACTAGCAGTTGATACATCTTCATGTCCTCTTTTAGCTTTTACTTCATATAATTCTCTTATACCACTATAGTCTGGTGATTCTAGCTCTCTTTCAGGTTCTTCACCGGTAAAACCACTATATGTAGAGGATTCCAGGTCTTCATCACTAAAATCTTCTGATTTTACATTTTCTCTTTCAAACTTTGTAATAGGTGCAATTGCATCTCCTTCCAAAACGGGTTTAGCAAATTTTTTGTTTAATTGTTTCAAGGGTTCAGTAATAGGTTTAAAAGTAGATTCAAGAAATTTCTCCCTTTCGCTAATACCTAATTTTAATGCTCTGTTTTTATCCCGAATAGAATCACTAAGTGATTTTATTTCCTTTATTAACTTTTCTTGGTTAACCATGTTTGTAGCAAGACGTGTTGTACAACAATGAATGTTTTACATCATGATCAGTGTATTAGTATAAATTTATCAAATCCTATCCTGTATCGACCATTGTTTAGCGGTTGTTCCTTTATAATTGTTAAAAACCCATACTTTTCAGCCCAAGCCTTTCCACACAACTCTTTAAATCGTTCAAATGGCATATCCGCACTTACATGGTCATAATATATGTGTTTTAGGTTGGTTTCATCCTGTTTAAATACAATTAACATGTTTGCATTGTCTCTAATGAGCTGTTTCGGTATTTTGCTGTAAGTTTGACCAATATAAATGCTATCTATGTTGTTATGTCGACCCATGGCGAAGTAATTCCTTATTGTATTTTGATTTTCACAAGATACATCGTCAAATATGCATACTGAGAATGGTTTAGCCTCTTGCGGTTGCATGACACTTTCGCTTGCGTTAAATCTAAAATATTTAACTTCAGGCACATTATTGAGTATTTGTTCCAATAACTGATATTTTGGTTGTTGTAGTGACTTTGAAAATACATATAAATGATTAAAACGTAAGCCTTTAGGGTTTGTAATCAAATTGAATACTACATTTGTTTTTCCACAATTGGAAGCCCAAACAACCAAACAACCAAACAACCAAACAACGCACCGTGTTTGGTAACAAAACACCGTGTTTCCCAGTATTGAATTGAGAACCATCCACTGTGAGTTCATCTATATTATTAATAGTAAAATTGTCTTTTTGCGGTATTATCTCCATCCTTTGTAATGGTTCAACCCAAAATGATGCTCTACCGTTATATTAGATCCTTTTTAGGTATCCATGAATCTTCCGTCTTATTAAATCCTAACCATCGTACTTTAACCTTATCTTTTTTTCCGTTGCAACACCTTTTCAACTAAATATACATCACCTACTCTTGATTTTAACATTTCATGTCCATAAAACCCTCCTTCCAGCAATTGTCCTTTATTATCTTTTAAAATGTAAGTTTCTGGTATTGTAGGTTGCACCTTAAATACGGTAAATACCTCATTTGTCCAGTTTGGAAGATATCTTTTACTAAATACACCTTTGTATTTGCTTATTCGCACTTTATCACCAACATTAAACCTTTTAGGCTTTAGTTTTTCAATTTTTGGTTTAGTATTCATTTTTATACGTTTTAATACAAGTTTTTCATTTTTATTAGTCACTTGGCTTGGTTTCATACCGATAGTTCTATGAAACTTGTTATTGTAATCGCTTATAAGTTTTGGTAACATATCAATCCATACGTGTGATCCTCTGTTGGAAAACATCTTATACATGGCACCTTTTAAAGTTCTGTTAAATCTTTCAATTATTGATGCTTTTACCTCTGAATTGGTTGAGTAATGGTTTATGTTGTGTTTTTTCATTAAATTTGCAAATTCCTTATTAAAATATTCTTTTCCATCATCAGTTTGTAAATGTTTTATAGTATGTTTGTCTCTTTGTATAGCTGTTTCCATTGCTTTTGTAACACTTTTGCCACTTTTATCTTTTAGTGGTAAAGCATCTGCCATTTTTGAAAAACAATTAATAATAGTCAATATGTATTTAAATCCTCTATTTTGTTTACTGTAAGGAATCATTTCGATTAAATCCGCTTGATATAAATCATTTATTCCTTTTATTACTGTTTTTCTTCGCGGAAACTTTCTTCTTGCAGGTTTATGAAGCTCGTTGACAATTTCTTGCTTCAAGTTCTTCATATTGCAGGTTTGAATGTTTCATGTATCACATGTATAATCACAATGAATGTTGTCTTAAATATTCACATGATTTATATAGGTCAAGGTCATCCAAACTTGTGTAAAAAAATGGGGAACACGGCGTTGGACTTGCCGTGTTCCCCATTTTTTTACGGAAGGAGAAAGGAATAAGGTCGAAGTTGTAGAAGGACGAAGAATAGGTTACTAGTTGATAGGGTTTAGAGAGTAGTGGCCGAAAGGAAGAGTATGGATTTTATCCGGCATAATATGCCTTTTATCATCTTGAGCTGATAGTGCTCTTTTAACTTCAGTGACACTGTAGACCTCATGTTTAAAGCTTCTGATAGTGTTGAACGTTGCAGACATTGTAGAATCTTCAAACAAGCAGGTCTTGTAATGGTCAAATGTCACATGTTTCTTTAAGTATGATGTTTTGACTCCTTTAGCTTTCTTCACTGTCTGTATGTCATTTTCCATATACATCTTGAAGGAATATAATTTGGACATCAGCGCAACTATTTCCTCCAAAGGCATTCCATTTGCTTCATCTTTAAATTTTCCAATTACTTTTTTATTCTTTTCATTATAATTTGGATGGTTCTTTGGATAGTCAGAGAAGTCAAAGTCGTCTTTGTATGGGAAACTCCTTAGATCTTCATACATGTCCAAAGTCTTTATCCAGTAGATGAACGCGTCGGTATCCATGTATGCAACTCCAATGTTGTCTCTTCCGTAGTGTTTAACCATTTTGTTGTAATGGAAATCATACATCAGAGTTTTACTTATATCCAAAATCGACATTCCAATGTATAACGGACGATCCATCACTATTGTTGTTTTCTTCATACTAACGGCGACTAGATCTTCGTTTATAATCATGGATGTTCCAAAATTTGGTTTTTGCACTAATTTTTCCAATTTCCTAGGATCACTTACTAATTTTACAATCTTGTGTTTTCTTTTGTTTTCTAAGGTCTTCCCAAAGATGGCGTTGTTCATCAATTTGTAAAAGTCCTTTTCAAATGCTGATGTTGCTGCTGCTCTTCTTGTAGTGTTGGAATCAATATATGGTTTCAACCAACAAGACTGGGTGAATTCAATTGCTCTATGAATTCTTACTAAACGTAGACCCAATTCAAGAGCTTGTTGAACTACCCAGTAGTGAGCCACATACCGATCTTTATTCTCCAAGGTCATCATCAATTTTGGCCATCTTCCTGTTGGTGAAACTTCAGTCTTGGCTAAGAGAGGCAAGTCGTAGTGATGATCATGAAGGTGCTCTGGATATTCAAAATCACAGTCCAAAATATAACCTTTTTGACCATTTTTTGGGATCTGTGAGATGTCGCCGATGGTGGCCGGGTCGATCCATTTGAAGTCAGCGTAAGGAAGCGGATTTGACATTGCCCAACCATAAAGGTTGTTTGCGTCAAAGTAGCCAAGGTAGAGTGATGGTTGTCCCTCGTCGAATCCTGGGATGTACTTGTTGTTAGCTTTGACATGACGTGTTACAGCTTGTGTCAAACCGCCTCGTACACCAGATTCTATCATGAGCACCATATCAATATCTGTTAGAAGTTCCAATCGACTGTTGGTTGACTTCAGCATAGCTTGCCATGCTAATCCTGGAGATGTGTACGAGTGCAGAGGGTCCAGTCCATAGGCGGAGAAGCAGGTGTTTCGAAATTCTTCCATCACATCGCACAGCAGAGTTACGTCCAATTTTATGTAAAAGTCAGAATATTCCCCTAAGGTTTGAATGTTAAGTTGGTTCCAAACATTACAAGCATGATTGTAGTCTTCAACGGTGATTGCACTTTCATTTAACTTGCTATTGAAGGCTTCAATCGGTGGCAGACTGGTTTCTTCAAATTTTTCTGCAGAAGTTATGTAATCATAGGGGAACACTCCTTTACGCATTACTAAGTCCAATTTATCTTCAGGTACAATTTTGCTGGTTTCTTTTAAGTCTTCTCTTCTTAGGTTCTCAGACAATTTGCTCAAACTAGATGACATAAATCTATAAGAGTCTACGAAGCGAAGTTTAATTTTACCTACTGTTTTTGAGAAACTGATGTACTTCTCCAATGTTTCAGCTAATACTTCAATTTTTCCATCATCCCGTCCTAACTCTGGGATAATGAAGTGGGAGTCATAGCCGCTAAGATTGTGTAACACGACAGGGATAAAGTTTGGTAGTTTGTAATTTATATTGCATGAATTACAAGCAGCTCCTCTGTATAACCCTGTCAGGTGATCGTGATCTCTTACTTTTTGATTTTCTTCACTGAAACTCTTCTTGCATAAATAACATCTTGTTGCTGAATTGTGTTCTTCTTGTTGATTTTGGTTCAAAGGTTCCATAGGTAAAACATTACCGAATAAGCGTTGCACCTTTTCAGCAATATCATACAACTGGTCTACAAAATACTTAGCGGCTTTTCCCCCACGGTAGAGTATTGGAGTGGATGTTAACCCATAGTCTTGCAACTGTTCTTCAGGCAAAGTGGATTTCACCAATAAGCAAAAACTGTTAGGTTGATGCAATTGATATTTGGTTCTTCTAGTCACCTCACCATTTGGAAGCTCCTGTGGTACTAACGTGGATTCGAAATCTGCGTAGACGGCTACTGGAATCCGATATTGGTGAACTGTTTTGTTGAATTGGATGAAAGCTCGAGATGGCGGTGGCAGACTAATCTTCACTTCATAGTTGTCATTACAAAGTCTTTGATGTTCCATCAACCACTCCGATCCTCCACGTCTCAAGTCTTTATTTGTGAAACAAAAGCATCTCTTACACACTGTTACTCTAATTTTCTTTTTAGTCACTTGTCGTCCAACCAAAGTTTCAAAGTTCTTGATGTAAACATAATGTGATATTTCACCTTTGGTCAATAGCAGCAAATCTGTATGATTTTGACGTTCAGTCTTTGTAACTCGTAACGGGTATACATTATTTGATTCGTCTAAACCAAACACATTAACTGAAACTCCTGTGTTTTTTCTTTCGAATTTAGCAACATCATTAAGACTAACAGGATACGACATACCTTGGAAGTTATAGCGGTGTTGAACAGTTTCGTATGCTACGCTAGGTCTACAGGGATGGTCTTCCACATATTTTGCTAACATTGCATACCGGAAACATTCATTATCCTCATTTTTCACATTGATACATGATTTAGTATCTTGGATCACCTTTGGTAGAGGGATAAAGCTGCTACCTCTCATACCATATCCATGCTTGTGAACCCTCACATCCATACCTTCAATCGATGATAGCGTCCAGCCAGATCCTCTTCCTTCGTGTTCTTGGAGTTTCATTAGCAGTTCATTCAAACATTCTTCTAAGATTTCGGTGATATCAGATGTGGTTGTAAGGGTTCGGTTTTTAGCAATGAATGCTCTCGGTGAGTTTTCACCATCGGTATTAGTAAACATAGCCTCCAACACCAATCCAAATTTAATAAAGTTCAATCTTGCCAATTCTTCCATCAATGTTTTTACAACTAGATTTTTAGCTTGGGTTATAAAGTTTTCCAATTCCAATTGCACATTATTAATTTTGAAATGAGTTACAACTGGTCCTGGCAAGGCTGTGGTGCGCAGTTGTCTTATATCTTCCACTTCTTCTGTATCCTCTTCTTCCATATCCTCTTCTTGGGTACGCAGTTGTTTTACATCTTCCACTTTTTTTTCTTCCATTTCCTTTTCAATAAATCCTCCAGCTGTAGATGGTCCAGCTCCGGCAAATTGAATAACACTTGGTCTTCTTCTTTGCATTAACTGTAAATAGCTAGCCCAGTCCTTCTGCTTCTGGGGTGTTTCCAAAAACCGATCAATCGCATCCAAGTCTTCTTCACTTACTACAATCTCTTCTTTTCTGTTCTCTTCACGATGCAATTCTCGGTGTAACTGTAGATAGCTATCACAGTCGTCCATCTGCTTCTGGTAGTTTTCCAATAACCGATCAAACGCATCCAAGTCTTCTTCACTTACAACAATCTTTTCTTTTCTGTTCTCTTCATGGTGCAATTCTCGGTGTAAAACAAAGATATCTTCATCTTGGAAAAACTCACCACAAATATCGCAAAGAGCCATTTTTTACAGTTTGGCTTTGAGTGTGCACTCGGTGAATGTCCAAGCAATAATGAGCAGCGCGCTCAACCGGGTCCCTTTATACCCGAGGTTGAAGGGTGGGGGAAGATGACGTCATATACATCCGGTTTATCAATCATTTAGTAAATTTGGCTTTTAAACACCCATATTCAATATATTCTTCAACAGGCTTGATAAACCAATAATGTTTGGTCTAAATCCACTACTTTGTACAAATTTTTTGAAAGATGTCTGTTTGAGCAAGTTTATGTGGAACAAGGTCACTTGGAATTATTATTTTTAGCGGGGATAGAGCACTGCAATAGAGCCATGGTATAGAAGTGGTGTATCCATCCAATTGGTTTGCCCTTTTTTATACCCCCCACAAACTATGCATTTATGTAGGTCAAGGTCGCGTAAAGATACCCTTTGAGCGGGGGATAAACCACTAAGCAGCATGCTAGTCCATTGCCGCAAAGTGATCTATCCCCCGCTATGTTCTACAAAACCTCAATCAAGTCCAAGTTCAAGTCCTAGTTTAACACTTGGTTGGGAGAATTACATTAGTTTGATGCTTATTTCTACCGTTACACTTGCTCCATTCTCAAAAAGATATAAATAATATAATCCTGGATACTGTTTTGTTTCACGTCCTGCATGTTCCTTAATAAAGTCAAAAGCCAATCTTTTTGAATATTCATTATGAAACACCTCTCTCACACAAACAAGAATTTTTTCTTCCACCAATTTCAGTTGAATTGATGTTAGTTTTCTTACATCATCCTTGTCTATCAGGGGTAGCTTGTAGGTGAAAGTATTTGGCGGTAGTTTGTGCGTTCTGTCAAGTAAACAACAAAATTTTTTATACAATTTCTTCTCATTGTCTGTAATACTATTAATACCAATCAGATTATAGTACAAAGGTTTATAAGGTATACGACGAGACATTTTTGGTCACCGGTCTTCTTAAGAATGAGCTCCTGGACAGCCACTTCCAACGAAAGCTGGAGCGTGAATGAGAAGTGCGTGCAACCTGACCGCCTTATATCGCCGCCGGGCGACCACGCCCAGGATATTAGGGTGGGGGAGGGGGTGGGGGAGGGGGTGGGGGAGGGGTGGGGGTGGGGGAGGGGGGGCACTTCTCGTCCGGAGCAAAAAACTTTTTGGTCAAGGTCAAAAATTTTTCAAAAAAATTTAAAGGGGGGGGGACTTTTAAAAAAATTAAGCCCCATGGCATTCTTATGTTACCATCGCTGTAGTCTCCGAAAAGACACAACTATGGACAACTCCAAACTTGTGTTAGTAATGCCTACCCATTAATGTTTACAAAGTACTTTAATATATTTACTGTGTTAAAAAAAACATGACTGTTAAAGATTTGAAAACTTTTATATATATAGGTCAAGGTCACGAAAAAATTTTAAAAAAATTAAGCCCCACACCCCCCTATGGGGGTGTGAGGCACTTGGGTTGTCATCGCTGTAGCCTCCGAAGAGACCCAACTATGACAACTGGGCAACATCCAATGTCGTGTTCCCTTCGCCACGCGAGACTTGTAAACATTTACTGCATTGTCTTTTCAATAGCTACCAAAAGTTCATTTTCATAATTTTGAGTTTCCAGGAGGAAACAAACTGAGGACACCCTAATGGCTTACGTCCTCGGTCCGAGTGTAGAGGCCGCCGCAACCTTTTGCATGCCAGCGTACAAACGGACATACTCCCACAACCCCAGCCGCAACCTGTTGCATGCCTGAGAGGAGCCTAACAATACTTCAAACTGACATTACGCGGGGGCCTACTCCCGTAACCCTATCTTTAACATTTTTAATTTAACAATGCAGTAAATTTTTACAAGTCCTTTGTGGGTCAAGGCCACACGGACATTAAAAAATTTCGGCCCCCGTACATCCATGGCGAACCACGAATGTTCGGGGGCCTTGGGGACTAAAAAACACAAATAGCTAACAAAGATTCATTTACATAATTTTGAGTTTCCAGAAGGGAAACTAACTGAGGACACCCTAGTGGCTTACGTCCTCGGTCCGAGTGCAGAGGCCGCCACAACCTTTTGCTTGCCAGCGTACAAACGGACATGCTCCCACAGCCCCAGCCGCAACCTGTTGCATGCCTGAGAGGAGCCTAACAATTATGAAAAGTGGCTTTACACGGGGGCCTACTCCCGTTCCCTATCGTTACAATTTACTTTGAGCATTGAAAAAGCTCAAGGGGGATTGCTAAAACAAGCGTATACACTTTAGGAAAATATAACACACTTACAACACACAATTGAGCTCAACGTAGTCAATGCTGGAACAAGCACATACACATTTAACACATATGACAAACAAGACACAAAGAATAAAAGACACACAGGAGACATAGGGTACAAGTAAAACACTCTCATATAAAACAATTCCTAATACCCAAACGCAAGCGCAATATCTTAGAACTAATACAAGTCTTAAAGTTAGAGTAGACTTCGCTAAACACTGAAGGCGCCATTCAGTGTTTAGTGAGGCCTATGGCGGTCCGTCCCGATCGTTCACGTTCAACGCGCGGGAGCGGACTGCAAGCCGGCTGTGGCCGGGCCGCCTTATATCCCCACCGGGGCTGCCACGCCCAGGATATCAGGGGTGGGGGAGGGGGTGGGGGTGGGGAGGGGGGGGAGGGGGGGGAGGGGGTCACTTCTCGTCCGGAGCAAAAAACTTTTTGGTCAAGGTCAAAAATTTTTCCGAAAAAAAAGTTCGGGGGGGGAGGGGGGGGAGGGGGTGGGGGTGGGGGGGGGTCACTTCTCGTCCGGAGCAAAAAACTTTTTGGTCAAGGTCAAACATTTTTCCGAAAAAAAGTTCGGGGGGGGGGGTGGGGGAGGGGATGGGGGAGGGGGTGGGGGAGGGGGTGGGGGGGGTCACTTCTCGTCCGGAGCAAAAAACTTTTTGGTCAAGGTCAAAAAATTTTCCAAAAAAAAAGTTCGGGGGGGTGGGGGGGGCACTTCTCGTCCGGAGCAAAAAACATTTTGGTCAAGGTCAAAAATTTTTCCGAAAAAAAGTTCGGGGGGGGGGTGGGGGAGGGGGTTGGGGAGGGGGTGGGGGAGGGGGAGGGGGTAAGTGGGTCAAGGTCACCCACAACACTTCTACTCTAAGTGTTGGCTATACCCCCACCACAACTGAGTCCCTAGGCTGCACAACACCACTCCGCCAGTATGTCTCCAGCTTCCATGCGGTGCGTTTCGCTGTTCTCTAACTCTCTATATGTAAGTATTTTTACAAGTTTTGAATCTAGGTCAATACACTTTAACTCTGGGACGATATGGACTTGTACTATTTCTGTGTTTTGACTCAAGGTCATCACACTTTAACTCTGGGATGATTTCGACTTATAGCATTTCAGTGTTTTAACTCAAGGTCGTCACACTTTAACTCTGGGACGGGATCTACTTGTAGTATTTCTGTGTTTTCACTCAAGGTCATCACACTTTAACTCTGGGATGATTTCAACTTATAGTATTTCAGTGTTTTGACTCAATGTCACCACACTTTAACTCTGGGACGGTATCAACTTGTAGTATTTCTATGTTTTTACTCAAGGTCATCACACTTTAGCATGTAAATTTAAGGTAGCACCGAAACGGTGCTACCCGGCTTGACATTTTCAAGTTTCCCAAGGTCATCACAATTTCCCCCACCACTTCCCATATACCTAGAGTGCGCGGGGCCGGACAGTCAGTCGCTCGGTGTCTGTCGTAGGGTGCGCATCGCGGTTGCAGTAATGGTCGAATGGGGGCTTCTGGGCCAGTTCGAGGTCACACGAGCGGTGTCACATGACGGTTTAGGCAGAGTAACGTTGCAAACTTCAAGTTTCCTCGGCACTTTTGCTGTTTCTCATCGCAAATTCGCTCCAAGTCGACAAGGTCATGGTAACTGTGACTGAAACTCGGAGCGTAGTGCGAGAAACAGCAAAAGTGCCGAAAAATTTTAGGTTTCAGCGTGACCTTGACCTTTTGTGACATCGATGACGTCATCTTGGTGACGTAAGGGGTGATGACGTCATCAGCACGTCATTTCTGTGACGTCATGGGTGTGACGTCATGGATGTGACGTCTTTGGTGATGACGTCATCAATGATGCAATCGATGACGTCATCGATGAGGTCTTTGACCCCATTCCCCACTACTAATATGAATAAATTTCGTTAGCATAACTAATTTGTTCTTAAAATTTCAATTATTTTGATACCAAGTTTGATATCAATCGGTTGATATACAATTATTGACGCAAACAAAACACATTTCCCCTATGTGAATACATTCCCTAGGGTACAACAATGCCATAGTATCTTAATTCTGTAGTTATTTTCCAAAAATCCAGTATAATTTTGTTGTTGGCATTATTTTTTTAAGTTAGACATCCTGAAAATAAATAAATTGATTTAAATATTATTAAACCTTTTTAAAATTTGTTAGCTACAAAGGAAAGATTTGATTAAACTTTTCTTTATATACTGGATTAAAAGTTATAAATAAATATATAAATTGTAAATAGCACAATGGAACTTCACCAAGGATCTGCAAGGTGCCGCTACTCGGGGGTAGTTACCTCTGGAATTGCGGCTCTGCGCTCGGAATGTTTTCCATGCCAGTAGAAGGGATTTGCCGGTTCTGGCGCAGGTCAAGGTCAGCGGTTGTAACTGGCAGGTGTGTGTTGTTGATTTGGGGGTTTTTTGGGGGGTTTGGGGAGGGGTTGGTAAGTGTGTCAAGGTCATTTGGAGGGGGTTTTAAAAAAGGTGGGGAGTGTGGGGACGAGTGGGGCGGGCGGGAGTGTGGCGGGAGCGGATGGGGGCTGTGGGGCTGTGGGAATTAATAATTTATTTTAGGAAAGCCAAGTAGAATTTTTATTGGAAGTGGTGTCGAAGCGATGTTTGGCGGTGACGGTCTGGTAAATGCCGATGGTGATGGCGATGAGCAGATAGAGGCATACCAACCACAGTACGCATTTGAAGAGCTTTAACAGCCGGATCATTTCTTCCTGATTCTGTGCTTCCAATTGTATTCTGTTAATTTCGAGTTTTAATTTATCGTCTTCCAATTGTGATGTGATTGAAAAGCCGTCCATCATGTTTGTGTACAGGTTAGAGAGGAGCGGTGTAGATGGTGTAAAAGTAGGCGATGGAATGAGGAGAGCAAATAAGGGGAGGATATATATATTTAATGTAAAGTGGTGGGGGATTGAAAAAGAATATTTGTGTAGGACTAGCTTTCATCATCTGGTGTCGAATCGTGGGCGGATGAATGACTGTTGTTTGGCATTTCTAATTCTTCAACATTATCGCTTTCCATCCTTTCACACTCTGGACAATTGTAGGTAATTTCAACAGTAATAGTAACCGTGTTGTTTGGTGTGTTTACAACATCGGTTAAAGTTTGAAAAATATCCTGTAAATCTTGTTGCGATGTTACTGCAAAAGTAGTAGTATTTTTTGCTAATGGAGGCTGGCTCATCGTTCGGCGGTAGGCAAACAAATGGTGAGCGACGGTAAGGCGGTCGCTTATATGGAAACAGGGAACAGTGGTGGGGGGAAGAAAAGAAGTGGGGGTAATCCAAAACGAGAAGCGAGAGAACTTCGGTTACCGCAGTTTGCCGCGAAACGCCGTTCGGGTAGGTTGTGGGAAGTGTATAGAAATAAAATAATAATAGCATTAATATAGAATAGAAATACCAATCACTTTTGTAAACTAAATACTAAGTTTATTTATAATTTGAATTTGATTGTCTTGTTCCTCGCTGTTTAATTCAATAATTGTAATACCATAAGTTGGTTCTTATTCTTCCCCTGCACTGTTGGAAGATGATGATGATGATGATGAAAATATTCTGGTAGGATCCACATATTTTACTTTGATGTTGATCCATTTCAAAGGATACCTATCCATAAGTGTGAGTAAGTTGTGAAATAGAGTTTCCATCTCATCTCTTTCGGTAATTAAATGTTCAAAAGAAATGAATCTGTCACCCATGTTGGTGTTAGTCCAAGCAATGTAGTGTAAATGAGAAGCATGTTAAAGGGTATGTAGAATATATATTGTAAATCTCAAGGTCAACCAAATGAAATTTAAAAAAAAAAGCTGCAGTCAGTGACTACAGCTATACATCTGAAGCTTGAATAGGATCAGAAGACCAATCTGATCTATATTTGCACAAATGTTTGATGCATGTACAAAAGTCGTCTTTATAATATGCATCACACTTTCGGCAATTAAAAAGTCTTTCTGGGTGAAATTTGAAACATCTCTGGGGACAGCAAGTGTGGAAGTATCTTGATTTATAAATTTTGAAGGTTTGCAATTCTGGTGGTGGTAGTTGTTTTGTTTTGCATTTGCAGTAACAGGATCCGAAGAATTCACATTTTCTACAAGCTAATCCGTCTACCATCCATCTTCCTATATCGGTACATTTTTGTTCACAACAGTAGCGTGGTTTGTAGTCTTCTTTTTTCTTTTCCATGTTGACGGTTCTAAGTGGAGTTGGGAAATGAAGGTGTATAGTATAGAATAGAGAGTTTTATTAAAAGAAAAAAGTGGTGGGGGTAATTTCAAGGTCAACCAAATGGAGTTTTAAAAAAGAATGGGGTACAAATATTAAAAAGTTGCACACTTAAGATATAGGTTCGTCTTTTTTTCTTCTTTCTCTTTTTTAATATTTACTTCATGTTCTTGTTTTTTTGCTCTAGCCATTGCGACGAGATCTTCAGTGGATAGTGGATGTACTTCTGGAAATTTTAGAATTAACTTTGGTTGGAAGCCTTCTTTAGTTAATACATCAAGATCGGAGCTCATCTCTTCTACCGTTTGATAGTCCTTTCCAAATATTTTACCATTAAATTCAATCATCATTCGGTACAGCATAGTAGTTGTAGTTGTTATCGCTGCGGTTGTCAAAAAGCAAATGATGATTTAGTCTGGGTTGAATAGCCTTTTTATAGCGAAGCCTCAAGTTGATGGAGTATTGTTATTGTAATTTAACATTAGTAGTATTTGTGGAATTTAACATTATTTTGAGTAGAAGGGCTAGATGTTGTTGCCGTTTGTGTAGAAAAGTACACTTCATCATCGCAGTAGTTTTGTTTTGAAAACATCTTCTTATTTGTAACGTAAACATCGGCATTTAAGTGATAACCGCCTGCAAGAAGTACTCGCAATTCATTAGTGAAATTGTCGAGTTGTTCAAAAGTTGTGATGGTGGAGGTATCGTATGATGCGCATTTGATTTTGAGAGACATGTTGTCGTTTAAATAATTGGACAACCAAGGGAGATGTGTACAGCATGGAAGTCAATTGTAGACTGAGGAAATCCCCTTGAAAATTACTCCATTTATATAGTTTTTGTAACTAGGTCAAGGTCATCTAAAATTATTTTTTTAAAAAGCAATATATCACCATGTGCAAAGACACATAGTGATATATTGCTTTTTATTTTTTTATTTTTTCATCTTTATTTATTTTCAAAATAATTCACAAAGGTGTACAAAAGTATTACAAAAAATAAATTAGTTGTTGGCAGTAAGCATGACGTGAAGTGTAAGTTCCGTTGAATTGCTTCCGCTTGGACCGTGGGATGCCAAGTACAGAGAGCCGGGGTGGATAAGGCGTAGATCTTCGTTTTGCAGGAGGTGCACGAAGCGCTTAGGAAGAAATGTTTGAAATTTTGGTTCATCACCGGGCGTGTAGGGCGCTTCACTCAGTGTAACGTTGATGGCGTCCCCAACACTAGTTTCCATCTTCTTAATGGTGTGGATAACATAATGTTTTTCTTCTTTTAATTCTGAACATCTTTTAGTCGGTAAGACGGTAGATTTTGAATGTTTGTTAAATTGATCGACAAGAGATTGTAAAAATGTTTGTGACGTCATCTTTACTTTTTCTTCTTCTTATTTATTGTTAATATTATTCTTAGTCTTGCGAATCTGTGTGGGAGGTGTTGACTGTTCGGAGGCTAGAGTAATACTCATGCTGGGTCATGGTTGCGTTGTCGCTTTTATATCCTTCCCACCCCCCACCATTCTGTTGTAGATATGCATTCAAACGATAAGCGTTCTTTAAAGCGCATTGGGACTGCCGATGTTTAAAGTTTTTGGTAGAGATACAAATGTTGGCAAAGTGACACTGAAAATCTCTATCCACTTGCACATTTATCACTTCATGGTTTGTAAATGCTTGTATCCAAGCGGTTTTCTCCAATCCCTTTGTGTAGATAATTTTAAATTCCTTACAGTAATGATTCATAATGTGCGGCACCATACTGTAGTGGATAAAACCTTCATCCCATCTCAGGTTGTGAAAATGTTTCATCAACCATTTGTTTGTCACTCTTGCTTTAGTAGTTAATCTGTTGAACGGTATAGGAGGTTGGAATAAATAGTGATAAACGACAGATGTGTTCATGTCTAGAATAACTAACTCTTTAATGATAAAATGTCCGTCGTTAACGCGAAACGCTTGAAATTCAATTATACCTCGTTTTACCTCCATTATTTGGTATTGGTTTGAAAATGAAACTTGTTTATTCATGACAAAGGTCGGTATGGGACTGTTTGTAAAATTATGGAGGGCGTCTTTTTATACTGCGGGTTGGTTGCTGCAAGATGCTTCTTCATTCATTTCTTGTGCTTCTTCATCTATACCGAAGTTAGTCTGATAGTTGTGCAACTGTCTCCACATATCAACTTCGTGAGGTATTCTATTGAAAATGGAAGTATCTACGGGACCGTATAGGATTGGTACATATGGTTGTCTATCCAATGTATCGGTTAAATATTCTTTTATGATTGCGCTTGAAAATATTAGTTGTTTTAGATATCTTGTGATAGGACCTGTAGCACAGCTGAGGGTGTAGAATTCATCTTTTGTAAGGTGTATTTTTATGTCATGTTTAGTTAAATCTCTAAAACGAACAATTTGTCCTCCCCGATGTTTTACTATATCGATTTCAATATTTGATTCTAGCAAACTTAATTTCGTTCTTCTTCCATATGTATTGTTACTTAAATAACATTCTAAAAGATGTATATGCTTCATAAACGATTCCCAGGAAATTTCAGAGAAAAACACCATTTTAGATCCATGATTCAAAATAATAGTTGGTGAATACTCCAATGATTTTATTACTCCGGCAGATACGCTTTTTGTCATACATGATGAGATGGGATAGTAGATTCTAAGAAATACCTCTGCTAAAATATTGGTGGAAATAATGTCATCGACTTTTTTTTTTTTAATTCCTTTTTCAACTTCCTCTTCTCTTTTCTTATGTTTAAACTTGAGGAACTCATCCATTTCTTGTTCAATTTGTTTTTCTATATCGGAACTGTTGTCGGCTATAAGCGGTGTAGTTTCTTCTTCGTTAGTATTTGCATTAAGTAAACTCATTTTGCTAACGATGTTTCCCATAGGATGGTCAAACAAATAATGAAATTTTTACTTCGTTTTCCTCCTTTTATAACAATCGCCCCCACCTAAAAACCGTTTTTTATAACACATTTTTAACTATTCCAGTTAGTGGAGTATATGTTACTATTTTGTCATGTAAAATGAGACAATATGCTGAAGTACCTTCTGGTATTTTATCTTCAAATTCCATTTCGATTTTTATATCCACACTTGACGATTTTACTGATTCATTTTGCTTTGAGCAATCGATAACGATTATTGGGGCTTTTGAATAATACTGTTCAGGTGATAACAGTGGTGTATTAGTTTTTCCATAATATGACGATTGAAATCTTGCATACATATCGTATAAGATGGAATAACGCTTTTTGCTAAACATGACATTTAAATTGTCATAAGGAAAGAATTGAGAGTTTAGAAAAACTTTGCAATTCTTTATATTGCAATGGTCAAATTGACCTGCGTGTGCGGTTATAACATCTTTTCGATTGGTTTGAAACCCTAGTATTATGTACCTTGCTCGTTCCAAATAAGTAGATGTTTTAACAGTCCATGTTTGTCGTTCTGTTTGAGGTAATATGGGGTATTCATGGAATTCCCAACTTCTAAACGGCATTACAATATCACGGTCAGATTTTAACTTTCTTAACAATACGATTCTATGTTCATCGGCTAATCTTACATGAGGTACTCTCCACACGATTTTATTTAATTGTAGCTGCCATTCTAGTTTACTTTCTTCAGTGCCACTTGCTGCTAGTATCAAGTCTTTGTTAGTTGAAGATCTGAGTAATACCAATTCTTGTTTGACATTTATTATTATTCTTTTGTAATCTTCAGCGAATCCCAAAAGCAATCGTAAAGGTATGTGAAAATCAAAATGACCATTGGAATTTGGTGTTATGCTGTCTTTATCGGGGGTAACCCATCCGGCGGTGACTATTGAATTCTTCTCATGTGGTGTTAATGATGTTAATCCTTTTAGTGTTGTTGTTATACCAACCTTTTTTGTTGAATCAACTGTCACTCCTGATATTTCATATCTTATTTCGTCAAAAAGATATGCCATTGGGTTATTTATAAAAGGAACAGACGAACCAGTTTTTCCATCCAATTTTAATACTTGTCCCTCAATATATAAATAACTCTCACAGGGTAATGTGTAAATATCTTGTTGTTGAATGGGAATCCTTATTTCATCATTATTGTTTAATTTTGATGAAGTGTAAGGGTTGTGCGTGTGATATTCCTTCTCCCATAGGGTTTCGTCGAACGTCGGACCTTGAGATATATCCAGAATGTCCATTGTAATTTAGTTTTAACCCAATTTTTTGTAGGAAATGTATGTTGTCCGGTGTTAACTCGTCCAATGTTGAAGAGCTACTGAGCTCCCGGCTTTTCCGTTGTGGTTTAAATGTTAATCCCATGTTATACTTAAGTTACCGCTTTTATGTGTAACCGTATTGTAATTGTTTCTTTTCTAAAGTCAACACTATTACCGTCCTGATCTGATATGTTCAGTACGATGTCTGAAATAAAACTGGTGTTTAACGGTAGGTATATAAGGTTTTGTGGCTTCTCAACTATTTTAAACCCAGGAGCTACTGTTGGATAAAATGTATGTAAAATATGTTGGTTTACCCCATCTCTATACGATCCGTGTATAATATTGCATGTTATATCAATACTATTAACCTTTAATATTGTTACTGTGGTATCACCCGTATGAGTAGTTCCGGGATCTAAGATTTTTTTTTTCTTATCTGAAAATCCGAGTAAACTACCGATTGAATTTTTTAAACTCAAATCTATATAATATTTTGAGGTAATTTCCGCTTTTAAAGTATTGTTGTTTCCTTTTATACAGATATTTTCTTCTCCTAGCTGCTTCTGTAATAGCTGGTTTATATCATCTATTTCATATGCTCCTGTAGACAAGGTGATTATTTTTAATTCTGAATAGTTTCCTTTTTTATCTTTACTTTCATAATAATGTAGTAAATTGTTTTTACCCTCTGTAATGTTGGGAATTGAATTGTATGTAGTGAAATCTAATAATGCCGCTTCCCATAATCTATCTTTAGATAGACGCAGTGCTGGGAAAAGAGTACTTTTTAATGTAGATGAATTTCCGCTCAGTGACACTGTGTACGATGACATCTTAAAGCTGACTGACGCTTTTTGCTAAAAACTCCAAACATAAATGTCCGCATATTTCTGTATTGTTAGGCTGTTCTCTTTTATAATTGTAAAATATATTCTTAGAGTTTCTAAAGTAGTGTTGAAGTTCTTTAGGTGGTGGTAGATTGCCAAAACTGTCAAAATAATAAACGCTTTGTCCGAGTTTTTTATAGCATACCCAATGTGTTCCTGGACCATAGGAGGAATCTAAATTTACTATTCCAGTTTCATTTTTCCATATGTTTTTTGGTAATGCGTCTTTCATAAAAACTCCCCTAAAAAATGGTATCTTCAAACATTTTACATAATTTGATAATTGATAATTTGTTAAGGCTTTATTTGGAATTATCAATTGATTTTTCTTATTTAGTACACACGGTACGGTCTTAGGTATAGACCTGCTCCGTTTTTTACCATTGACCAAACGGAAGTCTTTTTTGTCTTTGTTTTACGAGTTCTACGACGTCTCTTTTTAATGTTTCCACCTCTTTTAGGAGCTCTTTTCTTTGCAGGTCTTCCTCTCCGACGTTTTCCGCCACCAAATTTTGTTTTCGCCTTCATAGCTGTAGTTACTGCCCAAGCGGCTGCTTTTTCTGCAATACTTGCGTCACTTGATTTAACTCTTTGCCAAGCTTTTTCTGCTAGCGCTTTATCCGCTATTGATCTATTTGTTGAATCAGCAAACTTGGAATACGCTATATCGTGTTCTTTGCAAGCTTGATCCAATTTATTAATTCCAGGATCCCCTCTTGCTAAACGTTTTGCCAATTTAGTTCCGGGTCCGCAATATTGATAACCTCCGGGCAGATGAAATTCGTATGGTAGAGCGTCTATTGCCCGATTTACAACAGCACCAACAGGAATTCGTTTGAGAAGGGATAACGCAGCCGATGTTATACCACGTCCTTTCTTGCCGCTGACTTGACGACGACTGAGCTGTGCGATCTTCATTATATTGTTTTATATATAACCGGCGTGTTTACTCAACGAGATGCTTTATATAAATGAATAACTTATGCACAATTTTTATATTTAAATAATTAATTATTCAAATTAATTATATATTGATTTATGATTCTATTTTTAATCCATGCTTCTCGTTCATCGGGTTGAATCATCACATGACTTGTTGTACTAGCTATATGATTGTGGGTATCAATAAGTAAATTGCCCACTATTCTTATTAAACAATCTAAAGTTACAGCATCTTTCGGATGTTGAGGATCGTGTAACTGCATAATACGTTTATCATTACATGTGTAAGCGTTTGAATCACTTTTTGACATTGTTATAACTTGTCCTATAGTAGCAGCATCATTTAAATCTTCTCCTGGTAAAATATTAATTATTTTCTTCATCTTTGCATCATATTTGGTCCCAAAGTGTTTATCCCAAGTTATTGTTTGTCTCAATGTAACACAATCATCATCTTCATAACCAGGATAAATATTTTTTATTCTTCTATTACGACCATTGTATGTATCTAATCTACCACCACTCGCAATTAATGTTTGTACCATCAAAGGTACATCTGAATCTTTTATACCAAATCTTCCATTTGTTATTGTTTTATGTCCTGTATCCCATTCATCATTTTTTCCTTGCATTAAATCAAACTTTTCATTTCCATGTATAAATGTATCTCCTCGCTTTAGCACGGCATCTTCATGTTTTACAAAATTCGATGTTCCCCTTTTTAATTCTTTAGATAGTTGTTCCATAGTAACAGCGTCTTTTGGTTGAGAACCGAACTTTACATTTGACAACACTTTCCCATAACAATCGATTTCATCACCATCTTGTAAAATACAGTTGTCCTTGATGTATTTCAGGTTTACAGCATCGCCGTCTTCCTTTGGGTATCCAATGTCATTTATAATAAACTTATAAAAAGAAAATCCTCGTTGAGTCTTTTCCGGTATTATAGAATGTAAATATTCTTTATTAACTGAATCTTTATCATTTTTTGGATTTGCCACATTGGTTATCCTATGATTTCCAGCATCATATGTTTGTCCATCTTTTAAATTGTTACCCCACTGCAATTTTAAAGTGTTTGAAAGTTCAGATGATAAATACTCTTTAGTAATTGCATCAGAACTGTCAGTTGGTTTACCAACATTAATTATTCTATGTGATTTAACATCGTAAGTATCCTTAAGTAATTTTAATGATGTTGAAGTAGCTTCTTTTACTGTCTTTAAATTTGCTCCATCAGTATCTTCTTCTGGATCTTTAACTAGTTTTAAACGTTTATTACTTATGCTATAGTCACCTTCAGGTGTTTGCGGCAATCCACTTCTTTTTCTGTCTTCTCCAACTTGCACTCCTAACGCGGAGTACCGTCCAAACTTGTCGACGCTCATGTTAAAAATGATACATTATATGCTTGCCGTTCTTTTATATCTGCGGACAATTATACGACGACACCTCGACTTCTAAGTTCATCAACTAGAGCCACCCATTCATTATTTAAACCTGTATGACCGGCTTCCATAGCTTCATGTAATAGTCTCATTCTGTCAACTAATTTATTAATGTCTTTGTAATAAATTACATTGGTATTGTACAGATTTTTCATCAGTCCTTTGCCAGATGTTGAAGTATCTCCTTTACTCTTTTTACCATGTTGTTCAAGAAGTGATAAATCCATAAGTGATAAAGATTTTCTTTTTAGCGGTTGTTTCACTACTGGTGCGGTACGTAATGTTGGTAGTTTTCGTGGGGGAAACAACTTTTTTATAACAATGTTATATTTTGTTGCGCGTGAACGATTAATTATTGCATCCTTTGAGTAATTCCTTTTATGTGCATTAGTATTTTGTAAAATTTCCTTAAAAGTATTTAAATCTTTGGTCGAATATCTCAATGGTATGTTTTTAAAAATTAATTCATATAATCCTTTTGTTCCCTTATATTTATGCTCACCAATAATGATATAATCGTCTTCAGTTATTTTAAGTTTTGAATCACCTATTTTTAATTCATTCCCATCAATTCTTGCTCCGTATATGTGTGATTTACTTAAATTGGGGTTTGATTTTATATCATGTAGCATTTTCAATATATATTTTCTTCCGAGAGGTCCGTGTTGTAATATATCGCTACTCAATTGAGTTAAATTTGGAATAGATTGTTCTGCTTCAGGTATTGGCTGTTCTTCTCCCTTTTCAACAATAGGTTCATCTTCTTCTTTTGTTTCTTCTTGGTCACTAGCGCTTGTATATGAATCATCATTGTCTTCTTTTTTTAATGCTTGTACTTCTTGTTTAGAAACTGGTAGTAAAACATCTCCTTCATAACGAGGTTTACTAATGGTTTCTGATATTTGTTTTAAAGGTTCTGTAATAGGTTTAAATGTAGTCTCTAAAAATTCTTCTCTTTCGCTTATACCCATCCTTAATGCACGGTTTTTTATCCTAATAGAATCACTGAGTGATTTTATTTCTTTCAATAGTTTTTCTTGATTTACCATGTTTACACTATGAAGTCTCATTCATTACTAGACATACTGCTATTCATTTAATGGATTAATACAAATTTATCTAACCCTATTCGATACCTTCCATCTTTTATAGCTTCATCTTTCATAATAACAAGAAATCCATACTTTTCAGCCCATGCTTTGCCGCACATCTCTTTAAATTTATCAAATGTCATGTCGGCATTCACATGATCGTTATATATATGTTTCAAATTTGTTTCATCTTGCTTGAATATTATCAACAAATTTGCATTATCTCTTATAAGTTGTTTTGGAATTTTACTATAGGTTTGACCAATGTAAATACTGTCAATATTATGATGTCTCCCCATTGCGAAATAACTTCTTATTGTATCATGATTCTCACATGACACATCGTCAAATATAAATATAGAAAATGGTTTAGCTTCATTTGGTTGCATAATAGTTTCACTAGCATTAAACTTGTAGAAATTTACTTCTGGTACATTTGCTAATATCTTATCTAACAACTGGTATTTAGGTTGTTGCAAAGATTTTGAAAAAATGTATATGTTATTAAAACGTAGCCCTTTTGGATTAGTTATAAGGTTAAAAACAACATTTGTTTTTCCACAATTAGAAGGGCCAGTTATTAAACATCTTATAGAGTTTGGTAGTAATTCACCATGTTTACCATGGTTTAAATTGTTATTATCCACTGTCAATTCATCTATATTATTAATATTAAATCGTTCTTTTTGCTGTACAATATCCATCTTGTTTAAAGGTTAAACACATAATGAGTTATTAAAGTATTACACCAAGTCTTTTGTAGGAATCCAAGAATCTTCACTTCTATCAAATCCCAACCAACGGACTTTAACTTTATCCTTTTTTCTTTGTAAAACTTTTTCAACAAGATATACATCACCTACTGTCGATTTTAATAATTCATGACCATAGAAACCGCCTTGAAGTAGTTCACCTTTGTTATCCTTTAAAATGTAGGTTTCTGGTATTGTCGGTTGCACTTTGTAGATTGTAAATATTTCGTTAGTCCAATTTGGTAAATATCTTTTACTAAAAACTCCTTTATATTTACTTATACGTACTTTGTCGTTAATTTTAAACTTTTTAGGTTTTAATTTTTCAATTTTAGGAGTAGTAATTTTCTTAATACGCTCCAAAACAAGCTTAGCATTATTGCTATTTACTTCAATAGGTTTCATACCAATAGTGCGATGAAACTTGTTATTGTATTCTTTTATAAGCTTCGGTAATATATCGTACCACACGTATGATCCTCGTTTAGAAAATGTTTTATACATTGCTCCTTTTAATGTTCTGTTGAATCGTTCAATTATGGAAGCTTTAACTTCCGAATTTGTAGAATAATGATTTATGTTATATTTTTTCATTAATGCTGTAAATTCTTTGTTAAAATATTCTTTTCCATCATCAGTTTGTAAATGTTTTATAACAAATTTATTTTTCTTTATAGCTGCTTCCATAGCTTTTGTTACACTTTTCCCAGTCTTATCCTTGAGTGGTATAGCGTCAGCAAGCTTACTAAAACAATCTATAATTGCTAATATATATTTAAATCCCTTATTTAATTTACTATGCGGTATCATCTCAATAAGATCGGCTTGGTAAAGATCGTTCATTCCTTTAATAATTGTATTTCTTCTTGGAAACTTTCTTCTTGCCGGCTTATGAAGTTCGTTTACAATTTTATCCTTTAATCCTTCCATCTTCAGATGTTGTTTGTACACCGCTTGAGAAAATACTAATCCTCAAAATGGTTTATCACCTTTTATATTATTAACAAATATGGGTCAAGGCCATATTATATTTGTGTAAAAAAGAGGGAACATGGCATTGAACTTGCCATGCTCCCTCTTTTTTACGGAAAGGAAAAGGAAACAGGTGGAAGGACGAAGAATAGGTTTTATTGGTCGATAGGAGTTAAAGAATAATGTCCAAAAGGTAGAGTGTGTATATTGTCTTCCTGGATATGTCTCTTATCATCCTTGTAGCTGAGTCCCCACTTAGTTTGCTTGACACTGTAGACTTGATGATTAAAGCTTCTTATTGTATTAAAAGTTGCAGTTGTTTCCATGCTTTCAAATAAACATCTTTTAAAATGTTCAAACTGTACATTCTTCTTTAAATATGATGTTTTTATACCTTTTGCCTTCTTTACAACTTGATGTTCTTCTTTTTCACTAATGTACAATTGAAAAGAATACAGTTTGGACATTAATGCCACAATTTCTTCCATAGGTGCACCATTTGTTTCATCTTTAAATTTTCCTAAAACCTTCTTGTTTATTCCATTGTCGTAATTAGGGTGATGTTGTGGGTAGTCAGAAAAATCAAAGTCATTTTTATAAACAAATGTGCGTAAATCTTTGTACATATCATTGGTTATAATCCAATAGATGAATGCATCAGTATCCATGTATGCTATTCCGATATTATCTCTACCATAAAATTTCACCATTTTATTATAATGAAAATCATACATGTGAGTTTTTGATATGTCTAAAATGGACATTCCAACATATATGGGTCGATCCATCTTAATTGAAATTTTATTCATAGAAACGGCTACAAGGTTTTCATTAATAATTATAGAAGATGCAAAGTTTGGTTTTTGCACCAATTTCTGTAATTTTGTTGGATCAACAACCAATCTTAAGTCTTTGTGATTTCTTTTGTTTTCTAATGTTTTACCGAATATCGCATTGTTCATTAATTTAAAGAAATCTTTTTGAAAATTGGATGTTGCTGCAGTTCTTCTTCTTGTGTTGTTATCTATATAAGATTTTAACCAACAGGATTGTGAAAATTGCAGTACTTTATTAATTTTCGTAATTTTCAATCCCATTTCTAGCGCTTGCTGTACTGTCCAATAATGAGCTACATACCTAGTCTTATTGTTAAGTGTCATCATCAATTTTGGCCATCTACCAGTGGGAGATATTTCTGTTTTTGCTAATAGTGGTAGATCATAATGATGGTCGTGGAGATGTTCTGGGTATTCAAAATCAAAGTCAAAAATGTAGCCAATATCCCCATATTTAGGGATATCAGCGATGTTATTGATTGAATTTGGATCAACCCATTTAAAATTGTCATATGGAAGAGGGTTCGACATGGCCCATCCGTACAGATTATTTGCATCAAAATAACCTATAAATGTGCTAGGTTGTGATGCGTCGTAATTTGGAAGATATTTATTGTTTGCTTTTACATATCTAGTTACACTTTGGGTTAATCCTCCTCGAATACCGGATTCAATCATCAACACCATGTCTATGTCAGTTAATAGTTGAAGTTTGCATTTTGTTTCTTTTAACATAGCCTGCCATGCCAATCCGGGAGCTGTGTACGAATGAAGTGGGTCTAATCCATATGCTGTAAAACAGGTGTTTCTAAATTCTTCCATTATGTCGCAGAGTAAAGTCACATCTAATTTAACATAAAAATCTGAATATTCGCCTAAGGTTCTTATTTCTAATTCATTCCATACTCTACAAGCGTGTTGATAATCCTCTTCACTGATGTCCTCTTCATGTAATTTATTCTTAAAAGCTTCTTTAGGTGGAAGTGACGTTTCTTCAAATTTTTCCAAATTGTCAATGTAATCATAAGGAAAAACGCCTTTACGAAGAACTAAATCTAATTTATCATTGTTTACAATTTTTTTTGTTTCTATTAAATCTTCTTTTCTAAGATTTTCAGAAAGTTTTGATAAGCTGCACGGCATAAACCGGTACGAATCTACAAATTGCAACTTCATATTTCCAATTTTTTTACTAAAGGTTATAAACTTTTCAGTTGTTTCTGCAAGAACATCAATTGCACCATCATCTCTCCCCAATTCTGGTATTATAAAATGACCATCATAACCGCTAAGGTTATGCAATATTACAGGAATTCTTCTGGTAATCTTATAGTTTATGTTGCATGCATTGCATGCTGCACCCCTATAATATCCTGTAAGATGATCGTGATCTTTAACTTTATAGTTATTTAAAGTAAATTCATTTTTACATAGAAAACAGTGGGTAGCATTTTCATGTTGAATTTCCTCTTATTCCTCCATTGGTATCATTGGTACTATATTATTATACAAATTTTCAACATGGCCAGCTATTTCATATAGATGATTTAAAAATGTTCTGGCAACATCTTCACCACGATACACCACGGGTTTTGATGACAATCCATATGCATTCAAATGTTCTTCAACCAATGTGGATTTAACCAATAAACAAAAACTGTTAGGCTTGTGCATTTGATATTTTATACTCTTCCTTGCTTCAATGTTTTCATCTTCAATTGGAACAAGTGTTGATTCAAAATCGGCATATATTACTATAGGAATGCGATACTGATGGAAAACTTTTTCAAACTGTAAATATGATTTATTTAATGGTGGTAGAATAATCTTAGCTTCAAAATTTTCATTACACAGTTGTTTGTGCTCCAGTAACCAATTTTGTCCTCCATTTCTAAGTTCTTTAAAACAAAAACATCTTTTACAAATTATTTTTCTATGTTCATTTCTTGATAATTGTTTATTGACAAGTCTTTCAAATGATTTTATCCATACATAGTGTGATACTTCATCCTTTGTAATTAAAAACAAATCCGTATGGTCTGCAAGTTCGTTTTTTACCACTTTCAAAGGATACACCTTGTTAGAACTGTCCAAACCAAATACATTTACAGATATTCCAGGGTTTTGTTTTTCAAATTTAGAAATATCCTTCAAGGCTACCGGATAAGACACACCTTGAAAGTTATATCTGTATCTATAGTTCTCATATTCTTCGCTGGGTCTTTGTGCATCGCATGATATGAATTTTGATGTCATTGCATACCGGAAACATTCCGTATCATGATTTTGAACATTCACACATGATTTTGTATCTTGAATCCTTTTTGGAAGAGCTATATAACTGCTCCCCATTACCCCATACCCATGCTTGTGAACTCTAATATCCATACTTACTACACTAACTAAACTCCAACCTGATCCTCGTCCTTCATGTTCTTGGATTTTATTGATGATCTCATCAAAACATTCTTCTACTATTGAATTAATATCTGAACTACTCATGATGGTTCTGTTTTTAGTTATAAATCCTCTTGGTGACAATTCTTCTTCAACGTTTATAAACATAGCATCCAATAACAAGCCGAATTTAATAAAATTTAATCGTTTTAATTCTTCTTTTAAAAGTTTAACTACAATGGTTTTTGCTTCGGCAAGAAATTTGTCTAATTCTAAATTTTCATTTTGGATTTTGTGATGTGTTACTACTCTTCCAGGCAATGCATGAATACTTAAATTAGGTAGTGCATTAGATGGTCCCGCTGTTTCTTCTTCTTCTGCAGATGCATTTTTATTTTCATTTTGTGTTAAATTTTCATTTATATTATGATATAACTCCTTATGAATGTCTAGCAATATTTCATCTTCATAAGTTTCTAAACATATATCACAACGATGCATTTTAGTGATGTTTATCCTATGAAATTCGGCATATAAATGAAATGCATCTTTTTCATACCTCCTTTTTATGCTGTATTACCCCACCACTTTTTACCCCCACCATTATTTTTAATCTTCTTCTTCTTCATCTTCTTCTTCTTCATATGGAAATAATTGTCTTGCACAAAAAATTAATCTTCCACGTATTGATTCCAAATCTGGATCGTGACTGGATGTTGGAGTTTCATTATGAATATTTTCAAATTCCAATGATGGTGTGTATTCATTCTCTGTTAACTCCATTTCTACATCTTCACTCCCTTCATTTATTAATTCTTCTTCCATACTGTTAACACTATCTGTTTCTGAACTGTCATTATCCACATCTTCCACATCAAACTCCTCTTGTAGAATTTTACACAATATTTCTGCAATAGGTTTACTTGGATAGTCGGTGGTATCCACAGGAGCCATGTCGATTAAATGAAAGAGCTTCTTTCTCGTAGCTGCTTTTATATAAATTATTTTATTAGGTCAAGGTCAACAACACTTAAAGCGAGAATGGGGAATAGAGCACTAAGTGGTATGTTAGTCCATTACCACAAAGTGATCTATTCCCCACTCTCTAATGCAAGTCCAATTAATAACCAATTTATATTCAATATTTTTAGTAATTTTGCAGTTTCCTTTGTTTAACTTTTCTTTATTGATTGTCTTTAATCACACAGTTCATAGGTTCTTCTTTTTCTTGGTGAAACAATTGTTTACGTTCATGTTCCAATTGACGTATTCTTTCATTTTTTATAGTCAACTCTATAAGAAGTTGGTTGATGTAGTCAGCAGCCATGTCGATTGTTCTGGTTCTTACTTCTCCCAATTTCACTCCTGGTATTAGCCTCTGTAGTTTATAATATTTTAGTTTTATTCTTGTTTCTCTTGCCTTTGCCATTTCTTTCATCTTCATTTTTCGAGAGTCCACATATTGTTTTTTATTCTTTTCACTTAATGAAAGATCCAAAATGATGTTTTCACTATTCATGTTGTCTTTTCTTATGTTATGTTAGTAAACGCCTGTTTAGGATAAGAATGACTCCAACCGAGCGTTGGACTTCTTTTATCTAGTTTCCCCCACTCAATTACCTTCCCCCACCATGTTTATTTAGGTCAAGGTCAAACATAATTAATGCGAGAACGGGGAATAGAGCACTAAGTGACATGTTATTCCATTGCCACAGAGTGATCTATTCCCCGCTCTCTATTCTACAACTAATTTTTTTCCATTTATATTTTATTATTTTTTTGTATTTTTTTTTACCCATCATTTTTTACACAGCAGGAGGTTGGTACTTCACAGGAGAGTTTCTATCAATATCATTAAATGCGTTCCATGCATAAGTAGCAGGAAGATCGTTTGGCTCCATCTGCAGAACAGGGAGTTCATTTGCTGGATTCCATACATTTAGATTTTGCAACTCCTTTAGTTTATTTTCCAATACTTCAATTTTACCCAACAGTTCTATTATGTACTTGTTTGCAGTCCTCAATGTATGTGCTCTTGTACAGCCTACGTCCAATGAAGGTACTAAAAGCTGCATTTGATACAATTCAGTTTTCTCTTTTATATGACGTTCCTTAGCTAAAATGCTCAATTCCGGATGTGTTATAGGTTTACCTTTTCTTGACAAATTAACAATCTTCTTTGACAAATTTAATGGTTTTCTTTCACTTGTTGAAGGAGTTGAATAGTCCCGAGATTCAGCCATTTTTTTCTATGATGTTCTTCTTTTAAATGGTAGTAAGCGAATAACTCCTGCTGCGTATAAACCTTGTTTTATACACAATTCCCCCACCATTTTTATTCTCCCTCTACCAAGTTCTTTAAACATAAAACCAAACTTCTAATTCCGCGTTAACATTGTTGTCTTTTAAAAATTTAACAAAGTCCGAGCTGGAAGTTGACATATCTCTATTTCTTAAATAGTCTCTTACTATGTCTTCATCCCCTTCCTCTAAAATGTAACAAAATACCTTCATTAGAGTTCCATTATCTTGTTTTGAATGAATAAAATTTGAAACTGTTGTCCACTCCTCTTCAACTATTTTAAAGCTTGTCACTTCTAGTTCAAAATTCATTTTTTTTTTTTTTTACTAAATTACAAGTTACTTTTTCAAACAATATTACAAGACTAAAGAAATTGGTGAACATCGAGCAACATATATAACCAATACCCCCCACTTCTATTTTCCCCCACCATTCAATAAATTTCCCCACCATAGTGTTACATTAAACAGTTTTTTTTTTTAATATGATCTACATCTAATAAATCTAAATAACAGTTGTGCACAGATTGTACATTTTTCATTCATGATTTCAAACCTTATTAGTGGTGCCTTAACACGATGGTCTACATATCCTCCTTCAAGATCAAATTCATCCCAATCATCTATAGCTGCTCGTGCACAATCTTGACAAAGAGTCGTCCCATCTGCAAATTTATAAGCAACAATAATGCCAAACCCATAATTTTGTCTTCGGTATTCATGAATAGCTTCTCTAATGCTGTTTGGAATAACACATTCTCCTGATCTTATTATATGGTTAAATAAAAAACCATCACAAATAATTTTCCTCAAGCAAAGTTCAAATAGAGTATCCACCATGTTTTATAAAAGAGATTAATATTTCAACTGAAGTGTTTACACATGTTACATCCGTCTTAAATACTTTATCCCCACCATATTTTATATATGTCAAGGTCAAATTATATTAATGCGAGAACGGGGAATAGAGCACTAAGTGACATGTTATTCCATTGCCACAAAGTGATCTATTCCCCGCTCTCTATTCTAAATCTAATTTTTTTAATATTTTTTTTATTTTATTAATTTTTTTATTATTTTTGTTTTTTATAAGTTTATACAGATGTTTAAACTTCTTTCTTCAAATTCCCAATATTTCATTTCCTTCTTCTGCACCCTCTTCAACTACGACTTCATTATTTCCATTTTTCAAAAGCAATAGTTCATTTTTCAATTTCTTCATTTCATCTTCTAATTTTGTAATTTTAGACTCTCTATCTTCCAATAATAATTTCAAATACTTAATATAACTACCAGCCGCATGTACAGTCTTTACTCTGTTTTCTCCAAGATGCATACCTGGGATTTGGATTTGTAGCCTATAATACTCCATATTAATATTAGACTGAATTTGTCTTGCTTGTTCGCTTTTCTTCCTTCTAGCTTCAGCTTCTTCATGAGATGCAGCCAAATCAGATAAAATTGGACGATACATTGTTGGTGAATGATTTTACAAGAGTGAGAGACTATCCGGTTAAACAACACATTTATTTACTTTCCCCCACCACTATCCCCAGTAGGCCAAAAATGTTGAATACATATTTCAATAGTTACACTGGCACCATTTTCAACTAAAAATTTATAAAGAAAATATGGATACTCACTGGGTTTAATATTCATATTGTCCATCATAAAGTTAAACGCCAATCTTTCCGAATATTCATTGTGATATTTTTCAGTGACACCAATTAACATTCCTTGTTTTTGAAATTTAAAACCAATGTCTGGAATTTTTTTACAATCCTCCATGTCTAAAAGTGGGAAATAATATGTAAAGGAATTTACCGGTGGAACCCAGGGTTCTTCCTTACAAAAAGCTTTAAACATTGCTTCTCGGTCCTCCATTATGAAATGATTTTTAAACTGTTTTCTTTCCTGCTTAAATAATCAACCCCCCACCATTTTATTCAGATTCTTCTTCTTCAGATTCGGTTAACTCTTCCGGTTGATGCATCATTGATATATTTCCAGTTTCATTAGTTGTTTCTTGGTTTAAATTTATAAATTCTTCTACTATTTCTTCTATTAACTCTCCAAATGTAACATTCATCTCTTGTTCTAGTTCTTCTTGTTCTTGTATCTGACGATGTGTAATAATTTCAGTAATGTATATAAAGGTAGTAGCTCTTGGAGACATAGTTTAATAAAGTGTATGACTTTACTAACAACACAGCATATAATGAATAAAAAACCTGATCAACTCTTGCTTTTATAGCAAATATGGGGAAGGGGAAAGAAAGGGGGGGGGGATCAGTAAGAAAAACACCAACATATCATTAGTCCGATTCAGAGTCTGAAGATTGTATAGGGGATATCAATGTATCAATTGACGAATCTAAAATGAATGTTTCAATTGCTTCTTTAACAATTTCTTCATCACTATCATTTATTAGCTCTTCAAATATTTCTTGTTCAAAGGACGAAATTTCTTCTTCCAATATAGAATCATCCAGACTATTATTCAATTCTTCTTCCGAACCTTCATTTGTCTCTTCTATCCAAGTTATATTTTCATTTGTATTAAATTGATTTTTTACTTCAAAATAATTTAAAAAAGGTGTATCCTTAAAAACCATTATTAACCTTTTCTCTTCACACCAAAGTAATATCTTATAACAAAGTGATACTGAGTATGAAGTTGCTGTCTTATATATATTCTATTTTCCCCCACTATATTTCATATAGTTAAACATTTGTAACATAGTATAATTACTCTTCTTTATCAAGCTTATAATACATTGCGGCTACCTCCAACTGAAACTCCATTTCTTCTACAAAATTACGTAATTGCACCATCCAAGGAAATAAATTATTTAAATTTTCAATTCTGACTGTACATGAACACAATAATTTGTAATCACCTCGACGATATACAAGCACTTTAACCCC